>CM053771.1:142665152-142758631 GCA_028658325.1 Potorous gilbertii | reverse complement strand
GGGTCTGAGATTCAAATGCTGCTCCCCAGCCTCAGGGCTTTTGGTGGCAGGCCTGGCTGCTATTCAATCAGAGCTGCCTCCCAGGCTCTGTTCCCTCAGGGGGTTTATGCAGAGATCTTTTGTAATGGAGCTACTGGGGAGCTCCTACCTGCTCTGGGAGCCTCTGGCCACCTGCTGCCTCTTCTGTTGCTGCTGCTTCCTGAGGGGGCCTGAGTCCCAGAGACACCCCGCTCCCCTCTCAGCCCGTCTCTCTCCCTGACCTGTGAGTCTCTGGGTGGAGGGACCTTCGTGGCCGCTGGAGATTCTGTCCCTGAAGCCTGCTCAGATCTGCTTGCTCCTCTCAGTGCCGCATGGCCAGGGGAGGACAGGGCTCCGCTCTCGTCCGGGGCCAATGGACCTTTGAGGTAGGTTTTTCAGGGCCCTCTGGAACGGAAATCTCCTTCACTGTGTTGCTGCGTGTCTTCCACTGTTCCAGAATTTGTTGGGAGTTCTTTTTAGAGGAAATCCATGGGCTGTGGCTTCAGAGCTAGCATATGTGAGTCTTTCTACTCCGCCATCTTCGCTCTGCCCCTCGGGATTTCTTGACAATAAGCGCTCTGACTAAATCATTCCACTCCTCCCAACCCCACAAGAGGCCGCCTAATCACAACAGGGGAAGGAGAAAAGAGAACAGAAGATTCTGGAATGGCAGAATATGTGCTTAGAGAGAAAGATTAAAAAGGGAAACCTCCATCCAGCCATCCTGATGAATATTAGGCCACTGGTTCCAGATGGCACAGGAGAAGAAAGTGAGGTTAGTGACCTTGCACAGCCCTCCCTCCCTCAAATCAAAGTCAACTGTAAGTCATGTCATCATCTTGATGTCATGGTCCTCTCTGAAAATGAAAGACAAGCACACAAAAAAACAGAGTATTGGGTATGAGGGAAAATAGATCAGAAAAACCAGCTTGCTCCAGACTTCCCCCACTTGGAGTTTAATCTGGCCAAGGACCTGAACTCAACCAGGAACCTGACCTGAGGAAACTGAGATCATCCAGCACTTGATCTTGGAGAATTATGCTATAGCATAAGAGGGGAGAGGATGAAGAGGAGGGAGGATTAATAGAGTCAATGAATACAAAAGAAACACTGAAAGACAAAAAAAGTCCATTTTTAAAAGATTAAATAAAAATACAGCTCATAAGCAGATAATTCAACAGAGAGCTTGACATAGAGAAAAGTAAGAATGAGTAAAACCTAAAAAGGAAGTAAAGCATTTTGAACAAATAATATACTAAGAAGGAAGGTGAACCAATACTACCCCAAGGGGGAAAAAATCTTGTAGTTTCCTTAGAGACTATTGGACAGCAAAACAAATGCTATAATGGTCCAAAAGAAAACTAAATCTCAACAAATTTCTCAATATGAAGGGAGAAGGAAAAACGATGGCAAAGATGGTAATTAAGCTAAGCCCAGCACCAATAAGAAATGGGCATCTTAGCAAAGAGGAAAAAGCATGCCAAGTGAAGCAAAAATCCGAAGGACAAAGAAGTACGCTCCTCCAATCCAGTTAAGAACCAAATAAGAAGCCTGCAGATGCACTGGTAGGAGTCATGCTGGAAAGATTTAGCTATCACAATTCCCGTAAATGGCACCTAAAGGAGAGACCCTGTCTTATTGAAGCTGCACAGGAAATAAAGTTACATCGAATGACATCATTACATATAGTGGTAGAGATAGGACAGAAAGGTTGGACAGTGAATGCATGGCTCCAAGAGACCTGAAGCAGCATGATCTCTGATATTCTATGTCTTTATCTGGAGATAAAGAAGATAGAGATGCCCTAGTACCTTCAGGAGGCCTAAAACCAGTATGACTTTTGATATATAGTTAGAGCCTTTCAGATCTGCAGAAGAAGATAAAGTTAACTCCTAATTGGTGATTACACAAGATGAAAGGGATTGAGACAGTGACAGGGCCAAGGCTAACACCTGTGTTAGGTGACCAGGAGATCAAAATGGAAATAGAAATTGAGACAAAAGGTGGGGTCTGGTTTTATCTCTAGCCCCATTTTGGTCAGGGCTATGGAAGAAGGTAGGGAGAGGAACTAGGAACTAGTTACCCCTATCTAGAACTGTGACAGGGCAGTGACAACAGTATCTAGGTTGCAGAAAGGCCAAGACAAGAGCCCAGTTACCCCATTCATGAATGAGAGGGAGAAGAATCTGATCTTGGTACAAAGTCCCAATCCTGTAGCTAGACCTGGAGATATGAATAACAAGAAAACTATGAGTACAATGAAGAAATATTGTGGGTATTAGAGAAGTTCAAGAAGTAAGAAGAGAAGGAAAAACAGAAAAACAGAAAAGCAAAATAGCTATCTGATGAGACTTTACAAACAGTAGAGGAAAGAAGGTAAGTGAAAATGAAAGGAGAAAGGGAAAGATATACCCAACCGAATGGAGAATTACAGAGACTAGATAAGGTTTTCTTAAATGAAAAAGGCAAAGAAATAGAAGAAACAATAGAATGGAAAAGACAAGTGATCTCTTCAAGAAAATTAGAGATATCAAAGAAATGTTTTATGCAAAAATGGTTATGATAAAAGACAAAAGTGCTAAGGTCTTAACAGAAGCAGAAGAGATTAAGAAGAGGTGGCCAGAATACACAAAAGAATTATACAAAAAAGTTCTTAACATCAAAGATAACCTTGATGGTATGGTTACTGGACTAGAGCCAGACATCATGGAGAATGAAGTCAAGTGGGTCTTAGGAAGCATTGCTAACTATAAGGCTAGGTGATGGAATTCCACCTGAGCTATTTAAAATCCTAAAAGATAATGCTGTTCATTAAAGTGCTTCATTCAATATGCCAGCAAATTTAGAAAATTCAACAGTGGTCTTTGGATTGGAAAAGATCAATTTATGTCCCAGTTCTAAAGAAGTGCAACGCCAAAATATGTTCAAATTAGTGTACAATTGCACTCATCTCACACACCAGCAAGGTTTTGCTTAAGATTCAGCTGTCTAGGTTTCAGCAATATAAAACCAAGAAGTACTAGATGATCAGGCTGGTTTTTGAAAAGGCAGAGGAACCAGAGACCAAATTGCTAACATTCACTGGACTGTGGAGAAAACAAGAGAGTTCCAGAAAAAATATCTACTTTTCCTTCATTGACTATACTAAAGTCTTTGATTGTGTAGCCTACTATAAAATGTGTTAAGTCCTTAAAGAGATGGGAGTACCATATCATCTAATTTGTCTCTCCAGGAACCTGCATGAGGGTCTAGAAGCAGCAATTAGAAACAAACATGGAACAACCAATTTATTTAAGACTGGAAAAGGAGCATAACAAGGCTGTATATTATCACCTTATTTAACTCATATGTGGCATACATCACGTGAAATGTGGGACTGGATAAATCAAAAGCTGGATTAAGATTGCCAGAAGAAAAATCAAGAATCTCAGATATGCAGGTTATATTACTCTGATGGCAAAAAGTGTAGAGAAATTAAGAAGTGTGTTGGTGAGGGTGAAAGAAGAACGTGTAAAAGCTGGCTTGAAGCTTAATATAGAAAAAAACTAAGATGCTGGCAACTAGTCTCATCACTTCCTTGCAAAGAGAGAGAGAAGAAATAGAAGCAGTGTCAGATTTTATATTCTTGGGCTCAAAGAGTACTACCTATAGTGACTGTAGTCATGAAATTAAAAAGATACTTGCTCCTTGGAAGGAAAGCTTTGACAAATCTGGACAGCACACTAAAAAACAGAAATTACTTTGCTGACAAAGGTCCATATTATCAAAGCTATAGTTTTTCCAGTAGTAGTACACAGCAGTGAGAATTGGATTATAAAGAAAGTTGAGCTCCACAGCATTGACATTTTCCAATTGTGATGCCAGAGAAGACTTTTGAGAGTCCCCTAGACAGCAAGGAGATCAAATCATTCAATACTTTAAAAAAATTAACTCAAAATATTCATTGGAAGTTCAAATACTGAAGAAGAAGTGTAAAAATTTTGGCCACATAATGAGAAAACAGGATTTATTGACAAAGTCCCTGATACTGGGAAAGATTGAGGGCCAAAGGAAAAGAGGACAGAGGAGTATGAGATGGATAGATAGTGTCATAGAAACAATTATGAACTTGGATAGACTAGCGGAGGATAGAAGGGCTTGGCTACAAGGATTCCAAATGTAGATTTTATTTTTGGTAAGCATTTTATTCATTTGGTAAGCATTTATTCATTCATTCTCATTTTAAAAAATGAGAAAAGAAAAAAAGAACATTGTAATGTATACAGAAAAACATAAGAGAATTTAATATGAAACAACATATTTCCATTTCAAGAAATCCTTTATATAATAAATGCTACACGTTGTTTTCCAAGCTGCCTAGCTTTTCTTTGCTTCCTTGTAAATTTTCTTTTGATCACTGTTGTGCAATTTTTACTTTATTTTTTCCCCTCCCTCACCTTCCCTAAAAAAGCTTCAAGTAAACATGGATACACACACATACATACATATTACATACATAAATATCTATAAACATATATATAAATGTGTACTCATACACATATGTGTAAGACCATCCTATGCATACTTCCACTTGTTATCCCTTTCTTTGAAGGTGGATAGCATCTTTCTTCATATGTCCAAGTCTTTCTGTGCTTTTCGTAATCAAGTAGCTCATTATTTCTTATACCACAGCAACATTCCAACAAAATCATATCCTATCTGAGAGTTTGTCTATGAAAGTTTTTCATTAATTTTCAGCATTCCTTTTATTTTTTGCCTGTATTCATTTTATTTATATAAAAAAATTTAATTTAAAACAAAATTATCCATTTTTCACTTCAACAATGCTCTCAACTTATAAAGTTTAAGGTCTGATATTGCTGAATTTTCTTCCTTTACATCTTTCCCTGGTATCTTTGAAATTCCTGATCATTTGTTCTTCCAAATGATCTTTGCTATTATTTTTCTAACAGACAATTTTTTAGTAATTTAGCTGGGATGACATTGAATAAATAGATTAGCTAGGTAAAATTATCATTTAAGAAAATCATATTGGCTTTACCTATCCATGAATAATAAATATTTCTCCAATTAGTTAGATCTGCCCTTATTTTTATAAAAAGTGCTTTATGTTTGTATTCATATAGTACCTATGTCTGTTTTAGCAAGTATACTCTCAGGTATTTTATGCTGTCTAGTTACTTTAAATGTACTAAAACAATATTGAGTAACGTTGCTGACACAATGTAGTTTCCCTATTTTTCTCTTTTGATCAAGTCTATTTTAGCTTTAACTTTGAGATCATGATTACAACCCCTTCTTTTTTTTTAACGTAACAAGTTCTACTCCTGCCCTTTATTTTATCTCTGTTTATATCTCTCATTTTTATTGTGTTTCTTGAAAGCAGCATATTGTTGAATTCAAATTTTGAATCTGCTATCTACTTTGCCTTATGGGAAAATTAATCCCAAATGTATATTTAAGAAATTAAAGATAAAAAGTGAAACTAAAATTTTGAGAGAGAAAAAAAATGAAAGGAGAATTAATAGCCTAGAATAGAACAGAATGTGTTCCAAGATGAAGTCAAGATGGGTATATGATTTAGACATAAAGGGTAATACCATAAACAAATTAGGAGAGCAAGGAATAGTTTATCCGTCAGATCTATGGAGAAGGGAAGAATTTGTGATCAAACAAGAGATATAGAACATTATGAAATGCAAAATGGATAATTTTGATTACATTAAATTAAAAAGTTTTTGCACAAACAAAACCAATGCAAAGAAGATTAGAAGAAAAGCAGAAAGCTGGGAAACAATTTTTACAGTCAGTGTCTTTGATAAAAACCTCATTTCTCAAATGTATAGAGAACTGAGTTGTTTATAAGAATACAAGTCATTCTCTAAGTGATAAATGGCCAAAGGATATGAATAGGCAATTTTCAGAGGAAGAAATTAAAGCTATTTATAGTCATATGAAAAAATGCTCAAAATCACTGATTAAAGAAATGCAAATTAAACTACTCTGAGGTAACACCTCACCTATCAGATTGGTTAATATGATAGAAAATAAAAATGGTTATAGTTGGAGAAGATGTGGGAAAATTGGAACACTAATGCATTGTTGGTAGAGTTATGAACTGATCCAATCATTCTGAAGAGCAATTTGAAATTATCTTCAAATGACTATAAAGTTATGCATACCCTTTGATCCCTCAATACCATTACTAGGTGTGTATCTTAAAGAGATAATTAAAAAGGGCAAAAAACTTACATGTATAGACATATTTATAGCAGCTCTTTTTTTTTGGCACAAAAAATTGGAAATTGAGGGGATGCCCATTAACTGGGGAATGGCTGAATAGAGGACTATTGTGCTTAAAGAAATTTCTTGTAGAAATGGGCAGATGGATTTCAGAAAACCTGGAAAGACTTACACAAACTGATTCTGAGTGAAGTGAGCAGAACCAAGAGAACATTGTACATATATAACAGCAACAGTGTGATAATTATGATAGACTTAGTTCTTCTCAGTAATACGATGAACCAAGACAATTCCAGGACTTATGATGGGAAATGCTATCCAAATCCAAAGAAGGAACTATGGAGTCTGAATGCAGATTGAAACATACTATTTTCACATTTTTTTTTTGCTTTTTTTTCTCATGCTTTTTTCCTTTTGTTCTAATTCTTCTTTCACAACATGACTAATATGGAAATATATTTAACAAGTTTGTACATGTATAACCTATATCATATTTCTTGCTCTCTTGAAGGGAAGAGGAAAGAAAATTTAGAACTTAAAATCTTATAAAAATGAACGTTGGAAACTATCTATTAAAAATAAAATACTACTTAATAAAAAAAAAAAGAACAGAACATAGAAAAGATGGCCTGAGTAGTGAACTCTATGAAAAATAGAATGGATCAAATAGAACTCAATGATTCCTTGAGACAAGAAATATCAGAACAAAGTCAAAAGACTGGAAAATCAGAATATGTGAGATATCTATTATCAAAAACAACTAACCAAGAAAAAAAGATCAGTGAGAGATAATTTAAGTTAGACTATCCTTCAAAATCAAAACCTGAGTCAATCAGTATAGTGATGAGATTTCATGTAATTATTAAAATCTGTGGAGTCTAAGGAAAGCCGAGCTGCTGATGAAAATTGGAGAGTTATCTGGATGGATATATTTGTAATCCTAGAGCTGGAAGACAAGTGAAAATAGAAAGAATCTATTGGTTACTTCATGAAAACCAGTCTAAATTAGAAACACCTACATATGCTATAACCAAAATCCAGAGCTACCCAAGTCACACACACACAAGTAGAAATTAATTTCAAGTACTGAGAAACAATAATTAGAATCATACAAGACAACGCTATCCCTACATTAAAGAAAGCGAAATCTTGGAATATGATGTGCCAAAAGGCAAAAGAAAAAAAGGCATATAAATAAGAAAAGGACAATTTGCAAAATTGAATAGAATTCTACCGGAAAAAGAAATAGACCTCTTATAAAATAGAGGGCTTCCTTGAATAAAAGGTCAGACTTAGGCAGAATCTTTGAAATATAAACAGAAGAGATCAGCGAAACTTAGACAAATAATTTCTAGCAAGTGGGATGGAGAAATGATGACTAAATCCTCACATTTTTTTAAAGAGAGAAGAAGAAACAAATTTCCTTCCCAAATCTTGTTGTCCTTAAGTAAAGCAAAAAAAAAAAAAAAGTAAAGAAAGTAAAGAAGCAAAGAGAAAATATACCCTTGGTATAGTTTTAATGTTTTGTTAGTTTTAAGAAAGAAAAAGAAAAGATAGGAGAAAAGAAATACACCATAGCAAAACATGAGGAAAAAAGAGAGAGGAACTTACTATTTCTTATGATTGGGGTTCATTAGACTATAAACACATGGAAGGGGGGTAGAAGGAGTGGTTACTTCATGAATCTCATTCTTATCTAATTTGAGCAATACAGTGTTGAACATATATATTTGGGGAAATAAAATATTTGATGTTATCAACATATTGAATTCAAAGCTGAAACAAGCATGGACAAGAAGCAAAAGCATGGTTTAAGAGGGAGAATAAAGTTAGGAAGGGAATTTAAAAAGAGCATGGGGGACCGTGGGAAAATAAGAAAAAAGCAATGGAAAGGAGAGAATTGGGGGCATCTAGGTGATGCAGTGAATGGAACACCAGCTCCATTCAGGAGTCAGGAGGATCTGAGTTCAAATAGGGCCTCAGGCTGTGTGACCTTGGGCAAGTCACTTAACCCTGATTACTTTGTCCCCTTCCCCCCAAAAAAGAAAGAAAGAAAAGAGGGAAAGGTGTGGGGACTATAAAAGAGGGTATGACTGTAGAAGGGGAAAGGAAAGGATGTCACTATATGATGTTTCCATGGAAAAGAGCATGTATGTTTCTATGTAAGTCTGTAGTAAGAGATAGAAACTTTATAATATGGTTTGTGTAAAACTTGGACATTGAGATGATCTTCTTTAAGAAGTACTTAAGTACTTCTTTAAGTACTTCTCTAGACAGTTTCTCAAGAGGTAAAATATATGAGTACCTAAGGGCAACCAGGACCAAGAGTGTTAGGAATGACATGTTAACTAGAGATAAGATAGCATAGTTTTAGATTTGGAGACTGAATATGGTAAGAAAAGGTGCCAGGACGTGACCTCCTGATTTCTGAGGCAGAGTAACTCCTATGATCTTACTGCACAATACTTTCTCCATCCAACATTGCGTCCTTATGAATTGATCTTTTAAAGACTGAGGTACAGCACACACACACAAAAGGTGGATAGGTTAAGGTAGACAAAAGAAATAATAGAAATTGTCTAAAAGGGAGACCTCAAACACATTGCTTCAGAAGCTTTAATCCCCACAGAGAGACAAAAGAAGGGACAAATAAAGGTATAGTCAGAAATCAAAATAAGAAATTAATCTAATTTAACCTAAATTAATCTAAACTAATCAGAAAATAAAATTCAGAATAAACTTAAAAGGAAAATAAACAATTTGAAAAACTAAGCAAAGAAACACTCCTTTAAAAAAAAAACACAGTAGACTAATGTTGTCAAAAATAAGGAGAGGGATAATTTTCAACCACTCATGTAACCTGTCAGGCAAAGAGAAAGAATAAATGAGTGAAAAATCAGGTTACTAGCTGGTAACCACTCATGAAAATTTGAGCTGGCCCATGAAAATTTCAATTGTGTTTTACTAGAAAACTTGCTGGGGTTTATTCCCTCCTTCAAAGCTAAGGTAATGGTAGCTTAGTCTATTTTCAGGGTAACTATTAATATCTACACTGAGTCAGCTACTCTCCCTGATTCCCAACCCCAAGATAATGAAAAATTGCCTCCTTACTTTACTGAATGTGTATAATATTTAGGTGAATTTTGAGAAGCTGCTCAGTATAGGCTTCTCTTTGAAGTAACACCCCGCTGTGTATCTAAGGCTGTTGAGGGTGTTGAATGTGTGACAAGGCTAAATTGCCACAAAGACTACTTATAAGTTCATAAAATGCTGCCTAGGAGAGAAGCCATGCGTACAATCAATATTCTCTAAACCTTCAAGGCTAGATCAGAACTGAAATTTTACTGATAGGTGGCATAAGACTTTTTCTCTATCAGTAAATATAGCAAGAACAACTAACCTAGTCATATTCTACACAAAATTCACTTCGCTGAAGATGTGTTGCTCAGTCATTCAATGTTTATTGGGTGATTCTAGTGACTAGCAAGGCATTGGAGATACAAAGACAAAAATGTAATTGTCCTCAAAGAGCTTATCTTTTATTATGGGAGATAAGATGGACATGAACAAATGTGTGTGTGTGTGTGTGTGTGTGTGTGTGTGTATGTGTGTGTGTGTGTAAGAGAGAGAGAGGGAGAGAGAGAGAGAGAGAGAGAGAGAGAGAGAGAGAGAGAGAGAGAGAGAATGATTGGTGTGTATAATAGGTAAAATAAATACAAATTCTTTTGAAGGGCACTAGTAGCTAGGGTCATCAGGATAGATTTCGTGAATAGAGTTTTCAATGGATAAGAGGTTCTCAAAGGTAGTGAGGTGGGAGTGAATTCCAGGTCTGGGGGACAGGCTGTGCAAAGACATTGAGATGGGAGGGGGGCTGTCTTATTTTGAGGAACAGCAGAAGGTCATTATAGCTGGACTGTAAGATGTTGGAAGGAAAATAATGTATAATAAGGTAGGAAAGGGAGTTTATCGTCATCATCATTGTCTTAAACGTATGCATATCCTCTCTCCTCAGTGATGTTGGAATCTCGCTTGAGAGCTTTAATTATGTCTATAGTGTTGGACGTAAGCATGGGTGGAAATTTTCTGTTCTATGTGCTTTTAGATACTCTTCTGCCCAGGATCTCCTGCCCTACAAATTGTCCCCTTCAACTAATTAGAATTCCTTTTACTGGGAATGAAGTCTTTCATTCTATTTCTGGAAAGAAGGTTCACAATGTCAGCACCCCATGGGAGAAGTAACTCAACTTTCATTTAGAAAAAGAGTAAATGACCATGTTAGACCTTAAGAGATTTTGACAAAAGGGATTAGAGAAAGGGCCTGAGGGTCCTCAGTATCTAACAACTTTAGAAAATAGAGAACTTCAGAGAGAGGAAAAGGACAAAGGAAGAGGAGCCTGGGGCTATAGAAGGCAAACTTTGCTTACTTCATTATTTTGTTTTAGATCAGCCTTAGGTTCTATTTTCCACAAAGGACTAGAGTGTATCTAGAGTAGTTGTTCAATATAGTCTTCCTGAATTTAATGGTAAATATCAGATTTACGGTCTATTTTCCAATTTGCCATGACTTTCTTGTTTTCCATTTGCTTAGATATCACACAAATAGGGCAACTATCTATCAAATGCCTACAGTGTATAGGGCATAGTACTAGCCTTGGGGGACAAAGAGCATCTAGTTGAGAGCTAATTCGTGTCTACATAGAGCTGCTAATTTACAACATGTTAACTATGTCAAGAAAACCAGTGAATTTTGGCTGGTATGAGTTGTCCTTGATGAAGCCAACCTGTCCTAGGGAATCATGATTTTCTTATCTAAAGGCTCACAAACTATGCTGCTGTTTTTTTTTTTAAAGATCTACAAGAATTTTTTCAGAATACCATCAAACTCACTGGCTTCTAGTTTTCAGAGTTTGCCCTTTGTTCTTCTGAAAATTATGATACTTTCTCTTTTACAACTTAATCATATTTCTTTCTTTTCCTTTGATTTAAAAAAAAAAATTCCCAACAACAGTTGGCTTAACTATTCCATCTCTCAAAGTGTTGGCATGTAGTTCAACTGGAATACTCTTGGGATGCTTAGTTCTCTCTCACTATCTTCTTGCTTAGCTGAGTTTCAATTTCCTACTATGCATTCTGGATCTATCCTTTCCACTCCAAAGGTTATCTTTCCCTTGGCAGAGACAATAGATGCAAAATAAGAAGACTGGAGTGAGATTTTAATGTTACAGATCTCCTCGGCCACATTTGTGAAGAGAATAGAGAGTTGATTGCGCTGTTTTGTACTTTAAGGAGGACTGTTCTCTCTAAATGTTTTAATGATGGGTACAATTTGTATTACTGTTAGAGTTATTAATCCTGAATCACTAACTAGGGGGAAGGTGGCAGTGGGAAGGGTACAATCTTTCTGCTCACATGTTACTGAGAAATACACAACGGATCATACAAAATGTACGAAGGATTGAGGAAGGGCCAGGTTTGTGGCTTTTCTGCTGAGCAATGTCCAAGAGAGGAGGTATAGAGCTGAAGAGTGAACCCTGCTACTGTTCTTAAAACCTCTGTACTTAGGCAATAAAGGGAAGAGGGGAGGTGGTAGCAGTTAAGCTAAAGGGGAACTGGATTTTTCTGTAATCCTCACTGATGACATAGCATCCCTACCACAGGGTTAGCCAATCTTGCATAATTTCCTATAATAGTAAAAACAATTTCCTATAATAATAAAATGAGAAGAATAAGGCAATTGCTATTCATTAAAATTATAATTATTCATCTCATTCTTATCTTTTTCAAAGGACTTCAGCTAATAAAGCTAGTGGGACAAGTTGCTATCCTACACATATTCATTTCTATTCAGTGTTCTGGGAGCTATTACATAAATGGATAAAATAACTGCTTTTTTTGTGGTATTTGAATAAAAGTTTTAGGATATAAACTCTTCTTCTTTGGGCTCACTGAGAGTATCTTCAGGATAAACTCCAGTAGCAGACCAGATGACAGAGATGATGCATGCCTCATCCTGTTTCCACATGGTTTTGATTTTTTTCTAGGTCTCTGTATTTTGAAAAAAATTTAATTGTACATAGTTTGAGGGTTACATTGCTATTTGGTATGTTGGCAGCTATTAAAATACTCTTAAATTTTATGGAATAATATAATGTCTATGGGACAGTGGGCAATAGTTTTGTCTGTGATAATAGTCTGGTCCTAGTAAAATTTATATGTTGAATTTTTAAAGACATTTTGAGTTCTGTATCTGTAATAAAGAGATTTTTCATGTATTAAGTTATTAAAGAAAGTGAGCTTCTAATGGATAATTCTGGCCACTCGGACATGTCTTGGTATATATAGGCAGTGCTAAATTTTTGCAAATTACAATGATGTCCTAGTTTCTTTGTTTCCTTATGTGATCTGTATTTATTGATAAATCTAGACTCCTTAAGGATCACCTTTCCATGTTTCTGATGGTGGAGACTTGATCCCAAATTACCAGCATAAATCCCTCTATGTCTATAAACATATTTGCATGATGTAGTTGTTTTTGACACATTTTTCCCTGACGTGTTGATTCTGTTTATGTGGATCTTTCAGTTCCACTTTTGCCTCCTTGTCATTCCACAGGCTCCATTCCGAGGTAACAACTTTCAGTTACATTGGACAATTTCAGTTGTATAATCTTTTTGTCAGAAATTGTCCTTACTTTTATTTCCTCATCTTTTTTTGACAAGACATCGTTATTGTTATCTCATTTTCCTATTTTTCTGATGAAATTCAGAGGGAAATCATCTGGAAACAAGTTACTATTTTGTTCTTCTTTTATTTCCAGTGTTCTACAGATTATTGTATAAGTGGATGAAATAACTGCATTGTCTTGAATGTAGCTATACATTTAGAAATTTTACTGGGATTAAAAAGTGTTAAGTTATAAACTGATCTCCTGTAGACTCACTGAAAGTAGCCTCTGGATAACTCCAATAATAGATAAGATAAGACAACTGGGATGCCATACACCTTACCCTGTTTGCACATAATTTTTATATCCTTGGTGAGGTTTATTATGCATGTACTTATCTTTTCTTTATAATTATTACCACATTTTCATCTTTTTCCATGGGGTTTAAGTAGAAATGTTCTTGGCACAACTCGCTATGCTACTGTTGTTTTATGTTCAGTGTTTGAGGGACCGTTTAACAGGTTAATAAAATAGCGGCTATTTGTAATTGAATGCAAGTATTAGAATGTGAGTTTCTCCTCGATAGACTCACTGAAAGTATCCTTGGCATGTCTCTAATAGCAATCAGACAACAGGGAGGATGTATTCCTTATCCTATTTCCACATGATTTTAATCTCTCCTCAGTCAAGTCTCTATACTTTTAAAATAATTTTGTTCCAGGTAATTGGTAGATTATACTTATTTGGACAATGGCATCTAATAACAAACATATTATTAAGTTTGTATTAATCAATATGTGTCCAGGTGATTGTGCAGTCTAGGATAATGGTTTCAATATAATACATTGATTAAAATCTCCAGAATATTTTGAGATCTTTATTTATAATATAGAGATTTGTCATCTTTTAGGCCACATGAAAGAGAGTTTCTGAAGTATAATTTTAGCCACCAAATAACAAAACAACAGCAACTCTAGTCAGCAAGATTTTTATGTGAATGGCCAGGGTAAAAGTATAGAAGACTTGAGTTCAAACTTTGTCTCTGACACATGCTAGCTGTTGGATTGTAGGCAACTCTTAGGGCCCCAAGGCATTCTCTAAAGATTGCACATCATAGATGAAATAGCAGTCTATATCAGTGAAAAGTGATCCCTTCAAAAATAAAACCATAGACCTGGACAAATATATATACACATATAAGTATGTGTGTATATATACACATGCATGTATATACACACATGTACATGTATATATGCGCATACATATGTGTGCATATGTATGTGTATATACATATACATGTGTATATACATATACGTATATATATATATATATATATATATATATATATATATATTGGTATTATTGGTGGTAGTGGTGACTGATGACTTTGGAACAGGTGTCTTCCCCATTCCCTTTGATTCCAAGGAAAAGTTCTACATAGAAAAAAAAAGCACCATAAGACTTCGCCTCCCTCCCTAAGCTTCTTATTTCTCCCTTTGTGCTTAAGCCCACGTTTCTGGGGGAACTCCAAAAACCTTCCACTTTGGAGTGACTGCATAAGATAGTGAAAGTGGGATCAGTTTTTGAATCTCTAAAGGCGTTACTGTCTCCGGCAGTCTCCTGTAAGCTGCCGTTGGACTTTTCTTGATTTTCCAGTTTATACACCCCCCACTATGAAGGAAAGTGGCTTAGCAAAAATAAATGCAATTTTAAAAGCCAGACAATTAATAGAAAGGAAGAAAATCAGGATTGGCTTACTCTAGTGGAAACTAGAGGTAGAAAAACTCACCTAGGAGCACACCGTCAGTTTGTATCAGAAGTAGAGCTTGAACCCAGGTTTTTCTCTCTCCAAGGCCTACTCCCTATCCACCATTACACTGCCTTGAATATTAAACAAAGGGCATGAATAAATGTCAATCTGTTCATGGCACCTATAGCATGTTTGAGAGTCTGGAGACTGTTTAGAAAAGTTCACCCCTGAGCTAACTTTGGTACCTTTGTCCTCTGTTTTTCCATGTAACCCTTTATGAACTCAGGACCAGTGCAGAAGAGCAGACCCCTGAGCTCTGGGAAAATTCTTCAAAGGTCATTCAAAACCACAAAGCATTCCCCCATCTACAAAAAACAGGCCCACACAGTTAGTAATGAGATCAGACTCTCTCTTTTCTCTTCTTTTCTTTCTCCTTCAATTCCTTTTACCAATTACAATGTTTGAAGACTGAAAAAGCATCCATTTGGGATCACATGCAGTAGATAATGCCTTATTCCCCTGCTGATCTCTTTCTTGAATACGTGGGAAGTAGACAGTTGGTATGATACCACCAGTCACACTGGAGATGACTTTATAAAAAAAGACAAATCTGGGAATTGATCTTTACTGTTGGCTCTTAGGGAAGGGTTCCTGCTGAAGGTAGGAATTTAGCTGGGACTTAAAGGAAGCTGGGGAAATCAGTAGTCAGAGCAAAGTAGATGCCCCAGTGTTCTCCTCTGAGGTGATCTCACATCATCTCATAGAACACTAAAGGAGCTCCATCTTGACATGCAGCCTGAAGAACTTGGCAGCAACTCCCTTTCCCAGCTCTTGTCACCTCTAGGTTGACTGTAAAGATAATAAAATGCATTTGGATACTGTTTTGATGCCTGACCTCTTTCTTTTTCATGTCTTAGTATGGATGGTGACATTGCAAAATCACTCATTTGGATTAGCTAACTCCCTTTCAGGAGGTGGGAAGCAAGGCTCATCAGTGTCCTGAAGGTGCGATTGGTAATTGTATTGATCAGTTATTAAGTCTGTCAAAATTGCTTTCTTTTACTATGTTGTAGTCATAGGATAAATGTTATGGTTGGACTCACTCCACTTTTCACCTGTTCATACAAACTTTCCTAGGTTTCCCTCAACCTGTCTCTTTCATCATTTCTTAGGTCACTCCCCTTCTCAATATATTTCAGTGGCTCCCTGTGGCCTCCAGGAGCAAATGTAAAATGTTCTGCTGGCATTCAAAATCCTTCATATACTAGCCCTCTCCTACTTGTCCAATCTTCTTACATCTTATTCGCTGATGTGTACTCTTTGCTTCAGTGACACTGGCCTTCTGACTGTTCCAAGAACAAGAAACTCTATCTCTTGGCTCTTGGCATTTTCTCTGACTATGCCCCATACCTGGAATGCTTTGCCTCCTTTGCTCTCACTACTGACTTCCCTGGCTTCCTTTAAGTCCCAACTAAATTCTTACCTTCATCAGGAACCCTTTCCTAATCCTTCTTAATTCCAGTGCCTTTCCTCTGTTAATTATTGCATATTTATCCTTGATATAGCTTTCTTTGTATATATTTGTTTGCATTATTAGTTTGTAAGCTCCCTGAGGACAGAAATGTCTTTTGCCTCTTTTTGTATGTCCAGCACTTCTAACAGTGCCTGGCACATGTTAGATGCTTCATAAATATTTGTTCATTGATTGGAGAGACATTTGGCACTAAATATAGAATATAGCACAACTAGGAGAGACTTATTACTTTGCCTGTTATAAGAAAAAAAATCCTATAGACATAGAGAAAGAGCACTATTGATTAATCTCAAGAGAAATTTGTTAATTTGCCTACTCTGTACTAGGTCCTCTGTTCAGTGCTAGTGAGCCAGACATCAATAGGATACTTCTTGCCCTTATATATAAACACACACGCACATACACACATATCTGCATAAACATACCTAAACACACACACGCACATACACACACGTATCTGCATAAACATACCTATACACACACGCGCACATACACACATACCTGCATAAACATACCTATATACATGCACGCACATACACACATATCTGCATAAACATACCTATACACACACACGCACATGCACACACATATCTGCATAAACATACCTATACACACACGCACATAAACACGTATCTGCATAAACATACCTATACACACACACGCACATACACACATACACACATACCTGCATAAACATACCTATACACACACACACATGCACACAAATATTTGGGGGCGGAAGACATTAGTAGCTTACAGGAAACTAGGAAATGTAAGAGATAGAGGTGAAAAGGAAGTACATTCCAGGCAAATGGGAGAAGAGTCTACGCAAAGGCACAGAAACTGAAGACAAAATGATGCATGTGAGAAGCAGAAAGGACAATTTGGCTGTGCCAAAGACTGAATGAGGAGAATACTGTTGAACAAGTTTAATAAGTATGTTCAGGTCAGGTTATGAAGGCATCTAAATGATGTTTGTATGGGATTCTTCGATGGTTCCAAAAGTCAGGGGCCTCAGCCTCCCAAGTACCTCACTCAGGACCTTCTCAAGAAACCTGCGATATAGGAAGGTCTCAAGAGCTTATGGCCTTGCTGAGAGCCAGAGAGACCCCCAAGTGGAGGGGTTTTGATCAACCAAAGGTTGATCAAGTGATAAGTGGCATTTATGTGGTAGCTGAGAGCATTTAATATGCATTATTCAATTTGAGTCCCATAGCAACTCTGTGATAAGTATTATAGTTATTTTCTCTCTTTATAGCTATATATGTATATATAATATCTGATTGAAAAATCACAAAAAGTGCAATAGTAGTTTAAGGAGACTGCACGGTAATGTCCTTGGAGATTCAGACATTGATCTCATTTTTACTATCTTCTACAATCACTCCAAAATGGAAGGCTACTGTTTTTGCAGCTCCCCCAGAAATGTGGACTTAAGGACAAAGGAAAAAGTAATATTATAGCAATCTCTTGATAATATCTATCTATATATGTCTATATATAATATTTATATATTATTGCTTATTGTTGCTATTCAGTTGTTTTCAATCATGTCCGACTCTCTATGAGTTTTGGGGTTTTCTTGGCAAAGTGGTTTGCTACTTCCTTTTCCAGCTCATTTTATGGATGAGGAAATTGAGGTAAACAGGGTTAATTAAGTTGCCCAGGGTCACACAGCTAGTGTCTGGGAGTAGATTTGAACTCATATGAAGATGTGTCTTCCTGATTCCAAATCCAGTGCTCTATGTACTGAGCCACCTAGCAGTCCCTATTATTATATGTGTATGTATCAGATATACTTACATACATATGTAGATAGATGGATAAGTACTATAGTTACTATTGTCCCCATTATATAGATAAGCAAACTGAAGCTCAGGGAGATTCAAGTGTCAGAGGCAGATTTGAACTTAGGTCTTTTTGAGTCTAAGTCTAACACTTTCCATATCATGTTGATTCTCAAGCATTGAAGCCCTGGTTCCCTGGATGTGGTGATCATTTGTCACAGATTTTCTAGAATAGCTTACATTTCAAGAAAATAAAGGGTATGTTTAGTGAGACTTTGCAAAAGAAAACATTCTTTGTTAGACAAAGCCATTTTTCCTGATTTGGGGTCTGGTGGTCTCCACCCTCCTGGTAGATGGGAGGAATAGAGAGAAAGGAGACAAGTAGTTAAGGAGCAGAAGGACAAAGCATTCAGTTTATAAAGTAGAGCCATGGCAGAAAATCAGCCCACTTCACATATTTTCCTGTGGGCTAGTCCAGTTACTGGTGCCCTGAAAAAAAGTTAATGGGTTCCTAAGTGGAGAGAATGAAGCTAGGTTGGAGATGGAAGGCATGTGGTAGGGGAGAGTGAGTGGGAGAAGGGACAGATGTTATGAACATCTTGACCCAGACTCATCTTGGAGGAGGACAAGCCCCACCTACCTGTGGGTTTCCATCATAGGGTCTCTATTTCCACCACAGAGTGGCCCAGTTGCCCTGTCTCTGTGTACCCACCAAACGCAATCCAGGCCTGTGGTCAAAGAATGGCAGACTTCATGGAATTCACCATCCCTCACTCTTCCCCTCAATTCTGCTCTGCCTCAGGTTGTTAGCCTTAGGATAAGGATCAGCCAGTTTTGTTTTGCCATAACAGTTGTGACCATAGTAACAGCATGTGATATCACTGGAAAAGTGATTTCCAGAACTGCGGAGAGAGGTGGAGAAAGTGATGGAGAAAGAGATAGAAAGAGCACATTCTTTCCCTGAATCTCCAAGGTGTTTCATACATATGTCCTTTCTCCCTGGTTCATGTATCATCAGAGCTTGTAGCCAGGCTTAGTAAATCCAGATGTTCTGCAAATATCTGAAATTTATTTGTTCTCAGATGCAAACTCTTCATTTTTTTGTTTGTTTGTTTTTATCTATTCAGACATATGTTTGGAATAACCTCATTCCGAAATCCTAAACTGAGTGTGGACCTAGGTAGGGTTAATCTTGGGATGGAGGAAATTAGTGGAAGAGGTCTTCCATAGGGTCAATTCACTTTTTTCTTGTCCACTGCTCCTTGGCTGCTGCCTGGGTGAGCTTAATTTGCCATCTAAAGCACCTCGTGAGAACGCCTTGCCATCTTTTCTTAGAAACAGGAAGCTGTCTTCAGTCCAGTCCAAATGAATTGGAGCACCAGAAAACCTAAGTCTAGTTCCAAGTGCATAGCCCTTGAGGCAGTGGGTTTAAGTCCTGGAAATTTTGGATCCTTTCCAGCTCATCTTCCAACAAAGGATGAATCTCAGCTGTGGCTCCAGCCTCAATAGTCTGTTTCCTCTAGGAGGTGAGTGCAAGTTATAAAATTATAAAAGACTTTCAGCAACTTCTCCATCATTTGAAAAATGACTCAAGTTGAAATTACGCACTTGGCACTTTTGTCAACAAGGTAACCTTTTCATCAGACAGACAATAATTAGGCGCCTGATTGAAAAAATGCCTGTGACATCTTGCTTAGACAATTATTTTGACTTGGAGAGAATGGGACATAATGATGAGCTGTTCTCTTTGCTGCTGCCATACCAGCAGTTGTCTGAGCCATTATAGTGGAGGGGGAATATTCCCTGGAACAAAGTGAACATTTTGGATTTCCTGTTCACCATGGCTGACTTGTGGGTATTTTAGGTGCCTTGGTTATTTATCTTTGGTGATAATAGTTGCTCCATTTACAACATCCTAAACTGAGAAAAAAACCTTTGGTTTTGGATGGCTTATTGATTTGGACTAAAACCATTGTTAAATTGCCATACACTTGAATTGTAATGAATGTGCAATATGCAAGCAAGCACTTAAGGACTCTACTTTCAGGTTATGATGGCTGCTATTTGGTTGACCCTCTTCCTCCTCAATGTTTTCCCCCACCAGTCAGAGGGACAATGAGAAGTAGCATTGTTGGATGGGTATAGAGGAGCTGGGGTTCTTCCTAGGAAGACAAGCAAGGGAAAGACAGGTGCTATGGAATGAATTCTGGTAGAGTCACCAAGCCAAGTCTTTTGACCTGTCTATGTTTCTTCTCATTTTTCTGGACCTGCTTACATATCATAAAGTGTTTACTTCTCTTGCTTTCCTCACTGGTTATCACAGGCAATGCCTGGTTCCTCAATTCTTGTGGACTCAGCAGGAAAAACATAGGGACAACATGGTTCACAGTACTCCTCTTTGATTTCTCTTTGCATCTTAATCACATGACTTCTCTCCAGGAAGAGAGTTTCTTTCAAGATGAGAAGCCCCTGAAAACTTGGGAAGCTCTGAACAACTCTCCCAACAAGTCTCCATGGTCATGTCTCTGAGACAAGTGCAATATAAACTCCTATCTTATAGATGGGGAAACAGAGGGCTAGAGAAATGAAATGGCTTGCTTAAGGTCAGACAACTAGTCACTGTCAACTTTCTGGCAGTGATCAAAGTGATTTTCCTGAAAGGTCAATCTGACCATATTCCTCCCTAACTCAGTGCACTCCAGGGGTTCCCTTATACCCGTTACCTATTGTATCATATATGAACTCCCTTATTCATCATTTCAAGTCCTTTACAATCTGGCTCCAACCCACCTTTCTAACCTTGTCACCTTACTCCTCTATGCACACACAACTGGCTTTCTCATTGTTCCTCATGCATAGCACACTATCTCTTTATCTCCATGCTTTTGCATTGCCTGTCTTCCATGCAAAGAATTCACTCCCTCTTAAAAAGCTTTGTTTTCTTTCAAGGTTTAGGTTCTTTCTTCCCCAAATTATTACATATCTATATTGTCTATATGGACATATGTATATATGTTTACATATAGATACATAATATATGAAGTATGTATGTATATATAATACACATAAACATGCATTTTGTCACCTCCTCGCTAGAATATAAGCCTCTCCAGGACAAGAACAACTTCATTTGTGTTTTTGTATTCTCAATCCCTAACATAGGGCTTAGTACATGGTTGGCATTTTAGAAATTCATGCTTGCTTGCTTGACAGTGTGATTATAAATATCAGAGTTTATATCTGGAGTCATGTATCCTGACTCTCCAGTACTTCCCACGATACCATGCTGCCTTGCAGACGCCCTCTGAAGTTACAGCAAATTGTACTTCATCAAGATTGCAGCGATCCATTTCTGGAATGAAGAAAGATAAAGAGGGTGGCATTCCGATACGGAGCCAATGAAGTAGACTTCTCCTTGGGGGAGGCAAGATTTCAGTGGGCTTGGAATTCTGAGTAAACAAAATTTAATAAGCTAAAAATGGCTTTTAATAACATGTTTCCTTTTTAAATGTTGTTATTATTTTATGTAGCTGCCTAACCTCTCCCCTCTTGCTAAAAATTGGGGATTGTTTGTGTTTCCTATATGAAGGAACTAAGGATCAGAGGGGTGAAGTGATTTGTCCATGGATAGTATACTCCACGGGGTTAATTTTCCAATCTTATACCTTCTTTACTCACTAGGCTGATCAGAGCACTGCTAGAAATGTTACCTGTTGTATCAATGAAGCAATGTATAAACCAGCAACCATATGTTAGCTGCCAGCCCCTCCCCTCCCCTCTTGTCTCCTCTTCTATCCTCTCCTCTCTTCACCTTTTCTTCTCTCCTTTCAAAGGTAAGATAGAGACTGCATTGCAAATTGTGTTGGACCAGCCCCTTCTTTATTGGTCTTGACCCTAGCACTCACCAGGAAAAACAGACATTATATATAAGTTCCTCAGCTCTAAAGCACCCTCTTCTTTATCCCCATCCCCAACATACACACAGAGGGGTATTCAGGATTTTTAGAAGCAACATTTCTAGAGGACAGTGCTGTTTCCTCTACCCGTGGACTTTCCACTGAGCCTGCCAGCTGAGGGAGTGGTTTCTGTGGCATGGTCCTACCACTGATCATTTTCCATTAGGGTCACCAGGCAACCACCAAAAAGAGACAGCTCCTGACATAGGCTCTATTTCAATCAGCAGCCAGCTCTGTATCTCGTCCCTATCCTTTCATAGGAGACAGGCCCAAAAGCAAAGAAGAGTTGGTTTGCTGAAAACACTCTTCCTTGGGAGTGACAAATTTTGGCTATCTTACATTCCCCCTGTGGGCCTCACCACCTCCAAAACATGAGGCTAGTAACTACTGTGTTTCCCTGGAAGACTTTGAAGTAGGAATAATAATTTTTAGGGAACATTTATGTTTACCAAGTACTTTCTCAGCAATAATCTTTGTGAGAGCCAAGATGGCAAAGAAAAGGCAGGTGTTCACCTGACCTCCAAACAACTTTAACACATCAAAATGAATTCTGAAACTGCAGAACACACAAAAAGATGGGGTGAAGCAATTTTCCAGCCCAAGTCAACTTAGAAAGTGGTAGGAAAATTCTGTCTCATGGGGGTGAAAATGGAATGCAGTCCAATGCAGGCCAGCAGTTGCACCAGGGCCAACAGGCCAGGGAAAGCCAGGAGTAGGTCTTAGGGGTGACTGATTCTGCTGCAGCAGCTTCTGGAGCTCTCAGATCACAGACAACTGATCAGAAGGAGATTACAGGGGTCCCTTGGTGGTCCTGGGTACAGAACTCTGTTGCATTGCCTATATCTAGACCTCAATTTCAGTCCAAGTTCCAGGGTGAAGAGGGGCACTAGCACACTGGATTTTGTAGTTGCAAAGAAGTAGGGACCCTAGTCACAATTCCAGGGTGGAAAAAAGTGCTTGTGTTCACTCACAGACCGGAACGCTAGCCAGGAAAGTAGTAAACACACCTCTCCTTGGATCATACTACCTTGTAAGAACTGAAAACTTGCAGACCTACCCAGAATTAGCTCTGAAAATAGCAGCACAAAAAATCTGAAACTAGAGACATTGCCCTTTTTACACTGGGAACAGAGCCCAACTTTAACATAAAGTTAAAAGTAAAGAAATAGTCTGGGAAAGTGAACAAACAACAATAAAAGAATCTGACCATAGAAATATGGGGATATCAAAAACCAAGCTCAGTAGAAGATAATAAAGTCAAACAACTGTATCCAAAACCTCAAAGCAAAGTGTGAATTGGTCTTAGGACCCCCCCAAAAAGGAATTTCTGGGAGAGCTCAAAAAGCATTAGAAGCAGGACCTCAATCTAGTTTCTTTGACTCCAAGTTTAGTGTTTTTTCCAATATATTTTTGCTTCTTGTGTCACTTCCTCAGTAAGAACTTTGCCTTTTGACTCATCTACTCTTTTGTTAAGATACCTACATGTACCTAACATTGTGCTAAGCACAAGAAATGCAATATAGTCCAGGATGGGAAACGTTGTAGATATGAACTGAGAGAATTAGATTTGAATTTTGAGTCAGTTACCTCTGTGCCCTTGGGCACATCCATAGGGCCACAGATCTAGAGTTGGAAGAGAACTTAGAGGCTATGTAACCTAATAGTTGCTCTTTACTGATGAGGAAATCAAGGTCTTTGGATAGTAGGAGACTTGCCCAAAGTCACACAGATAATATAGTGTCAGAGGCAAGCACTGAACCCAAGTCCTTTGACTTCAGAGCCAATGCTCTTTTCATGACACCATGATCTCTGTGATTTCCAGTTTCTGCATATTTAAAATAGAGAAATGGATACTGTTTATCTTGTAGTTATATATGAAGATCAAATATAACAAAATATGCCAATGTGTCATAACCCTATTGTCATATAAATATATAATATCAACACTCTATAACATGTCTTCTCTCATCTTCTCTCTCTTTCCTTGGGGAAACATCATCCCCTCTCCTTCCCCACACCCAATCATGGGTTGCAGTCATGGCTTCCATGATGATGTCTGGTTGCCCAGGATTCCTTTCTGAGGCACCCCATGGAATCCAACCTTTTCTAGACAGGATAGATTATTACAATGAGGGAGGTAGGGAATTTAATGCTGTGAGAGCAGAAAGGCAACAGGCGATGTCTTAATAACTAGAGCAATTCCTCTACTATGGTGAGGCTTCCTACAGTGAGCAGATGAAAGCAAGGAAAGCCTAGTACCTCAGGTTAGTATGGATCAAATAGGGTAATATTTGTAAAACCCAGTGACTGTCACATCATAGGAGCTTAATAAATGCTTGTTCCCTTCCCCTAAACTGGTTCTTAGATTGTAACTATAGAGAAGATTGCATCAGAAGGGAGGAGTGTGAAAATCAGTGATTTCACTGTGACTGGGCTTGGGTTAGTCCTTTGTTGCCAAAGAAGACCATGCCGTCAGAGAAATGATGACATTTGACACTTGACTTTGTTCTGAGTGAGGGAGGGCTGTGCAGGTCATCAACCTCACTTCTCTTCCACAGCCATCTGAATTCTGTGACCAGATATTCATCAGGATGACTGGAGATGACCCAGGATGCACTGGGAGACCTTGGGCCCTTTAGGTCAAGGTCTTTGCAGGTACTCATTGAGGGTGAGGTAATGCCCTTTCATTGAATAGGCCTGTTTAAGAAGTAGCCAGGGCTACCCCAATGACTGGGGTAGGGTAAGGGAGGAGGGGGAGAGTTTGGTTATTTGGGTAGTTTGCTCTGTGTGTCTGTTTTTGTATGATTGTGTCCTGGAAATGTCTTATGTGATGGGCTGTGCCAGAGGTCTTAGGGTAAAGTATACCAGAAGGCTGAATGCTGAATGACTCTGGATCGGAGCCTTTCCCTATAATTTTTTATGGGCTTACATTTTTTTTCACTTATCAGGCATTTTTTTTTATCCTTCATCTCCCTCCATGCCCTGAAAAAAAGGGAGATAGAATGAAAGAAAAAATAAAGAAATACGGAACAAGTATAGCATATAAAACATAGTTAAGCAAAATAAATTCTCATGTAGGCCATGTCAAAAAATATAAGCCCATCAGATCATGGGGTTACCTCTTCCATGATGCAGGCAGCATTTTTCTTCACCGATCTTTGGGAGTCTTTGTCAATCACTTCCTTGATCTGAGTTCTTAAGCCATCAAGAATTGCTCAATTTTGCGATACTGATGTTATTTTATAAATGGTTCTCCCTATTTTACTCACTCAACTCTGTATCGTTTTGTACAAGTTTTTTGTCTTTTCGTGAGACCTTACTGATCAACATATGAGGAAGACTTGTGCTACTCTATATTTTGGATATTTTCCAAACCATTCTTTGGTTCTCTTTCCCCTTCTCCCCAATCCAAACTTGCCTTTTCCATGCCCCGTTCCTAGAGAGGCTTTGTTCTAAGTTGGATATCATAATGAAAAATGATCTTATAAATTAATTCACAACAGGTACATAATGACAAATAACGGGCTATTGGCTCTAGGGGCATTTGCATTTTAACATGAAATAATGCCTTCTTCCAAAGAAGGGAACCTTCATGGGACAATTTCAGGTAAGAGCATAATACCAGGGGAGAAATACTCGAAAGAAGACTTTCCAGCATTACTCAAATCACACAATAATAAAATAATAATATGCAATACTTCAATGGTTTTTCCTAATAACCATGTGTATAGTTTAATATTATTTTCAATTTATAGAGAAGTATTGAGGCTCACAGAATTAGAATGTTTCAGAGTCCAAACACAGACCCAGGTGTCTTGACATTAAGTTCATGCCATGCAACCAAGGGAGCTTCCTGCACTTCTTGAGGAGACCAGTTTTATAAAATGACTTCATCATGGCCTTTTTGGGAAGGTCTGTGTTCATCCTTTGGTTTCCTTTGACTTTAACTTTTTACTACACAGAAGACATGTCTGTGAACATGAAGTGGAGGGACTTTGCAGGCAGTATGGTAAAGAAGAGAGTTCTGTGACTTGACATCAAGTGACAGAGTTTCTAATCCTCCCTCAGATACCCAGGGCTGTTAGGAGTATCAAATAAGATAATATGTGTAAAGCACTTAATGCAATGCCTGGTACACAGGAACTTAAATCTTCACTCCCTTCCCCTTCTCTCCCCATTAACAGTGACAAAGCCAAATATTGAACCCAAGTCACTTTCTAAAATACCACATTTAATTTGTGAAATAGAGCAAACTTGGGATGATTAAAATATTATATATGTGTGTATATATAATGCATATATATGTATGTACATATCTATATCTAAATAGAAGGATACAACCACATATATTTTCTCCCTCATTCTTCCAACCCCCCACCTCCAGGACACAATGAGAGTTATTGAAAGGTTTTTTTTTATAAGTGAGATCTCCTGCTAGGTTAAAAAATGATTTATTTTTAAAATTCAAATTACATACAATTTTTCAAAAATATATCTATTGTGTAAATGGATGAATGAAACAAGATTTATTAAGTGTAACTTACTATATGTGAAGTTCAGTAAAGTGAATTATGTTTATAGATATGACTTTCTAATCATTAGAGGTCTTGGCTGTCTAAGGCTGAAATTGTTTCCTTTCCAATTCTCTTTTATAATTCATTTCTGGCTGTCAGTGCTTTGGGCTGGGACATATATATGGACAAAGCCAGGTTATGGCTGGACTTAGCTGTCTTCAGGAAGGATTCTAGCCCACCCACAGTTGTGGCTCGGCCAGAGGGACATCAACCATTAATACTGAGCTGTAAATTTTTCATTAACAGAAGCCCCTTTCAGTACAGGTCCACTTATATTGCTAACATTTGCATGAAGACAGAATTCATGGCTATCTGACTTTTCCTTCTCCCAAGAGTTGAAATCAGAAGAAAGAGGAGTTTTGTAGACCCAGAGAAGATGCAACAAGTGGGCTCAACCAAAGGCAAAGTAGAAATTGATACACTCTGGTAGACCTTTTGCTTACCAGCAACCACATGAGGAGGACCAGTGATATGGAATCATGCCAGAATCAGCAATGCAGTGTTTTCTGTCTTATGAACATGTGAATGTCAGCACTGGATGCATTTAACCTATTTTTTCACAGCAGATAGGGTCTCATGCATACCAGGCCATTTCAATATCTTAATCATCTTGAAAATTTAACTTCTTAAGCTTAATGAACTCAGATTCTTTTTTTCTCCCCAAAAAAGGTGTGCATTAATAATCCAAACTATTGAGCTTGACATAAATTCCTAGTTAAAATGATAGAACCAAGTAGTAAGTCTCTTAAATATTTTGGAAGGAAGAAAGTGATTACTTAGAGCCAATATAGGTTCATCAAGAAGAAATCATCGTAGGCGAAACTAATTCACTATTTGGACATTTTTTAAAGATAACAATGCCAAAAATATTTTATATCTAAATTCCAGCAAGGTGTTTAATAAAATCTTTTGTAATATCAGTTGTGGATAAAATGAAGAAATATGAATTTGATGATGGTATACTTAGAAGAGTTTAAAACTAGTTGACTGATGAGACCCAAAGAATCTTGTTTAAAGGATAGACACAAATCTGGAAGATGGGCTCTAGTACAGCACTTCAGGGCTCTGTCCTTGGTCCAGTTTTGTCCAACATTTTTATCCAAGACTTAGATGAAGATCAGGAAGGATGAGTATTGAGAAAAGACTTAGACTTAGCAATTAAGAGATCATTGGAGACTTTAGAGAGAAGAGGTTCAGTTGAGTCATTAGATCAGAATCCAGATTTTAGAGTTAGCAAGGTAGTGAAAGGGGAGTAAGTGGACGCATCTAGTGCAAATGTTTTCTCAAGGAGTTTGGTTGAGAAAGCAACAAGAAATAAATCGAGATAATTAGTGTGAATTATAGAATATATAGAGTTTTTTTTGATGATGAAAGAAATGAGTGTGTTTGTAGCAAGAAGAGAAGCCAATAAATAGAGAGGGGTAGAGGGGGTGATGGTGGCAGCAAAAGTGCAGGCAATCTTTCAGAAAAGACAGTAGGGGATAAAATCAAGGCAATATATAGAGAGTTGGCCTTGGATAAGAAAGATTCTCTCGTAAAACTAGAGTAAAGGAAAAAAATAGTGAAGGTGAAGAAAAGGAGTTTTGAGGGAAAGTGGGGGTGGGGAGAGAAGGGACCTCTTGGGGAATGGGCTTGATTTTCTCAGAAGGTATGAATAGATGTCCTCAGCTGAGAGTACAGGTGCTATGGGAAGCTTCAGGAGATAAGGAAAGGTCAAAAAACTACTGCTAAGTTGAGTGAGATAGGAAATCAGGGAGGAATAAAAGGTTTGCCTAAGTAGAGACCTGTTGAGATTGGTTAGCATCCATTTGTAGTTGATCCATTATGTATGACTGTGTGACTTCCTTCAATTCCATACAGTGGCCGGAGGCAGATGATTAGGCTGGCAAAGCACCAGAGGTGGTAAGACAAGGGAGCAAGAAATTCGAGTGGAAAATAGGGACAGATCACCTTTAATGGGACAGGATCAGTTAAGGAGTTGGGGTGGCAATGGCAGAGAATCTACCCAATTGCTCTAGGGTGGGATGGGGAGAGGTAGAGAAGGAAGAAAAAAAGTTGCATGATAACTTTATTAAATATTTAAAAGTCCAGTTGTACATGATAGACTTACAGTTTCATACGCAATCTTTTCTTTTACTATTCTACTATGTTATGGAAATGCTTGTTTTATTTCTTAAGTTCAGAATAAAATAAATAAAATTTTAAAAAAGACATAGTAGACTTCTGCTCAACTGTAAGCGTTGTAATAAATGTAGTAAAGTATTTGTATATGTATATGTATATATATACACATATATAATACAGACAGCTGGTTGTTGCAGTGGATAAAGTGCTGAGCCCAAAGCCAGGAAGACTCCTCTTCCTGAGTTCAAGTCCAGACTAGACACTTAGTAACTGTGTAACCTGGGCAAGTCATTTAACCCTATTTGCCTCAGTTTCCAGTATCTCTGCCAAGAAAACCCCAAATAGTTGGACACAGATGAAAAATGCCTGAATAACAGCGACAAATTATAAACACACATTCATGTCCATCCATGCATATGCATATGTAAAAGACAATCACTGAAATGGTTTCATTGATGCTTTTTGTTTTTATAACACAATTTTTTACAACATATGACCCTCCTTCTAATTCTCTCCAAACAATCTTCCCTTATAATAAAGAGAAGAGTTAGGCAAAACCAAAATAATATCCTTTCTGACAGCATTTACAGCATTCCACACACACGCCGCTAGGGAAGGTGGAGGGAAGTGGGTTTTCTCATTTGTTCGCTGGCACCAGTCATTGGCTTTAATGAGTTCACATGCCTCTTAGTGTTGTTTTCATTTCTACTAATGTAGTCATCATTCATAGTGTTCACCTGGTTCTACTTTCTTCACTTTATATCAGTTCATATAAGTCTTTCCACATTTCTTTGAATTTCTCATATAGATTTTTATTGTTTTAAATTTTTTCAACTGTGAAGCACTGATTTTTTCCCTCCCTCTCACCTCCCTATCCAATGGAGAAAATAAAGAAATAGAAAACTAAAGGAGATAATTTTAATCAGTAGTATCTATCCATATGCACTTAGTGGGCTTACATCGCTAAAATAGCTCACTAATAGTAACAGCCCACAGTTGTGTAGCTTTGAGATTTACAAAGTACTTTCTTTACAACAATCCTATTTATTAGGTGGTTTTTGTTGTTGTTTTGCCCAGATTTGTGATTTTATTGATGTAGGGAACTTCTAGTGAGGAAATCTTTTTTACTAATGCAGACAAGTAATGTTTCTGCAGGTATGGTCTTAAAGGGTTGTGTGGGCCACCGAGAGGCAAAGTGTTGTGTCAGAAGTAAGATTTGAGTCCAGGTCTTCCTGACTTGGAGGTAAGCTCTACATTCTCTACATAATGATGCCTCTTGGGATACATAGTACAAGTATTCCTATCCCCATTGTATAGATGAGAAAATGGAGGAGCTGAAATATTAATTGATATGCCCTAAATCAAACAGCTATCAAATTAAAGGTATGAAACTCAAACCAATCCTATGATTCCAAGATCAGTCTTTTTTCTACTTCCCATTGGCCAATTGAATTCCAGTTCTTTAAGCATGAAGGACTTCTTGCATGGTATCGCTATGGAGGTTTGGTGAGCCTACTTCTAAAAGTATGTGATTGGGAGGTGGTCCTACCTCCAGATTTAAGAGCGTGTGCAAATATCTTCTATTTCTTGTCAGTTGATGAAAAGCCCTTTAATTTGGCTGCTGAGATGTTGATACAAAATACTTGAACATATGAATGCCCCCATCTCCCTGGTGGCTTTTGAATGAGGAAAAAGAAATGCTGTAAGCTTTAAAAGAGGCCCTCACTCACTTGGTTACCATGTATCGATGTCTCTGAATGCTTGGTGCTATTGTTTCTTCTGTCTCTGTCATATTTCTTTTTCTCTGGTCTTAAATTAATTTCACAAATGGAATAGACCATATTCCAACCTTGGGGTCTTTGAAAGATCAGAAAAATAGAGCAGAGGTTCAGTAAGGCTAGGAAATAGCAGAGTCTGCAGAAGCTACAGCAGCCTAGCCTGGTGAGGATCCAGCCCTGAGCAGCAAGCAACCTGCTTGATTCATTGACCTGGCAGTGGAGATACCATGTCTTACAAAAGAAAGTAGTGATGCCTATTGCCTACACTGCAATCAGAATTAAACTTGGTGATTTGGCTTTGTAGCAAATACATTAAGTTTTATTCCATTGTCCCAGGGACTACATGGGTATATAGGGGAGAGAATGTGCCCTGGTTGGGAGTGGGAGATTTTTACACTTAAGTTCATGCTACATAATTTATGTTAACTGATATTGGGGCAGTAATCAAAGGTTCTTCTAGAGCTTGGATGGGAGCAATAGCCTTCCTCTAGAGATCCAACCTTCTAGTATGAGAATGGCTTGAGATAGGGAGCCCGGAATCAACACATACTACATTTGTTCACACTGTCAATTTCTGTGAATCTTCACAAAGTGTATGAACTCAGAATAAATGAGTACAATTTGAAAATTGGGATTGGATAAATAACATTTCAGTCTATTCTGTAGCTTTAAAACTTAAAATTATGGGTGCTATTTTCTGTAGTCTTCAACAAAATCTCCAAAGGCACATGAGCTATGTATCACTCTCATTCAGTGATTTCAAATTTTATTAAGAGATGGGAATCACCAGTGTCAAAAAGTCATCATGTCTGCTATGTTTACCAAGAGCAGAAAACTGAGAGTTTGCCATGGAGCCTGCTGGTTAGGAAGAGTCTGGGAATGCTCTTTGTGTCTGCAAAGGGGGGTTTTGTTGTTGTTGTTGTTTTTTAACTCTATGTTCTTACAATCTATGGAAGAGAGTGTATATTGGAGGAGTCTTTGGACTAACCTCCCAGAAAGCTATGCATGGGTTCTGTAGACTCAAATGGGATAAATGTGCACCGCAAACACTCAGTTTAAAAGGTGATGGAAGCTTTGTAGGCATTGGCAAGACTTGTGGTTGTGGGAACATGGGGAAAGATGTGGTGGAAGTGGGGAGAGATGTGGTAAGAATTTTTCCTTCTCATTTCCAAGAATTTAACAGTATTCCCCAGGCTGCGATACTGAGATTGAGACAGAAGGAATCAAGCAAAACAGTTTGAGGCCATTTGGCATGGTTACCGAGAAGGCTTGCTACCTGATTCAATTTGGCGTTATTTGCCCTGCTATCCTATTTTTAATTAAATTACCTGCTTTCTTGTTTTATATTCATGTGTTATTTGTTCTGATATGATGCATAGGTTTGTTAGAATAGACTTGGATCTGTAGACTAGAATAGATGCTAACCAAATAATACCATATACTTGGGAGTCAGGGAGGGGCTATCCATTTTTTTTTTTATGCCTTGAATTGAGCTATGGCAAGTATTGCTTGAAACCAGTGAGCTCTTGGCTGAGGGGAGGAAAAATGTGTTATTGTGTAGAGATTTTGTATATATCATAATATTTGGTGGTGATGGGATTTGACTTGTAAGATGAAAAATGACACTGTTATCATTCCCAGTTGCCTTAGCCTTCTGTGTCCTTCAATGATATTCTTTATCTTGCTGCTTTTGGAACAGGCCCCAGACCTGGGCAACAGCTCAATTCTGTCCTCATATGAGGACTGTGTTGGGAGTCTTGCATATACAGACTCTGAAAACAGATATAATTTTATCCAGACATAGAGAATATGGGGGATATGATAGATGGATAGTTCTGTAACTCTTCTGGCTCTATTCTTGGGGAGAGGAGCAGGAATAAGCATTTATTAAGTTCATATTATATACTAGAAACTTACAAATATTATCTCACTTGATCCTCAATAACAATACTGAGACAGGTCCTATTTTTTCCATTTACATTTGAAGAAACTGAGGCAGACAGAAGTTAAGTGACTTGCCCAGGGTCACATAGCTACTAAGTATCTAAGACCAGATTGTGTTGAACACAAGAAAAATATTACTAGGAACATTAATGGACAGTCTCTTAAGCAGTTAGAAGCAGGTAGGTAATGCAGAAGAGTGCTGGGCCTGGAGTCAGGAAGACTTGAGTTCAAATCCAGATTCACTTACTAAGTGTGTGATCCTGGGCAAGTCACTTGATCTCAATTTGCTTAGTTTCTTCCACTGTAAAATGAAGGTAAAAATGCTTAGTATAGTGTCTGGCATATAAAAATATATAAATTCTGTATAAATATTTATTCTGTCTTTCTTCCCTTCTGCAATGCTGATAAGCCTTTTCCCCTGCCCACATTCCAGGGCAAAAGCTACCAAAGCACCAAAGGGATAAGACAAAAATATTCACAGTCTGGATTATAGAAAGGAAGCTACTGCATAACTAACAATCCCACCATTGCCCAACTAAGTGCAAGTGAAAGATACAAATCCTTTGCTTAGGAAAAAAGGATGAGTCTTCTTGGTGTCGAAGTGATGGATGCAGACAGATGGATACAGAAGTAATGGTGCAGAATAAGATGTACATTTTCAGACATGGCCAATGTTTTGCTTCACTTGAGTGTACTTATTAGTTTGCAAGGGAAGGGTTTTAATTTTTGAGGGGTGGGGCAAATGGGCTTACCTGGGAAAGGGGAGTGTAGTAATACTGTTTTAAAAGAAAAGAAAGATCATCAATGAAACATTCTAAAAATACAGAAGAGAGTAGAAGGAATTTTCATGATGGGACACAGACAAGCTGAGAGTAGTGACCACTCCACTGGTAAATTTCATTATACTTAATTAAGGAAAACCAAACTGTACATAGTAAATTCATGGTTTCATAGACAATCCTCTTTTTCTCTTTGGGTTTGTAATGGAAAGGTACTTGTTTGTTGACATTTAAGTTTATAATAATACAGAAATTTTAACAAAAGGGAAATTGATGAGTTTGATGGGGTTGCTTATGGAGACAAAGAAGGGAGTGTGTAGGGGCACACTTTCTTATAGCTGGATAAGAGATATTCTTTTAAAAATATTTCTATAGCAAGTACAGAGAAAACCTCAAAAAGAAGAGGGAAAAAAAAGAAATCTGAGTCTCTTTGCTTTCGGTGGTGTCGTTCAGTTATTTTCAGTGGTGTCTGACTCTTCATGACCCCGTTTGATATTTTCTTGGCAAAGACTTTGGAGTGGTTTGCCATTTGCTCCTCCAATTCATTGTACAGATGAGGAACTGAGGCAAACAGAGTTAAGGAACTTCCCTAGGGTCACACATCTACTTAGTGTCTGAAGTCACATTTGAACTCATGAAGAGGAGTCTTCTTGATTTCAAGCCCAGAATTCTATCCACTACGCAAATGCCTATGTTCATGCCTGATGTGTGCATCTGCAAGTCCACGAATAGAGGAAATAGCAGGTAAAGAAAGGGAAGCAGTGAAATTTAGTAAATAGAGGTCTCTAGCCTAGGGTTCAAGATTGTGTCAGATAAAGTAGAATGATGCTTATCTTTAGGGACATTGAGATCAGAGAGCTGTTTTGGAACAAGTCCATAGAGAAAGAAAACTCTATTGGGGTACTTTGTCTGTTTTGCTGAGCTCTCCCTCTAGGTAACTATGAAATCTTAGCTCCTTTCATTGGTCCCGATTAGAGCCTTGTTCATAAAATCCTGGTGCTCCAACGGCAGCAACTGAATTGTGGGGAAAATGCTTCTTTTTCGGGGGGACAAAGATCCCCTAGCAACAAAAAGTGAGGAAAATTTTTGCAATCAGGTCAGCTCCATTTCAAAACTAGCTAAGGCAGGCTAAACTGAAAAAGATTTATACTGGATCTTTTGTGGAGGAGAATTCAATTCCACAACCGTTGGTAAGGTGTCTACTGTTTGCAGAGCTCTGTGCTATATGTATGAGTAAATATAAAGTTTAGATTAAGTCTGCTCTTAAAGACCTTAGTGTAGCAAAGAGATGACACAAGTACATATAACTCCAATACAAAAACAGAAACAAAAACTACACAAGAGACACAAATGAAGGTCTAAAAGCATAGGCAGGGCAACAGGCAAGATAGTCACTGCCTGGGAGCTGGTATGGAAAGGATCAAGCAAGTGTTCCTTGAATTGGGGTTTAGAGGATGGATGCAGCGGCATATAAAGGTAGTCAGGGTTTGATTGGGGCACAGCCCATGGAGCTTTGGCCACTTTTGGTGATACTTTGACTTACTGCTGAAGGACTTGTGTTTGGGGATAATGAAGCAGTCCTCTTACTGTTCCCTTGATCCCCTTAAAGGGGCCACCTATTAGCTCAACTGGGATGATTCCCTCTTTCTATGTGTGTGTGTGTGTGTGTGTGTGTGTAAATATCTGTGAGTCTCTTTATTAGACTTCACAGCGGGAGGGACTCCTCTCATTTACCTATTCCCCTTACTCAGCAATCACCGTGGCTGTTGCAACAACCCATACCTGAGCCTAGATCTTGGATCCCCTGACTGTCTCTTCGACTTTGTGTTATTTTCCTGAACACAAGTGACTGAAAATCAATTCACAGATGGATGTTTCTAGTCTTGGCAATAACTTCATATGTTTGAGAGGGTAGGAGTTCCTGGCTTGGGTCAGTTTCCTGGCTTCCTTCAAGTTTCAACTAAAACTCTATCTTCTATAAGAAGTTTTTCCCAGTCCTTAAGGTTAGTGCCTTCCATCTGAGATTATCTCCAATTTACTAGAAATACAATTACATATTATATATAATGTGTATATAATTATATATTATATGTGTATATAGATGTGTGCTTATATACATATAAACACAAATACGTAATGTGTGTTTTTACACATAGCTTGTTTGCAGATTCTTTCTCCTTCCCCACGATTAGATTTTGATCTCCCAGAGGGCAGAAATAGCTTTTGCCTTTCTTTATAATCTCAGGGCTTCATACAGTGCCTGGCATGCAGTAGGCACTTAGTGTTACTCATGGACTTGTTGACTTGACCTGTTTTAGTCAATTTCTTCAGGACAAATGTCTCTTCAGATTATCTTTTGGGATCCAAAAGAAAAAACAAAATTACTAGGATTTGCACTTGAATTGTTTTCGGGTTAAGTTTAGTCTGGCAGGACTTTTAGTGGCTTGGTTTTGCAAATTGACAATTGCACAACCATGGGCCTGGCACAGGCCAGTGGGAGGGTGGTCATCCACTGACACCCCAAGGAATGACTCTCTGAGAGTATAGGGAACAAAATAGAAGCTAGGAAGATCTCTGTTTTGGCTTGAGCTGCCTGGAGAAAACCAAATTCTTGAGAATAATAGAAGAAATAACTGGAGGAAATATTCCTCACAAGGAAGGGCAGAGCTAATCCTCATATAAATCAGTTTCCATCACTGTTAACCTCCCCCTTTCCCACCTCCTTCTAGTCTTGATCTGAATGAAAAGATGCTGTCTCTGGCTACCTAGGTCCTCCAGAAAACAATTTCCCACCATTCCTCCCCCTCTCCTTTTAAAAGAGAATAAGTTAAGCTGATAGAGTGGAGTCTGTCTGAAGTCTGTGTGACAATGGGAAATCTGTGTGTGTGTGTGTGTGTGTGTGAGAGAGAGAGAGAGAGAGAGAGAGAGAGAGAGAGGAAGGGAAGGAAGGAGGGAGGGAGAGAGAGAGTGCGCACATGCATGTCTGAGAAATGTGGTTAAATTATTATAATAAATATAAATAAAACTTGTAGATTCCTGGGATATAAGCAAGGCAATTTAGGTGAGGAATGGTGAGAGAGAAGATGGTGACTGGATGGAATTGTCACTACAGGTGGAGCTTTTTTCCTGGGAGATTAGAAAGCAGAAAAATACAAGAAGAGACTAATAGGGGCTAGGACTTTGCTGCAGCTTTTGTCTGCTAGTTTTCCTGTAGTGTTCCTGTGCTCCCCAGACCGGCTATTTCAGAGGTCTCTGCTCTTGGCCTTGGGCAGGCCCACAGGCCCCATGAAGCTCCAGGTCAGGTTGTCCATGTAGCTTTTTCAGTGTCTTTGTGATGGAGGGCTGAGTTCCAACCGTAAGCTCCCCAGTGGATGGGTCTTCATTCTCTTTCACTGAAGTGAGGAAGACCTCTAATGTTCGACTTTGTTGTCCCCAGCCTCTGGCACTCATTATTAGTGTGACTGTGGGAAAGGAACCTAATCTTCCGGAACCTCAGTTTCCTTATCTGGAAAATAGAGATAATACCTGTATAGTATGGGTCTCACAAGGTTATTTAATGATTCACATGAAATCATGTATGTAAATGATGATTTTTCAAACATTGACATGTCCTATAAATGTCTACAATTGCTACTGGTTTGGAGTGGAAAGGGAGGAAGGAAACAAGCATTTATCAAGTACCTACTATGTGCCAAGTATCGTGCTGAGTACTTTGCAACCATTATCTCATTTGACCTTTAAAACAAACCTAGAGGGTGAGTACTAGTATTTTTATCTCCATTTTACAGTTGACGAAACTTAGGCAAATATTAAGTCACCCCCAAATTATACAGCTGTATAAGTACTTGAGGACAGACTTGAATTCAGGTCTTCTCGATTCCACACCAACCTTCTACCACTCCATCACTTAGCTGCTTCTGAAGGCAGGGATACCAGTAAAAGACTATTGCTATAGTTCAGGTGAGTGTGGGTAAGGGTCTGAACTGTGAATGCAGAGAAAGGCAATTATGAGAGAAATGTTGTAGAGAAAGACATTATAAGGTTTGGCAACTGATTATATACATGGAGAAGTGGAGAGAGAGACAGACAGATGGAGAGAGAGACAATGACAGAGATGGAGAGGGAGAGAGAGAGAGAGAGAAGATATCAAGGCTGGTGAACCTGAGTGACTGGGAGGATAGCAGTATCCTCAACAGTATCTGGGTAGTTCAGAAGAAAGGAAGGTTTAAGAGATGAGACAGTAAGTTCTGTTTTGGACAAGTTGAGTTGGTGACTTCTACTGGACATCCGGTTCAAAATGTCCATTAGACACTTCGTGATGTAGGCCTAGAGCTCAAAAGTGAGTCTAAAGTTGATAGATAAATAGTTTTTGCTTAGAGATGATAACTCCTGGGAGTTGAGATTACAGTTGAGAAATGAAAGCCCATGACAGATACTCGGAGTTATCCAAAGTAGTATGGTGTCTGACATGGATGAAGATTCAGCAAATGACTGAAAAAAGAGAGATCGCAGGCATAGGAGGAAAAGAGAGTGTAGAATTTTGAAATCCCAGTATGGAGAAAGTATTGGGAAGGAGAAGGTGGTCAACCATGTGAAAGGTCAAAAAGGATAAAGTTCAAGAAAAGGTCATTAGATTTGGTAATTAGCAGATCATTGAGAGAGAGCTTTTTCACTTGAATGATAAAGTCAGAAACGATTGCAGAGGTTTAGAAAACAATGAAAGGATAGAAAATGAATATCAATGAATATCAAGCATAGATAGCTTTTGTAGGGTGCTTAGTTCTTAAGGAAAGAGACAGCTTGAGAGACAACATGTAGTGGATGATGCTGGACCAAATTGTATCTCTAATTCATTGTCTGTGAAAGTCCCCAGTATCCAGCAGGGATTTCCAACCTGTGGGTCTCAATCCCTTGGATTTCTTCTGAAACACTGCAAGGGGTATCCAATAAATAAATGGTGTGCTTATACCATTTAAGACATAAAGGCTGTATTTTCATAGATTTAGAGCAGGAGGGAAGAAGGGATTTTGAACTGGAAGGATATTCAGGGGCTATCTAGTCCCCTCCATTTTACAAACAAGAAAACTGAGGTCCATAATGGTTAAGAGGTTTATCCATACATAGTATATGAAAGACTTGGGATTTGAACCAGTGTAATAACCACTTTGCTATTGTGATTCAATAAAAAAAAGTCATTTATAAGCATCAGGGAATTTATAGTAGTTTTTTTTTAATTTCAAGTTTTTTTCCCTCACCTCTATCAATGGATATAATTGTATAACTGAACACACACACACACACACACACACACACATATATATATATATATATATATATATATATGTATATGTATATGTATACTTTAAAAGTTTGGAAACCTATTGGTCTAGAGAATTCCCTTCCAGCAACATCAAGGAACAGCCAGCAATTGTCTCTGCTCTTCTCTGTACAAGCCTCCCAGTTCCTCACTCTTCCAAGCTCAGCTCAACGTCTACCTGACTCAGCAGAGGCCCCAGGAATCATCAGAGCCCCATGCCAATTCCCCAAGCTGGGGCTGACTGGAAAATTTGTGTGGTCACCGAGTTGTTTGTTTCCATAATGAGAAGACCAGAAAAGCTGACGATGCCCCTTGAAAAGAAGAAGAAAAAGAAAACACCCAACAATCCCAATCCTATAAATAACCCTAATTAAAGTGAATACACCCCCTCACTCTGATCTCCTTCTAAATTCTGCTGGACATCATGGGAGGTCCTTGAGGAAGAATCTTAGGAGTTTGCCAACAATAACGCAGCTTGGAGAAGAAGCTATTGCATTGCTTCTGTGTTCCTTGCCAGCTCCAATCTGACCCTTTCCTAGCTATTCACTCTCTCTTCCCCCTTCTTCTTTGAATAGAACCTTCAGTTTCCCCTTGTTATCTCCTCCAGTCCCAACCATTATCCAGTTGATTTACTAAAGCGGTTCATCGGGGCTTAATTCATCACATAATTAAAATAGGGACATGAGGATTTCCCTCTGAGGGAGGATTTGAAGTTGTTCTGGTCTCATTTTTTTTTAAATGGCCAGATAACGAGACACATGGCAGGCATTTCTCTCGGAGAGTTTCACTAGGAGAAACCACAGGAGCAGGATGAAGAGTCCAAGGTAACATCTCTAACAGTAGAAAGATACTGTGACTGAATCTGGGAGTCAGCAGCACGGTTCCAGGAACACAGGAGGAACTCAATATTTTTTGCTGCTGCTAAATCCTATATGCATGCAGAAAACTCTTTGACATCCTATCCTGGTCTTCATTTTTCCATCTCCTAGGGGAGAGGGCTGGAGAGTGTATGTTCTTGTATATGGATAAAGATAATTGGAATTTTTAAGCAGGACCAGATAAAAAAGTCAGGAACAAAGAAAAATCAAAGACTTACAGAATGTTAAGATTCAGAGAGACCTTATAGTTCATCTAACCTAGTCTCTTTACAGGTAAAGAAACTGGGCCTTAGGGAAGGAGAAGTGACCAAACCAAGACCACACAAAGTTATATCCCTGTCCATAGCAGGGAAGATAAGGGTTTTTGTTGTTTTGTTTTGTTTTCCCAAGGATGGAAAAGAGTTCTAGCTCTTCTTTCCTTCTGTGATGGTAGAAAATATCTCATGAACTTTCCTGTTTTCCTTTGGGTAAAGTTATATTAGTTCTATTGCACTGAAACACTAGTGAAATTAACTTATTTAGCCTTGCTGGCTGTAGGGCTATGGGGAATTCATCCATGAATTAGGGTTAGGAATGTCTGAATTAACAGTACCCAAGGAAAAATGAGTAAAGTAGGTTTCTCAGCAGATAGCTAATTTATATTAATGCCTAACTGATTTATGTACTAAGTCAGAAGTTGATCTATTTTAACAGTAACAAGAGTTCACTAGTTCATAGGGCCATAGACTTAGAATTGGAAGAGACCTTAGAGACCATCTGGTCTAACACCTATCATTTTATAGAGAAGGAAACTGAGGCTCATAGTGGTTAAATGAACTGCTCACAGTCATACAGCTAATATTAGAAGTGGGATTTGAAGGTAGGTCTTCCTGGCTCCAAATACAGTATACCATCCATTATACCATGCTGACTCTAGTTAAAGGAGTCCTGTAGTGAAAATTTTATAAATTAATAATTACTTTTTTACTTAACTATTTTTGAAAATATGGATTTTATTCATGAGAGGGTAGTTCTATGTGGGAGGTGAGTAGTGAAGGGGATTTCAAGACTTTTACTCTTTATCTATACATCTTTCACAAATTGTAGAGGGTAATTTTTTTCACCCAGAGTCATCTACTGCTCTCAGCATGTGAATTTCTCCACTGAGGGGAAAAGGCCAATATTGCTAAGCAGGAGATCAAATTCAGTTTCTATGGTCCTTTAATATATACACTTTCATTTTATCTGCTTTAAGATCTGGATAGCAATTAGTTTTTATTAAAGTCGTTGTTTCTGGTGGTGCTGGTGGAGGTGACTATCCTCAAACGACATTATGATTTTCTTGAGCATTTTGTATCATTTACATATTTTAACCAGTTTTCAAAATGTTGATCTCCAAATACCAGGGAGGAGAACTCTGGGGCCACTAGCTCTCAAGAGTCTTGATCCTACCCACCTTGATCATATCTCTTAACACTGGAATTAAAATCAACATTCTTTCACTGTTCAAGGCAAATAGAGGGATAGAAGGAAAAGGCAAGCCTAGGTAGATGGGCTCTCGTTTGTAGTGGACAAAGACAAAAATAAAAGATCCTCTCACAACTCCTATTCAAAGATTTTATCCAGACATACCTAACAGTCTTAAAGGCACAGTCACACTTCAACCTCCATGGGATAGAGTGAGGTTATTTCAACCAGTTATAAATAATCATATGTAAGTATGCATATACATAGTCACATGTTTGTGTGTATATTAATATACACACATATGTATATGTATATGTATATGTATACATATTATTCAAGTTCCACGTTACTATGTTCAAACATTTCTGTAGACTTACAAAAGTGCTTAACATTTCCAAGAAGTAATACAAATACAGTTATACCTTTCAAATTGCAGGGGTTACAGGAGCAGCACTCCTGCGATTTGGAAAATTCATGTAAAAATTTTTGATCCCCCCTTCATACAAGAGAAGAAGTCTGAATTTTTTCTTTTTCTTATATGGCGTGTTTACAGTACCTTACTGTGAAATTTGGGTTATTGTATAATACCGAACATGTATTTTATGCATTTCTGAGTTTCTAACATTTCTGTGTCATCTACTGGCATCTGCAGCTCCTAGAAAACTTCCTCAAAATTCTCATTTAATTTCTTATGCTGACCTATGACATGTCGAAGGAATTGTGGAAGGAATAACTACTGTAAGAAAATACTTGATTCTCTGCACCAGAGCTGACCACTATGCAGAGAGATTAACAGTGGTGAGTTAGGGGATGGCAGAGCAAATTTGTCATATGGGCAAATGGTGTCAGTGCTTTTATTAAAACATCAGAAGACAAGTTCGCTCTGTGGATCTAAGGTTTCCATGATTTACGATCTTATGTGTCCTCTCTTACTTGCTTCTACACAACTCCAAATGTAGTTGGTTGAGAGGTGACATAATGAGAAAACAAAAACAAAACCAACTTTGCTTGGGAGGAAGGAGACCTCAGTTCACATTCTACTTTCTCGCTTACTACCTTCGGGCACTTAGCTTCCCTGGGCCTCAGTTTCCTCATTTATAAAATGAGTGGGGGGCGGGGGTTAGACTAGATGGCCTCTGAGGTCTCTTCTATGATACTATGATCTATGATACTAATGTCGCTTTTGGATTTGTCATTCCAGATTCCCATTTGAAAGTCTAAGGCAAATTTCTCTACTGGAGGGAAGATATCCTTTGTGGAAAGATACTAAGTTTCCCTATAGCAGATCTTTTCTCTGAGACATGATAAGATTCTGTTGATACCACATTATACACAATAGGCCAAATGATTTGACCAATGGTTTCTGAAGAGAAGATTTGGAATTATAAGTTATATGCCTGTTCCATGTCTAACGGATGTTGGATAAATGAACAATGGGGGATGGGCCAATGGACAATTTACTCTGACTGATGTGGATGCTTGGGGAGCTTACTTCTAGGCTTGTGTAATGAACGACTTTGCCCTTTTCTTCAGAGCATGTGCACTTATTCTGAGGCTGTTCTGTGAATCTGTTCACTGTGTGGGGAAGAAAAGTCTTTTTTAACCGTTGGCTGAGCTGGAACTGTGTATACAAAAAGTTTACAAACAGGCTAATTTTGCTGTTTCCTGGTTAGAGAATGAGGCAAGGAGTTCCATAAGCCTTTAGGTGAGGAGAGAAGTAAGCACCAGTGACCTAGTCTTTCTAGCTGGGAAAATATGAAGCCATCAATCCTTCAATGGAATGGTTGTTTTTTCTGTATGCATTGTATTTCATACTTTCCTGTTATTACATGGATGAGTGTAGGAGACAGAATGGGCTAGGCTATGATCCTAGGAGTTTTAGAAGATTGGAAAAGTCACAGGAGGTCTGAGAACTGGAGTTCATGGCAGAGTGGGCCAACAGATAAATTCAATCAGCTCTGAAGAGTGACTTGCTTGACCCAGCCCAGGAGTGGCAGCCAAGCCACCCAGGCACCAGTTCTTGCAAGTAAAGGAACAACTTGTTCAAAAGTGAGTTTGGTTGAACAAATGTTTGTGGCAGCTGCTTCAAGTATGAGCCCTTTTTTCTCAGGGAATGAGTTGGTTGAGTGGAGAATGTGACCTGTTTCAGGGGTTGTGTTGGTACTTCTATTCATGCTATAAATTAGTAAAATGTTCTTCATAAAAGTTGATTGATATTTAATTGCTTGTTGAGGGTATTGAAAAGATAATTGGCTAACTATGTTGAGGGAATTAACCACTGATGATGATATTGTGGGAACACAGCAGAATGGGGGCATGACATAGCATTAGAAGGGCCCCACTGTCCTTCCAAAGAACCTTGAGGGGGAGATGTAGTGAACCAAGCTTTGTGCACCAACTTGCTGGTGCACATGTGGGCTGGGAGAGTAAGTCTAGAGTCATGCAACAAATGTATGACTGAAGGGTGGGGTAAGATGGTCAGTCACATAGTAAATTTGAGGGCTACCAGATGGATAGTTGAAGTGCTCCATAGAGATCCCTTTGATTTGAGGAAAATGAAATAAAGGCTTCAAGCATGTTAAATGGACCACCTATTTTGAACTAATAGGAGGACATGGACATGAAGGAGGATTATATAGGGTAATATGACTCAGATGAGGTCAAATATCCATTGAACCCCTGAAAATATCTAAAGTCTGATTTGAGGGTCACAACCTCACACGCTTCCTCATTCTACCGCTACGCCCGTTGAATCTCATCTTAAGTAGAAATTCAGAGACAAAGGGTGATGGAGATGAAGAGACAGGGCAGAAGTAGAAACCATTATCTGCACATGGCCAAAAACTGGACTGTGATATAACTGAACCAATTCATCTGGATTGGCACCCAGGTAATATGGCTGCAGAACATTTGAATAGAGTGTCTGATGATTGCTCTGGATTCATTCTCCTAGAGCATCTTGACTGACTGTACCCTCCTTCAAGATTCATGGGTACACCTGAGGTATTTGAGGTATCTCCCTTGTACCACTGACTTGAACTCTCCTTTGTTATGCTCCCCTCATGGTTAGCTAGTAGTAATTAAGACCTCAGTTCCCCTTAACAAATCAACATAAATTAGTTTTTAAAATGGGATACAGCCAGGTCCAGACTGGGGAGAATAAGGAATCTCCTGAAGTGGTTGCATTATTCAAATTTAAATTGCATATTTTCAGTGGGCTGGAATAAACTACCATATTTTGCATAATTCTAACTTTGAAAAGTACGAATTTGAATAGTTCAGCCACTTCAAAGGATTCATTATTTAAACTAATCAGACTTAGATTATTTACTTCACAGTACCTAAAGAGTCATACTCTTCCTTAGATCCCCTTGGTCTCTTGGGCGAATGGGTACAGTCACTACAGTTTTTTTAAATAGCTTTGGTCCCACAAATTTCACATTCAAATGTGGCTTCAGTGCTGGAAGATTCTATCTCTCATGTACTGCTGGGCTGGATGCCTAAGGTCATGACTTGGATTATGGCTGTCCACTAAACCCAGGATGGTCTCCACTCCCTGACCTCTTGGTGGTTCATTCTTCTAACCTTTCAAAGTTTATATGTCCGTATCCACCCTTAATCTCCTTCACTTAGAAGAGGAAAGAACAGATATTAGAGAAAGAACAATTGCTTTCATGCTGGCTCTGGGTGAAAGAGGGCCTGAAGCCACTGGGATGCCCTTCCTGGCTTATCTTCCTTCTTCAATGCAGTAGGTCTGGAAAGAGCTCAGGCAAGAACTGGCTCTGGCTGATTAGTGTCTTTTTTTAAGTCCAGAACCCTTGTGGTTTTTAATCTGGGGGTGGAATGCACAGTGAGTAGACAAGAAGGATTGGGGGGTTGGCATCTTCTTCCTTCCTGGGTATTTCCTGGTCTCTTCAGCTCAGGGTGTTTGCCATGGAGTGGAACAGTCACACCTCTCTGGACAGCTCCAAGGATTCTGCTCTCTAGCTCATGATTCCAGTGCTTTCACTGTAACTTCATTGGCTGCTATCCGGATCTGAACCTCAGCCCAGGTTGCCCCGTCTGATGCCCCTGACAGGTCTGAGTGAGCCTTTTTCAGGTTGAATCTGGCAGCCGTCAGGTCCATCATGTCCAGAGCCAAGGCTTCTTCTGCCAGCAGCTACAAAGAGGAATCGGCATTCACTGTGATCAAACCACTGCTCACAAAATACTTGGTGGCGGTGACATCCTCGGAGACCAGGCTCACCACTCTGCCCTTTAGCACCTGCAGGGTGGGGATATGGACAGCTAAGATACCAAAGGCCCCATTCTGGGTTGGGACATCCATCTGCTTCACCTTGGCCTTGTTGAAATATATCTGGGCCGGGGAAGCGAAGGAATCTGGCCCAGGACAACTGCGTCATAGCCACGGATCGGAGGGGCTGCAGGGACCAGGACCGGCTTTGGCGCAGTTGGAGGAGACTCCTCCCAGGACAGAGTAGGGTGGTGGGCAGCCTGGTGGTGGGCAGGCTGGTGGCGGGTAGCAGGAGTATGTCTGCCAGGCCAAGGATGGAGAGGTGGGCCGTGCAGGGGAGCCTGGGAAAGGTGACGTGGACTACCTGATTTGTGTCTTTTTGTGAATGCTTCCCAATCCACTCCCCAGAGTCAAGAGGCTGACTGGGACTAGTTTCAATATGTCTGCGCAGGATCCAAGGCTCTCCAAGGTACTTCCATTATACATCATTGTGTCTTTCTGGATGCAGGCTCCCCCAGCTCTTCCCCATGTGGGACTGCATACCATACAGAGCCACCCCTTATTACCCTTGCATATATACACTTCAAGTGCGACGTTCTCTGCATGGCTAAAGCGATGGATGTGTGGTGTGAGTTTAAAAACTGTCTCTGCTGTCGACTATTTGGGTGACTTCCAGCAGGTCACTTCGTATTGTGTCTCTGTATCTTTATCTATAAAAAAAAAATTTGCACTAGATGATACTTAAGTTTCTTTCCACTCTAAAATCCTACATTCTATAATCTTACACTTACTGTGCTGCAATTATATAGTAAAGGAAAGAGAGAGAGACAAAGATAGAGAGATGGAGACTGAGAAAGAAGCAGAGAATGAAATGGAGGGACAGAGATTGAGAGAGACATACACAGAGAGCTAGTGAGAGACAGACAGGTAGACAGAGAGACAAAGTTAAAGATAGTGACAGAGGCAGATAGAGACTGAAGAAGACAGAGATAAAGTTAAAGATAGTGACAGAGGCAGATAAAGAGAGAGGTGATAGAGAGAAACACAGAAAGACAGACATAAGGAAAAGAGAGAGAAAGAGAGAGATAGACAGACAGACAGAGACAGACAGAGAGACGGAGAGAGACAGAGACAGATTTGAGGAAAAGAGAAATGGAATCCTACTCATCATCCCTCAACTTTGCATTCACTTGGCAAGAAACTGAACAGGCTCCTTTCTTAATCATTGATTAATAGAGCATACTAATCAGTCTGGGAAAATTTCTCTGATTCATGGCTTGTCTGAAGCCAGGCAAAGAGAACCCAGGACACAAATCTTGCTGCTTGCTGCCTGTTAGGAAGGGGCAAAATGATTTTACATCCAGGTAAAGAGCAGATAAGCAGGTCTCTCCAATGCTAAAATGAGGAGCCATTTCATAGTTAAGAGTAGGTTAGACAGTAAGATAAAGAAAAGTGTTGCTGGGAAAACTATGAGAAAAGGTAATGAAGGAAAGGACGGTGCTAGTTATTGTCAGACTCAAGGCTACTTTTGAATGGAGAAGTAGGAGGGAGATGGTCATAACTCACCAGTGTCAGAACCAGAGGGGTTTCTCATGACTAAATTCTGGATAAGGGACCAGCCTAGACCATTCCCTAATTAGTTATCTGGATCATAGATCAAGAATTGGAATGAAACCCAGACACCAATTAGCCTAAGTCCTTCCTTTGATAGATGAAGAAACTGAGATCCGGAGACATACATGATTTGTCCAAGATCTTACAGATTAAGGTTCAAGGTAGGAGTTCAACTGAGGTCCTCTGCCTTTGTGTCCACTGCTTCCACTGTACTATGCTACTGCAGTGTTGATTGACTCAGTCATATCTCATTATCAGCCTCATTATCAATGAATTCTTCCAGCAGAATTCCAAAATGATGTGTCAAAGTTGGTAAGTTTCTCATTCAAGCCAAAAATGCTCCAAAGATAGCAAAGGATATAAGAAGTTATGTAAGTCTCGAGTTGTCCTTATCCTGCCATTTCTAGGCTTCTCAGCTGAGTACTGGAGTGCATATTTATAACTCAGTTTCCTCAGACTGGTGACATATTTAGAGACAGGTGAGTTGGGGAGACAATGGAAGAAGAAACTGGAATCTGGCTGTGCCTAGATCATGAGTATTACTAATATAGGGGAGAATTCTATAACATCATTTGTCTAATTCACCTACACAGCATCTCTCAGACTCAACCCCATCCTTATCCTATGTATGACCTTTAAATGTCAATATTTCTGAACCAATTATAAGTACTAAGGCTCTACAAATTTGGTGCCATTTTGGGAACTACTTTCCCAATAATCTTCCTGCATCCTAACTCACTTAAAAGGAGATTTAGTTATAATAATCTGTTATCAAAGGGCTGGTTTAATTGAATGTTGGTAGTGGTTTTTTCTTGTGAATGATGTCAGTTCTTGCCCTGGAAAATGGAGGCAATGATATGAAACCGCTATCATATTCAGCTCTGACTTCTATCATAATCCCCTGTGAGTGTCACTGGATAAAGTCTGGCAGTCATCAAGACTTGGGAAAGATACTATATTCACTCAGAATTCAAATTTGGATGAGCTCTCTTCATCTCCCCCTCCTCCTCCCTTTTACTTCTGAATTGCCTCTGGGACACTACTTAGCAATTTGTCCCCTATGTCCACACACCCCCGCACCACTGGAAGTTTTTATCAGAGCCTGGTGCCTAAATTCCCTCGACCCCTAACTAGTGTGTAGACTCAGCGAGTATAAACACAATCCCTGGCATTAATCATGGGTAATAGAAACCAGAGATGAACTGTCACGTAGCTGGCTATCGGGCTGCTGAGTCAATGCAACCTTCTTAAAACACACTGGGAAACATACACACAGGCTGGGAACAGAGCATGAAAGAAATTCCAAGGAACATTTTTCTTTTCTTTTTTTTTCTTTAAACGGAATTCTGTAATTGGGGAAAGAACATAAAGGGATTAAAAATAGGAACAAGAACTAAGGATCTGTGAAAAAGAAAAAGTGGAAGAAAAAAGGGCTTTTATTGTCTATATGCCACACTCCAAGGGCAAGAGGTTTAATTATTTCAATGTGGAAAAAACGTCATTTATTCCATGACTCCCACCCCATTGCATCTGCTTTTCCCAGCCTTCTCCATTGACAAGGAAATATCTCAGGAGCATAAAAGCTCGTGACTTTTTCTTCCCTTCTCTGCTCCCCCTACCCCCAACTTAAAATATAAGGACTTAATCATAGCCATTCTTGCCCTATAACACACCATGTTACTTCTCTATTAGCTCTTTTCTTTGGCAGCGCTGGTCATCATGCAGATGGGACCCTATAAAGTACGTTGGCCAACGACAGTAAAAAAAAATCTGGAAAAAAGCGTGTTTGTCTAAAATCATCATTGTCATCTTCATGGAACATTACATACATAGAGATGCCAAACCTTAAAATTTTAGAGCAGGGGCAGGATGACTGCTTGTAGGATATGTGTTGGATTAGGTGGCTGTTGAATTCCCTTCCAATTCTCTAAGTCTGATTTTGTGACCTTATCACCTGACTAGCTATCACCTAAAATTCCTGTTCCCCCTATACATATCTTCTGGGAAGAAGCAGTGAAAGCAGAAACAATCTCAGAAAGCATCTAGATAATATAGTGGATTGCATACTGTACCTGTAGTCAGAAAGATCTGATTAAAAATCTGGCCTCAGAAGCTAACTGTGGGACCTTGGAAAAACACTTAGTATTACCTTGCCTCAGTTTCCTCATCTGCAAAATGGGAATGATGATAGCACTTGCCTCCCAGGATTGTTGTGAGGATAAAATGAGATAATATTTATAAAATATTTTAAAAGCTTATTGTATTATAGAAATGCTTTTAATTATTAATAATTACTATTATTCAGTGAATACATAAACCCAAAAGGGCCAGGGTCTCCCACTGCATCCTCAGCCGTCTCCAGTTGTCCTGATCTATATCTAGCCGTTGGACCAGATGGTTCAGAAGGAGGAAGTGAGGCTGGTGACCTTGCACAGCCCTCCTTCTCTCAAATCAGTCAACTGCAATTCATGTCATTATTTCTCTGATGTCATGGTCCTCTTTGAAAATGAAGGACAAGCTCACAACAATTTATTGTTACTATTATTTTATAGTACCAATCGGAGATGAATTTGGCAGGATAACCAGGCATACAAGATTCCACAGGGGAATTTTCATCAGCTAAGAGGCTCCTACAATGAGATTTAAGAGAAAAGATACGCAGAACTATTCTCCCTTGTTCCTGGTGACAGAAAAGAACTAAATGTCCTGAGACTGCTCCCTGCTCATAGAGTTTCCATTCAGCCAATTAACTCATCCACAGTCAAACTTAACATAAAGATCAGTATGCACATGGAATAAGAATAATTAGAATTGCTAATATTTGTATAATATATGAAGTTAGCAAAGAATTTTACCTATCTCCTTTGAGTCTTACAACAATCCTGAGTAGCTGGTGCTGTTATTGTCCCAAGTGACTTGCCCAGGGTCACACAACTAGTTAAGTGTCTGGGACAGGATTTGAACTTAGATTTTTCTGACTCCAAATCCAACACTCTATCCACAATATCCATCAATATATACATAGATAATATACAACACAGAAGTCAGTGTCATGGACCATATAACCAATTTGCCTTCACTGAGATGTTCAGAAGAATTTCACAAGGAATGAAAACCTAGAATTAATTGCAGATTGAATTTTATTGTAAGGGTTTTTGCTTAGACTGACTGCCACCAACATTTATTTGTTTTGGGCTTTCTATTCTGTAGACTTTTAAGAAGCATCAAAGGTGGCACCAACTGTGGAGAATCTCCCAAGTAGGGGAATGTAACCCTATCCCACAGCAAGAATTTATCAAACATTCCCTATGTGGAAGGCATTGTGCTGGGTACTGGGGCAGCAAACTCAGGATGGAGGGCAATCTTTGCCTTCAAGGCGAGGTCTTGCTCTGTCCACTTACCCCAAGCTTAGGGCATGAGCACATGCATATTACTTGGAAAGAAAAAAGTGATTGAAAATGGGAAGATTATTTTCATATTCTCACTCCCTTTTTCTCTTTAAGGCACCTCAAGAGATGGTGAGCTAAGAGGACTGGGACTCTTTAAAAAGATGCCAAATGTCACAGCAAAGGGTAGAAAAATCAAAACAAAGCAAAACAACATGTTTCCTAGGATGAATTTTCCCACACAAAACTCAGACCCTGTACAGAAATGTGAAGAATGTAATGACAATTACAGCCCCTATTCCAAAGTCCTGGGAAGTTCCCAAGGGGGCTGGTATGGCTGGGGCCATTCTGAAACAATACCACTGCAGACCTCCTCAGAATGGCATCGTGGGCTGATCTGATTGGTTTCTAGCACTCCTAGGTTTATGGTGGCCACTGGTAGATTCCTCATGGCTTTCGCAATTGCCTGAGTATGTGGCATTAATGCTGAGTTGAGAAAAGTTGTGAAGAGAATCAGCAGGAGATACAATGCCCACAAAATTCCATCCACAAAAATCCATTCGATGATGAGAGGAGAAAACTACTTCACCTTGCTGGATTTCCTTAACTGTCAAATTAAATATTTTCAATGGCCTTTTCAGTTCTTTAATGTAAATTCCTTGTGAGTAAAGACTGTTTCATTCTTTGTACTTATATCACCAACATCTAGCACTGTGCTTGCACAGAGGTGGCACTTAATAAATTTTTGTGGATGGACAGATGAAACACATTGATCTTCTCCATCTTCCCTTTAATTTCTATTGATAAAGTAACCATTTAACAGATATCTAGAGTAACCTTATTGTAGCCATACAGCAAATCTGAAATAGACCAATGATCAGAGTATAGAAAGTTATTCATTTATATTAGGATGGAATTTCTTAGGTGACTGACACCATTTCTGTTTAATTAGATCTGATTAGTATTTAGTACATGTCAAACTATAAACAAGATGGGAGTAAGGAGCAGTACTGGAAGATTCCTGGACTCAACCCACTCAACCAGATGGTACAATGGCACTCTGTGTCAATGGGGTACCCTAGAAGGGAACTTGCATCTCTTGAAATCAGCACAGCTTGTTTCTGAAGACCTTTGCCCAGTCTGTCATGGGAGCTATGTCTGGAACATGGTAGCAGAGAATAAAAGGATGGAGGGAAGAGAAGACAATATTCACAAAGCCCCCAGTTGGCTAATGTATATGTGCATGTGTCTATTTTCCTCTCACTGATTGTCTCCTGTGATGCTTTTCTGGTTCCCAGATGTGATTACATCGATCAGTTTCACAATCTATGCTGTGCTTAATGAATACCAGACCCTGGAGAGTGGTTTTGAACCTAGCTGCAGTAGGTCTGCCTAATGGATGGCTTTCATGTTAGTTTACCTACTCAGAGTAAGGGCTCTTTGGAAGTGATGTGTGAAATATTTCAAGCTATTGGCTGAATTATCAATGCCTGATACTTTGTTGTTTTTGTAGGATACCAGCACCCTGTTGACTCTTCATAGAAACAGTTTTTGAAGGAAACCAATAATCTAAGGCTTTTATACCTGGAAAAATTCTTAAAGGATGTCTAGCAAACCTAACATTTTACTGGTGAGGAAACTGAGGTTACAGAGGTGAAATGATATCCTCAGGTTTATATGAGTCCAAGGCTGAGCAGAGAATTTCACTTTGCAGGTCAGTGCTCTTTTCACATTTTTATCTGTTTTCAGCTTCAACGGTATGTTGATACATGACTATAATGTCCAGACTTGGCTTAGAAGAAGAGAGGAGAAAATGTATCTTCCTTCCTTCCTTGTACAAATGGAGGATTACATGGGTGAGGGATATTATACTTGGCTGATGTGTGAAGTATTTTGTTTTTTCTTTCTTTTTTATTTATCTCTTATTTTTTGTTGCAATGCGTGGCTTACTGGATAGAGGAGTGGGTAGGGATATGTTCAGAAATTAAAGTAATGTAAAAAAAGATCAACAACATTTTTTAAAGGTCAATAAGGTGAAATATTTGCTTTCAGAGTTCACAAAAACATTCTAGAGGCTTACTAATCATGCTATCTTTGGGGTTCTTGTGAGATTGTCTCAGAGGTGAGAATGTTTTTGTGGCATGTCAATGACTACATCTCTTTCAATAATAAGTCAGAACTGTTTTATTCTCTAGCATGGTGTAGACTGGTGGTGTCAAACTCAAACAGTAACAGGGGCCTCTAAGCTGTATATAAAGAGCCCTGTTGTTATGGACACCTAGTGTCCATACAGTGAACAGAGCACCTGACCCAGAGTCAAGAAAACTGAAGTTTAAATCTGGTCTCAAACACTGACTAGCTGTGAGACCCTGGGCAAGTCACTTAACCCTGTCTGCCTCAGTTTCCTCATCTGTAAAACGAACTGGAGAAAGAAATGCAAACCACTCCAGTTCCTTTGCCAAGAAAACCCCAGAAGGGGTCATAAAGAGTTAGTTGCACATGACTGAAATGACTGACAAAGAACAAATGTTCTATTGTACCTTTAATTTATTTTGTTAAATACTTTTCAGTTACATTTTAATCTGGTTTGGGCTATACTAGGTGTGTTGTAGGCCCGGGGTCATGTGTTTGACCCTTCTGGTATAAAGGACAAAATAATGGACCATGAGTCGGGGAGCTGTATTCTAGTCCCTTCCCGATATTAACTCACTGTTGCTTTTACTTTAGTATTACCTCCTTAGATGTGTTTTTGGTGGATGTAGATAGAAGGAACACTAAAGAGAACAAAGACGGGAAAAATAGCTGAATGCAATCAGGTTTACGATAAAGTTATTGTAGTTAACACATTTTTGTGGCAGGGAAGTTTGAGGCAATTGGAGTTAAGTGACTTGCCTAGCATCACACAGCCAATAAGTCTCAAGTGTCTGAGGTCAAATTTGAACTCAGATCCTCTTGACTCCAGGACTGGTGCTCTATCCACTACATCACCTAGTACCCCTGGAGTTAACAAATAAAATTAATGCTATAGATGACACACCTATAAAAGCTCCAGGGGTCTGAAGCATTAGTTTTTTGAAGGGGGGAAAGATACCAAAGATGTGTAAAAAAAAATCTTGGACATTAATAGTTGAGAAAAAAATCAACTGAAAGTAGATAGTAACTACTAACTTCTATGTCTACCTTTCGATCCATATAAAAATGTTCATGAGAATCATCAATGTGGATGTCAAGGGCATTGTCCTGGAGGCTATTAGCACACAATAGGCAGTCATTCAAAGCCAATAGTTCACATTTGATCATGGTTTTTATTGTTTAGTCACTTTTCAGTCATGTCTGACTCCTCTTTTTAGGGGTTTTCTTGGCAAAGATAAAGAAGTAGTTTTCCATTTCCTTCCCTAATCCCTTTTACAGATGAGGAAACTGAGGCAAACTGCGTTAAAATGACTTGCCTAGGGTCACACAGTCAGTAAATGTCTGAGGCCAGATTTGAACTCAGGTCTTCCTGACTTCAGGCCTGGAGCCACCTACCTGCCCTCATTTGATCGTATCCTTACCAAAACAAAATTAATTGACATAAATAGGGAATACTAGATTGCACTTTAGTTGTTGCTTATTGATTATTAATAAAGTAACAATGATAACATTTGACATAATAGAGCAAAATTCTACTTTAAAGATTTTCTTTCAACAATATATTTCTATTCGTTTATCAAAATCATTCAAGTTTCCTGGTAAGGAGAGAGCTTTTAAGAAATCATTTTGTTCTCCCAAATCAAATTCATATATTCATTCATTCATTCAATCATTTCTTTATTTGTTTGTTTTGGTAATCAACCAAGAATTATTAAAATGTAAAAGTCACTTAGCCTCTGATGGCTTTAATTCATTAGATAAGGAAATGGCAAACCACTCAAGTATCTTGGCCAAGAAAATTCAATGGCAGTAGGGTCTGCTGGGTTATGAAGGGTAACACACAACTGAATAACAAAAATCTTAAAAAATATGACAACAGAGAAAATCCCTATTTTTCTCCTCAAGACTTTCACAAAAGCCTCTCCCTTCATCCTCTCAGAATAGAACTCTTTTTCTTTAATCCACATCTCAGAAACCAGTTGACATCATCTCAGCCATCTACTTCCCCTTTTACTCCAGTCCCCTGTTTCTTAATATTTTTTAATCTTTCCTTAGCTATTGGATCCTTCCCTGATACCAGCAAATACTCCTTTCTACAAACAATAGCATAACCGAAACAAAACAAAACAAAGAAACCCAACTTTCCCTAGATCTCCCCATCCCTGCTCACTATCATCCTGTATCTCTCCTGCTTTTGTCAGCCAAACTCTTGAAAAATCTGTCAACACTCAGTACTTCTACTTCCTTTCCTAAACTCACTGCAAGTTTTCTGACCTCATTATTCTACTGAAACTGCTTTCCAAAGTTAGCAGTGTCTTTTTAATTGCCAAACTTGATAGAGTCTTCTTAGACCTCATCTTCTGTATCTTCTTTTCCTCTCCCAACGAAGGATTTTTATTCAGAGGTTGGGATCCCCAGACGGCAGCCGACTATTACTCTTTTGGGTTATAGGGTTACCCTTGAGGGTCTGGATTTCTAGTTCTGATGCTTATGAGCCACCCCCACCCCCATATACTTCCCACTATTAGCCAGTCTTAATTAGGAAGATATTTCATAAGATGATATCTAGTAAGAATAGTAGTTACAAAACATTTCTCAACAAAATCTTAGGTACATTCTTCCACAGATACACACAGGTCCTGCAGGGAGAATGGACAAAAAATTGAAGTACAAAGGTAATGAGGTATATATGTAGTGAATACATATATGGTAAAGGAATAACTCAACTCTTTATGATTGCAAACATTTTTCTCTCTTGAAGGATTCCTCATGAAGTTCCCCCAAGTATATAGTTCTTTCATGGACTCTATGGGTCCATGATACTTCTCTCTACTATGAAATGTCACTCTCCCTCAAACTGTCTTTTCTCAGGTGACTATGGCTTCTAGCTTATGACTTCTATGGTTTCAGATTCTTTGATTCCAACTGGATACCCTAAAAGTACGACTGGTCCTTTCTCTCCAATGACGAAGTTGAAAACGGAATTCCCCACTTCATACCAAATGATTTCCCCTCAAGGGCTTGATTCTAATTCTCCAAAACTGTAGTTTCACAACTAGACTGGCTCATCTCTTGACTGACTGACCATGAACTAGCTTACTATTTTTATATACAGTCCAGAAGATGAGATTTGTTCTTCCTCACCAATTACAAGATGTTTCTTTCCTGTGTGGCCTTACCTGCCCTTCATCCAAGGGGGCCATGTAATTGATCCAGGTCTTATTCACATCTGGCTTACACTTTTGGTTGACTGATTCAATCAAGTTGCTTGTACTTTCTATGACTATAGTAATTGGGATGGGGATGGATCTCTATCCATATACATCTCTCATTCTATTATACTATAAGCTCCACGAAAGTAGGGAGTCAGTCTTACCTAAACTTTATATCTCTTCCATTGCTTAGAACAGGTTCTTCACACTTAAAAATATTTGTTAAATTAAGCTGAATTCAATTGAAAACCTGGTACTCCATTTTTTTAAATGGCCACATGTCATTCTTGTCACATCAAAATTCCCGAGGTCCATGTGGTCAGCTGCTGCATTACCATCCCAACAGGAAGGGTTAGATTCTAGTGGGGTCTAGAATCTTGGATCTGATGTCATCATCATTGTCAAGGACAGTCAGAAGGTGATAACGATAAGTTAAAGAGAACCAATGGAGGCTGTCTTTTGTCCTCCTTTGGGTATTGTCATGTTCTAAAGTCAATTTCTAACCAGAATTAGATGAACAACAAAGAACAGTGTGACTAGGTGATTTGTTGCTGATTTAGTTTCAAAATCCAAATGACATGGTGTTTGGTTGAGTCTCCAGAAATACAGGAGGCTGGCATAACCAGAAGAGGAAAAAAGTACATTGCAGAAATTTAAAACTTGAAGAATATAGAGATTAGCTAGTAAAAAAAGCCTTTCATTTTGTAGGATTAAGAAACTGAAGCCTCAGACAGTGAAGTGAATACTCAGTGTCACAAAGAATTTCTGGTAGAGTGGGGACTGAATTGAGATCTCTTAGTTTCTGGTTCAGTGCTCTTTCCTGTACAATATACTAGTTCCAATTAAAAAAAAAAACTCATGAAAAAAACCCAACAAAACCTAGCAGCTGGGTGGCACAGTGGATAGGTTGCAGGACTTATAGTCAGGAAAACCTGAATTCAAATACTGCCTCAGACACTCACTAAGCTCTGAAACTGGGCAAGACACTTAAAACCCACACGCGCATGCGCATGCACACACACAAACTCACAACTTTCTATGCCTTAGTTTATGCTTACCTCCCAGGATTCTTGTGAGGATCAGCTTTACAAACCTTAAAGCACTCTTCAGATGTTCTGTTAATAAGGTAGCAACTATTGTAATTTTGTTAGACTAATATGAAAATTATCTTGTGTTTGTTGAGCATATATTGGTTGGGAGAAACTGTTGGTTTAATGGAAAGTATGCTAGTACTGTAGTCAGAGAACCTGGACTCAGATCAGTTCTACTTAGTAGTTATGTGATCTTGGACAAGTCATTTCCTGTTGTTTAGGGCTCAGTTTTCTCACATATTAAAATAAAGGAGTTAGGCTGCATTATTTTTAGGATCCTTTTTCAATTAAAATCAACGATCTTATGAATGTGCTTGATAAAAGATGAGGTAACAAAGTAAGGGCTTATAAAAAGAGGTCACATCTATATATTGTCCCTGTTTTACAGACAAAGAAACTAAGTAAGTTTCAGAGAGCTTAAGAGACTGACCCCAATCATAAAACTATTGTGCGTTGGAGCCAGAATTCAAATCCAGGTCTTTTGACCTTGAATTCAATGTTCTTTCTACCAAACCGTGCTGAGAAAGATAATATAGAAAATTGACAGCTGACTCCAAGAAAGGATGCTGATTTAATTCCTTTCACTCCCTTTTCCATTCATTTTATTGCCCACGTGTTTCCTAAGAAAAGGCTCAGCTGATTTTGAAATCGGGTAGGATGTTCCATGTTTAATTACCTTTTTCAAGGCTGCTGTACTGAAAGCAACACATGGTGCCAGGCTGAAAGTTGCTGTGGGGGATCAGACCCATCTTGTCTGCCTTCCTTAAAAACCCGGAATTTAGAGCTTGAAGCTTAAATTGATAAGAGCTGAATTTTAGGTTTTATCTTTTAATAAGAAAGATAAGATCCTAAGGCCTCAGCCCCCTTTTGCTATCTGGGTGTTGATGGCAAGAACCACTGGAGAAAGAGTAATGTGACTGGGGGTGGAGAGAGGGTGAAAGGCAAGGCTAGTAGGTGGCTGGAAGGCCCTCTGGTTAACCTCAGTGAAATAAAACTGGGAGTGGGTGGAACTGCTGTTTTCCATGAGAATCTCTCTCCCTCTTTTTCACAGCCTGGCTCTTATATCCGGCCTTTTGCCAGCAAAAGCTCACTGGATGATTTTTTCCCATTGATCAGAGGAAAAAGTTCGTGTGGGTGGGTTTTATTTCCTCTTCTATTTTGGACATTGTTTTTGTGAATGGAATTAAAATCTTTCATTTTAGAAGAGGAACCACTGAGGGAGCTTCAGGAATCTCATTTTACTGAAGGAGGGATCAATCAGGTTCCCAGGAAATAAGAAGAACTCAGGACCATTGGTTATAATTATAAACTCAACTGGAACTGAGTCTCAAATTTTCTTTGTTACATCAAATGATCTCTTCTACAGAGCTGATCACAGAAGGCAGCAAGGGGTTTTCCCAGCATTAGACATTCTATTCATAATAGTTAATGTTTATATAGCCCTTACTTCATGCCAGGCACCATGCTTTACAATTATTTCATGTGATCCTCACAACAACCCTAGGAGAGAGACGTTATTAGCTCCATTTTACAGATCAGGAAACTGAGGCAAATGGTTGGTTAAGTGACTTGACCAGCTGGTAAGTTTCTGAGGCTGGATTTATACTCGGGTCTTCCTGACTCCAAACCCAGTACTCTGTCTGCTGCCTCTCAATTTCAATTTATTTCCATTCTGAGCTTTATTGTGCACTTTCTAGTGCCTAGAACTATACTAAACGATGTAAAAAAATAGCAAGGATAGACAAAATATGGTTCCTAGGGAAGGAGTTTTTAATCTTATAAGGAAGATTAGATTAGCATTCCTGAACTGGTTTCCTAGCAATACAGGGCTGTAGATGACTTGAATGATTGATAATCTGAGAGAGACAGTATACTAGCTTGAAAAGAGTATTGGCTCTGGGTTTTGAGAACCTGGGTTTGAATCCCACTATTGGCACATATTCCTTGGCACTTACTACTTGGATAACCTATATTAACTTTCCTGGCCCTCAGTATTCTTGTGTGTATAATGAAGGAGATAGATTAGAAGGTCTCTGAGCTTTAGATCTGTGAGCCCATGTGGAATGGATGTGAGCTATGGGAACTAGAGAAGTTGAGATATTTCTGTGATATTTATATTAAAACCTAAAGAGGACAATTGGCTAAAGGTTGGGGGGTGGGGAGGAGAAGGGAGGATGGAAACAGGAGTATGGAATTCACAGGCACTGGTGAAGATTTGGTAACAATATTGTCAACCACGGCTATTTAACTCACTTGCATATTTTAACTACTCAGGCTCAACTCAGTCACAGCAATGGAGAGACAGAAATATTAGATTATTCACTTTATAAAAGTCACTTTTTATGTCCACCATGCATAAGGAATTATGCCAAGAATTTAGGATAAAAGAGGGTGAAAAAACCAAACGTATCTGATTTTAGGGACATTATAGTCAAATAGAGTTGGTAGGGCATGTATACAAATCGAGATCGTACAAGGCAGAATAGATTTCGGTCTTAATTTTATACATTCATTTAACCAACTCGAATTTACCAGAACTAAAAATCATTACCACCTTCCATGGTTTTCTCTTGGTGGGAAGAGCAATGGGTTTGGAGTCATGGGACTCAAGTTCAAATCCCAGTTGTTGTCTTTTGGTATCTGCGTGACCTTGGGGAAGTCAAGTAACTCTTTCGGGTCACATTTTCTTCAACTGTAAAATGGAAGGGTTAAACTAGATAACCTCTGAGTTCCTTTCCAACTGTAAGTCGATGACCCAATGATCATTAGTTCTTGTCATTCCTCCTTTCTTTGGTTACTCCCTACTTCACCAGTCTCAGAGAACTAGGATCACTGAGAAGCTGATTCTCCAGAGTGTCATTCCTGACTTAAGTCCTACGGATGGGAAAGGAGGGAGAGAATCTATTTTCTTTTATTTGTATTCTTGCAACTAAATTGAATCCCAAATGGTTTTAGAGACCAATAAACAAAACTTGGATATGTGAAATAAGAAGGATGAGCTCATCATATATAGCTGCAAAAGAGAGGGAAATACGGGAATTGATGTTTTAGATGAGATGGGCCCAAGAGGAAGTCACTCAGGCTCTGACCATATGGCAACAGACAAAAAGACTGGAAAGTAGACTCTAGTATTGAGTTGGAAACTTCACAAAATGTCTACTTGAGCCTACTCATTTTGCAGATACTGAAAAATGACTTGTCCAAGGTCATATACCTCTACCACAGGAAAGTCAGGATTTGGTCTCAAGTCATACGATCTTTCTAATGTAAATGACAATTTTCAGTTGCTGAATTTTTTTTTTAAGTAATTGTCTTACAATTGGTTAGAATTTATTTCCTGGTGCTATCTCCAAAGTCTTTTATGTAAAACTGCAGAAAATTTTTGTATCTTAGTTTTCCCCTTTTGTAAAATAGGGACCACTAAAAATTAATCAAAGACTTGGAGGCTGACTCAAGCTGAAACAAAGAACTTCAGCTTTTGATCGACAAATGTTTCAGAAGTTCTCAAACATCACAGAAAGTCCGCATTCCCTTATAGAATCTTCAAGTCCTTACGATAATTTATAGGGTGTCTAGGAAGTGAATAAGCCTTTTGGGAGACTTTGTTCCCATCTCTCCACTACCTTCAACTCTCATCTACCCAGGAGGCTACTTTCCCACCCTACTGGTTATGAACTAGGGGTGAAAGGCTTGTCAGGGCAGCCAAAATGAGGCATGGAGGCAGACTCATTTATGTTTTGGGCTCTTTCACACAAATTAAATTGGATTTCCTGGGATTTCAGTCCTTATCAAGACTTGTTTTCAGTCTTTTATCAGAATGAACCCTTTTCCTCCTCCAAACAGTCAGCAGCCAGTGGCAGCTCTGTTTTTATGAACCTGGGGGCAGCTCCAGAGGACTCTGGGGGCTTGAAACAGCTGGTCTTGACAGTGGTGGCTGACTTAGATTGCAACATTCTCTTTGCTCCCCCCACCCTTCTTCTAAATAGAAAGGAAATTCCTTGGCAATGGTATAGGACATCCATTTTTTCCCCTCCTTCATTATCGAGCAAAACATTGGAAAAACAACTGTATGCCCAGCCTGTTGGCTCTTGAAGCTCCTTCCCTCCTCAGCCCCATTATCTCAGTAACAAGAGTAACTTAGATAGCATAAATCCATCCAACATTCCCTTCAATAAGCCCCAACTAATTCATACATCATGGCTGGGGCTGACAGGCCAGGCCTTCTTTTGGGGGGGGACAGGACCTTGGCATCTTTAGGAACTTAAATCCACCCAAAATTGAGACCAGAAACTTCACTGAGTGTCATATCCAGTGTCATATTTTTGTAAGTGAGCCAATAGCAGCAGTATCTCCTCACTTATTTCCATAGGCCTGATGAGGCATCTCCATAACAGCTGAACTAAGAGCATTCTGGGTGAGTGGTTATGGCTTCCTAAATTCTCTTTAGGGTTAGGATTCTACAGGGTAGAATCATGTTGTCCAAGGTGGGAATATTTCTGTTTTGGGCATAAGAGTTGGAGATTTGACCAATTACAAAATCAAACTGTAGTTGATTTCACACTGCTCCTACTCATTCACTCAGCATTCTACTCAAACTGACTTCCATGATATTCCTTATACAGAGCATTATTTTTCCTCTTGCCATGTTTTTTGCACAGCCTATATCCAGTTTATAGAACATTCTCTCTTCTCACACCTATCCTTTGGAGGATTTCTATCTCCCTTTCAGATTCAGCTGAAATGCCACCTCCTACATGAGATCCTTCCTGATTTTCCCAGGTGTTGGTATCTATTTGTGTATATAAATATAATTATTTATTTAAATGTTGTTTTCCCTCGTATAATGTAAGCTTTTTGAGGGCTGGGACTGTTTTGTTTTACTATTTCTAGTGCCTAGGACAGGGCCTGGCCTGTAATATGTGCCTAATGAATGCTCATTGAATTCAATTCACCTGAAGTCTTATGAGCCCTGAAGGAGTTGCTCCAGGGAGAATGCTAAAGGGTGTGATTTCCTTCAGAGGCAGTTGCTTCACTGTCCTTAAGTAAACCAAAGCCTTTCAATAGTCAAAGAGAGGGGAACAATCCCTGACTTCCATCCATCATGCAATTCAACTTCTAGACAGGACCTGAACCAAGTGTGAGACTGAACCTCTCATGGAACTCCCACTGGATCCAGTAAAGCCCTTGGATTTAATCATTTTCGACTATAGGAAAAACTTTCATCTTCCACTGAACCTTGTACATAATGTGGTTTTAAAAATTATTTGTCGAATGATTGCTGAAGCAACCAATGAGTGACCTCGGTGGCCATAATAGAGCTCCTTTGAATGCAGGCCAACTGAATGTTCCATGTATTTGTGGTTATATCTTTCAGTCCTCCATAGAAGATCTCAATTGCAGAGCCTCTAGTCCCTATAAAGGATAGTCATTTACAGTGCATCTCACTTGGGGTCATCTCCTCCAAGGCACTGTGACATTAACAGTTTCTATTTCACATCTGCTTTCACTTCAAGCTTGGCCTTCTGGGTCACCTCCTTCCCCCAGTAACCTACCCTTTCACCTTGTCTCCTCCCCCAAGTCAGGTCAGGGGAGAAAGACCTTCTCCTCTTCCCTCTCCCCCAGGGCGCCTCTCTTTGGACTTTTGACAGTTCCATCCAACATCTCTGTGGCCTTAATGTCTCACCCCCCTCCCCTTCCCATGCTACCCACACAAAATGATAGGTCTTTCTCTCCCTGCTCAAGGGTCTGCTACATGGAAGCTGTGTGCAGTCTGGCAGAGATGGCTCCAGTTGTCTCTTTCTCTTGCCTCTGTGAGGTCTTACTTACTGTTCACGTTTGCTCACATTGACCTTTGGCTCCTGGAGTGTCCAGCAAGCATATGTGGCAAAAAGAACCTGATCTGTTATAAACATTAGGCCTTCAAACAGGCTGGACACATAGAGAGTTTCTTGGCTTCAGCTGCTTGTGTTCCAGGCTTATCATTTCCACTAATTCCCTAATCATTTGGGTCACAGTGGATGAGCAGGATAGAGCTGATTTGATTTTAACCTGGGAGAGAGAGGCAGAACTTTCATCTGCACAGAAAAAAACACTGCTGATGGGCAATTTACCCAAGGGTGGCTGAATAACAAAATATACCCAATATCATAGAAGAACTTACAAGTACAGATCCAAGAGCCATAGGAAACCTCCTTATTATACAATTAATAAATCAACAAAACAAAGCCAGTCAATAAATGAAATGTTGACTATCTTCTATATGTTCAACTGTGCTGAGATGATATGAGGGACACAAGGAGAGTTTAGGCCATGGTTCCTGCCCCCTTTATATTTATCCTTTCATTTATCTATCCATCCAACCATTCATTTAACATTCATTTACCAAGTGTGTATGGTGCCCAGAGCATTGAGCTAGGACTTAGGGGAGATGCAAAGATTAGATAAACACAGTTCCTGCCTTCAAAGAGCTTAGTATGTTCTCATCTGAATAACTTCTCCGATTTCTATCTGCTATCAGTCTAGATAAATGGGTTTATTTGCTATTCCTTATGTGTGGTCTTTGTGTTTCTGGAATTTAGTTGAGAAGAGATACATAAACTTTGGACATGTAGCTTGGGGCACTATTTCCCCATTAAGCTATCAGGAGTACAGCTTAAACTTGAAACTTATTTCCCTTAGACTAACAATATTCAGTGAGGCAGGAGCGCAGTTATAATTCTAACCTGGAACCCTCTCTCTCGAGAAGAGCAAAGCAACTGGCCTCTTAACTTATCTTCTGTTTCCTCCCCAGAGGGAATCTAAGTCTCTTGGAGAGGTGTGTGTGTGGAGGAGATGCTACAAAAATCTATGCATGCCTCCCTGAAAGACATGGATAGATCCATGTTGTTGTTGGTCAGTAATTTGTGACTGTTTGGGACCCCATCTGGTGTTTTCTTGGCAAAGATACTGTAGTGGTTTACCATTTCCTTCTCCACCTAATTAATTTTCCCGATGAGGAAACTGAGGCAAACAGAGTTACGTGAGTAGCCAAGGGTCATGCAGCTAGTAAGTGTCTGAGGCTAGATTTGAATATAGGATTTCTGGTCTTCCTGACTTCAGACCCAACACTCTATCTACTTCACCAAGTAAGATTTTGTTATGTTGTCATTGTTTAGCCCTTTTCAGCTGCCTCTGACTCTTTTCAACCCCATTTGAGTTTTTTTGTATTTTTGTCAAAGATACTGGATTGGTTTGCCATTTCCTTCTCCAGCTCATTTTATAAATTAGAAAACGGAGGCAAACAGGGTTAAAGTAAATTGGGTTACACAGTTAGTCTGTGAGGGCAGACTTGAACTCAGTTCTTCTGGACTCCAGGCCCAGTGCTCTATCTACTGTGCTAGTTAACTGCTCTTTTGACCCATGTGGGCACACACCTAATCTACATGGACGGTATGCACACATACCCTATGATTATGTAATAAGAGAATCAGCACAGTTTGAAATAAAGTGTTAGAAGGAGTTGGCAAGAGAAGATTATAATCAACTGGGAAAGCTTAATGGAGGAGGAGGCTTTGGAACTGAATTTAAAAGGATTGGTAGGAATTCAACAAGGAAAGGAGAACATTTTAGGTATAGTGAAAAAGTTAAGCAAAAGCCCAAAGCTAGGGCAACAGAAGGAAGATTCACAAAGCAGAGAACAACCAGTTTGTCTGGTGTAGAGAGGGGATGGGGGATTGTGATAGAAGACAAAGAATGTAAAGACAGTGGATTGTGCCAAATTGTAGAAAGGCTTCAATGCCAGATAAAGGAGTTTGAAAGGCAACATGGTATATTGGAAAGAGTACTTCATGTAGATCCAGGAGAAACAGAATTCCAGTTATTTCTGTCATTAATTAACTGTGAAATTGAGCATTTCACTGGGACTTGCAATCATGGATTCAAATTTTTCTATTTTGCTAATTATTTCTTCTGTTCAAGTCATAAATACTGCTCACATATTTCTTACTTCTCTTTTGAGCCAACTAGGAATATTCCAAAGTATTTCTGTGTTTTCTTGAGAATACACAGGATTGTCTGCTTCAGTAGTTATTGATTCACTAACATTTGTCTTGAGATATTTATTCAATAGATGTTTGGACTCTTTTAGCTGATCTGGAGGTCACATTACCTTATTTTATTAGGAAATAAGTTCCCTGTTTGTGCTCAAGCTCCTTAACTGAATTTTCTTCCTTATGAAGTTTTTGGTAATTTCAGTAAATTTTTTCTCTCTCTTATATTCCTGAGTCACTTTCTGAATGATTCCTCTTTGATGACAGTTTCCCTGGTCATCTCAGCCTCTGCTGATGCCAGGCTATTCATTTTTCACAGACCTCAGCCTGTCTCAAGTGACTTCTGGGGGAATGAAACTGGGCTCAGCTAGATACTAGACTCTTTTATCCTCAAGTTTACTTTAGTGCCACACATGTGTCCTATCCCAGTTCTTTTTGTTTCTCTGGATTCTTGAATAGCTTTGATGAACTGCATTTCTAACTGATCAAACTTCTGCATTTTGGGTTTCTATGGCATTGGGAGAATGAATGTGTGTGTGTGTGTGTGTGTGTGTGTGTGTGTGTATGTGTGTTTATGTGTGGTAGGTTAATGATTGAATTCCATGGAAAGCCCATGAGTAGGCTTGTTTAGTCCTGTTGCAGGAATATGGGAAGTACTATGTTTTCAGTCTTAAGTGAGGTCATTAGGAGTTAGATATTAGCCTCCTTTGCTGCTAGACCATGGAAACAGCTGAAATTGCCTTGTATTTTGTGCATAATTCGTATTTTGGAGAGTTTTGAGAGATCAGGAGGATCAAATAAAATGTCTAGTCCTCTATCTTGTTGGTCATGTGACCTAGAAGTCCACACTGATCCTAAATTTCCTCATCTGTAAGATGGGGCTAATAATACGTGTCATAATTAAGTCACAGGTTTGTCATGAATATTTAATGAGAAAAAATAAGTAAAGTGCTATATAAATGTTAATTTGTATTATTTACTTAGTAAGCAATAGAGAGACACTGAAGACTTTTGAATGTTATCAGATCTATGCATTAAGATGGAGTTTGTAGTGTAGTGGGAGAGGGAATCTCCCATGTATGTGAACTAGCAATGTACATGTAAGACAACAATAGGCAAAATACAGTGCTTCTCAGAAGGCTTTATGAAGCTGGGTTAAAGTTGTTTCTAAGACCAAAATGAGTAAATATATGGAGGCAGAAATAAGCCTGGGACATTTGTGGGACTGTAATGGGGGCCTGGTTGCAGTAGAATTATCATATTACAGAAAAGCCTGAGATAAACCCCCTGACCTACTGCAAGGCTCTTTGCTTATATCTCTCACAGGCAATTATTACATCATCCCAAATTTATGGGAAAATTTTGGCTATTACAGGGATCACAAACATGCCACTGCTGATGAGGATGGGTAGTCAAATTCACTGTAGGTGAGCAATGTGCAGTCATTGAGATAGGATTTTATTACATAACAAAGTTCAACCATGTAACTGTTCCAGTGCACAGAATAAACAAAACTATAAAACTAAAACTATAAAACAAAATACCATATGAATCATTTTCCAATAGACAGTCAATGGATACAAATAAAGCATTTCTCAGAAAAAAGTACAAACTATTAATAATTGTATAAAAGAATGCTCCATATTACTAATAATCAGAGAGAAGCAAATCCAAATGACTTTGCAGCCTTAACTTATGCAAAGCCAATTGACTGATTGCAGTCCTTCATGCTTGAAAAATAACATCATGATGTCAAGGTCAAGGTACAATGTATCTGACTGCGACTGATCAGACCAATATGGGCTTGTAGGAGAGAAGGCTGTCCCACAGGTTTGGCACAAATAGTCTACATGAACATTTGGAGTGAAGAAGTTCCTAAATTTGCACATCTGGGGGAGCTGTGATTTTTTTGAGCTACAGTTATTCTATTTTGCTCATAAAGCACAGAACCATCTTTGATGCAGGCATAACATTCTGAGCAGTACCAGACTGTGCCAGTCTCTCCCATGTCTCACAACTGATTCCAAAGTTCTTTAGAGAAACCTTGATAAATCCTTGTATCCCTTCTTTCTGATCTCTTTATGAGTGCTTGTTTTGGATGAGTTCTCCATATAAGAGTGTTTCAGGCAAATGGCGTTCGAACCACATGGCCAGCCCATCAGAGTTGTGTGCTCTTTGCAGTAGAGTTCGAATGCTTCACATTTCAAGTCAAGAAAGCACCTCAGTGTCTGTTACCTTATCTTGCCAGGTGATCTTTAGCATCTTCCTAAGACAATTCAAATAGAAGTGATTAAATTACCTGGCATGACACGTGTATGCTATAGGCATACAACGATGAGATCAGCACAATGACTCTGTAGACCTTCAGTTTGGTAGGCAGCCCAATACCTCTTCTCTCCCACACTTTCCTTTGGAGCCTCCCAAACACTGAGCTGGCTCTAGCAACGCAACCTCATCATCTACGTGTATAAATCCATGAAAAGTATACTGCCAAGGTAAGTGAACTTATCTATAGCATTCAAGATTTCTCTATTTGCTATAACTGATAGCTCCATGTATGGATGGTGTGGGACTGGCTGGTAGAGACCCCTTCTTTTCTTGGTATTAATTGTCAGGTAGACAACCATCTTTCAGGTGAAGGATCAGCTTATTAAGTAATGGCAGTGGCAATGACTAAGAGAGAGACTCCCACTTTGATTGTCACAGGACAACCTATTTCCTTTTCCTATATAGAGGAATCATCCTGGGGAATAACCTCCTCTGAAAGAAAGAAGGAGTTCAAGGGGAATATAACTTGGAAAATTTCAGTCAGCTTTTGAATGGTCAGTGAATCCCCTGCCTTATAAATCCTTGCTAGAATAAAATCACCACTATGCATTTTGCTACTTGAGAGGAATGTAATAGCATTCAAAACTTCTTCAGTTGGAAGTCTGGCTAGAAAGATATTGACTTCAACCAGAGATATACTATCATTGGCTTCAGCATTAGTTAATGATGGTCTGCTGAGAACTCTATGGAAGTATTTGGCTTATCTCTCCAGAATCACGTCCTTATCACTAATGAATAAGGATTCTTCAGCACTGAGTAGTTGAGATGTAGATCTCTGACCCATAAATAGGCTCTTGGCTATCATAAAAGTGCATTGGATTGCTACTCTCTGTTTAAAACTGAATTTCAACTGCTTCATACTGAGTCAAGAATTCTGCATCTCCTAAGATTCATTTGCCCTTTAGTTTTGAAGCAGGTAAATACTGCTTTCTTAGAGAAGGGCAAACTATCCTGCTGGTAAACCCTGTGAAGTTCTTGTTTTTTGTTTAGCAGTTTCTGAATTTCCCCATCATTTTTGTCAACCCAGTTTTGTTTGTGAGAGTTCTTGCTCAAATGGATAAATGTGGTGCTATATATTACATCTGAAAACTGTCTGCTTCTTTTCTGCTCAACTGTTGCCAACTATGTTTTGGCTCAGCTTTCCCTCCAAGTCAATGCCCAACTGTTCCTGCAGGGGTATTGACAATAAGTCTGGCCTTAGAGCTACCACTTTTGTTGAATGCAAATGTTTAGTTTGGAGAGGATAAGTCTAGGATTGGCCCAACATTCTGTGCCACACATTACCTTCATTACTCTTACATTCTGTCTGTCTTACAATGAGGTAGTCTATTAAATGTAAATGTTTGCTGTGAAGGTTCATTCACAAGGTTTTACTGGGCACAATGCTGGTGATGACAAGGTCATAAGATGTATACATTTTCAGTAGTAAGTGGCCATTGATTTTTTCAACTCCACTCCTTCCAACGACTTTGATAATCTGTGCCTACTTTGGCATTGAAGTCACTCAGAATTACAAGTCTGTCCTCTTTCAGTACATTGATAAGAAGCCTCTAGAGGTCTTCATGAAAGTTTTCTTTGACCTCACCAGGGTTCATCATGGTGAGAGCATGAACACTGATGGTGGTGGTATGGCACTTTTCCTGTAAGTGGTAATTACATTATCATGAAGCTGTCATTCTCATCTTTTGGGAGGCATACTAGCTGGATGACTAGATTAGTTTTGAATGAAAAACCTAAGCCAGCTTCACAACATTCTCCATCACTGTGACCACTCCAGAAAAATATGTATACAATTCCAACTTTGCTAAGCTGGCCTTCTTTTGTCAGACTTGTTCCACTAAGGGCTGCTATTTGAACACAATACCTGCTGAGTTGTCTTCCAACAAGAGCTATTTGTCTTTCAGGTCTGCTGGATTTATTGTTGTCCATAAGTGTGCACATATTCCATATACCAATGATGAGTGGAATCATCTTCACAAAACGTTTTATATTTTTGGTGTGTGTTTGTGTTCCAACAGTAGAGTAGGATCCCTGCCTATGGCAATGAGCAAGCCAGGATTAGGATAGGTGAAACAGACATTTTTTAGGGTACTTTTTCTAACCCCTTCCCTATATTAGGACGTGAGTAGTTCAATCCTTACAAAAAGCTGCTCACACAGTCAGGAGGCTGTCAAATCCCACTGCTTCAGTCCAATGAGAATATGACTCTGTGGCCTGGGCTGCCTGTGTGCAGGGTTGTGACTACATCTCCCAGTGTATCTGCATCTGTTGCTTTATCATTTATCCTTCACCACACGACTTCAAGATAGGTAAAAATGGTAAAATAGTATGGTTGGCATTTTTGACTCACACATAAATTCAATTTAAATGAGGCAGAGTGACACTTGGCTGTCAGTCTCTCTCTTCCAGAGAGATCAAAGTCCAATGATGAGACAAAAGACAAGATGACTGGTGATGGTGTGGGATGCAGTGGATGACCTTGGTATCTTTGTTGTCTAACCAAGCTCTAAATACTCCACAGTACCTGTTTCTACCACCTTAATGGACCGTTAGAATAAATTGTTCACATTTGTCCATTCCATTGAGGGAAGTCTTCACATGCTTGGGGTAAATATCCTGTAACTCACTGAAGATCTCTTGGTTACCCTCAACCTGGTTTAACCCATATGCTGAAATGGTTTACCAGGGTGTGGCTGCTGTGCATGCCACCATAGGTGAGAGCCAGAGGTGAGAGCTGGGTGGCAGGTAAACACCAAAGGTGGAAAGCAGCCCTGAAACAGGCTCAGCAGACATCACACCAGATGTACTAGTTTTCCCTTAACAGCCAAATTGACAGGGATGACAAAAGAAGGGAATAGTCAATATTGGAGAATTGTAGAAAGACCAGCTGGCACACTGTCACTACTGTTTTGGAACAGTGAATTTATCCTAATGTACTGGAAAACAATTTGGAATTATTCAGAGCAAGTGATATCACTTGTCCAAGGTCACATAGGTGACAATGTGATATAGTTAGGATTCAAATCTAAGTCTCTAGCTCTAAACTCAATGTATATCGTGCTGCTTCATGCTGCCTCTCCATGATCTGTATTTTTTGGGTGCTCTGCTATAATTTATATCCAAATCCAAACTCTATAATCTCCTAAAATTGTTCATAGTCTTTGACTCAAAGATTGCACCACTAAATATACCTCCAACGAGGTCAGTGATTAAAAAGAAAGTCTCCTTATACCAAAATATGTTTGTAGCTGCATTTTTTTGGTAATAGCATAGAACTGGGAAACCAAGTAGATAACAATCAACTGGGGAATGGCTAAACAAAATGTGGTACATAAAAATAAAGCATTATTACCGTGCTATAAGAAATACTAATAAAGTGAAAACAGAAAAGCAGGGGAAAATTATCTCAACTGATGTAAAATGAATCAAGTACAAGTAGAGAAACATATAAACAGTGAATATAATAATGGAAATGGAAGGAAGAATAACTGAATACTGTGAAACTAAAGGGAACAAGCATGGTCCCAAAGAAGAGATAAGAGAAAGCACATTCCCTAGCCCTTCTTTGTGGAGGAGAGGAATATGGGTGTAACAGACGACGATGTCTTTTTTTTTATGTAGGTGAATTTTGGTGACCTGTTTTTCATTTCCTTTTTTATCCTTTGTTATTAGAGAAGACTTGTTGGGAGGGAGAGGGAAAGAGATACATATAGGTATTAAAAACAAAAGGTATTAATAATTTTTTTAATATAAAATTATGTGGAAGGGGGAAACTGGAAAATGGTCATGTGTAGAAATATAGCAATGACTGAGGGATCCATATGGGTGACTGGAGCATATTTTCATTTAGTTATGTTACTTCTATCCTAGCTGTGAAGATCAGCTGGAAACTTTTGTTGGTGGTCTCCAAATGTGAAGTCTATTGAAACCTGGGTTGAAGATTTTCCAGGGAGGACCTTTGTTTCTTTAGTTGATCTTCATAGAGATTCATCCATTATCCTTAAATGACACAAGACAAGGTCTAGCTCTTCCATCTGGGAGTCCCAAATGAGTAAAGTAAAAGGAGTTTTTAAAACAACAACTCCATGTAACTGGCTTCATCTCCAGCTGTGGGCTAGTATTTGTCTGTGCCAGATCTGGGGTTGGAAAAGCCATCAGTTCAATGTGAGACTATTGTAAAAGATGGAAACATGAGCGTGATGGAAGGAGAACTGTATGCTATCTTCCAAAGCAACTTTAGACCTAGGAAATTATCAAAGACAGCTGGGAGCAGTGTGGACCAAGGGAGTCCTACAGGTAGAGATGAGAGACACATAACAGAAATAGGAATCCCAGAGAAACCAACAATATAAGAAAAAGACACACATGCTTGCTTATGATAAATAACTTCTTCTGTTGTATTGTATGGCATAAGGATCTGCCATAGCTGGAGATAGAGTTAGATAATCAAGTGATCATAGACTTTGAGCTGGAAGGGACTTTTTAGTATATTTAGACCCATGGCCTCATTTTTCAGGCAAGGAAATTGGGACCTAGATAACTGATATCACTTACCCAGGGTCATGCAGGTGGTATAGAAGAGAGCCAAGATTCAAATCCAATCCTCTGGATATAAACCCAATATAATTCTAAACCCATTTCTACTCTGCCATTCTTCCTTCCTGCAATCTCTATGGTGTTTAGGGATTGTCTTCCATAATTTATACCCAAACCCAAACTCTATAGTCCTTTTTCACACAGACAAGTAAAATTTCATTGTATGTAAGTATGTTGTGCTCTGCATATGTGTAGGATTTATGAAAATGTATCATGCATCTGAATTTATTTTTAGTGACCACTTAGTGACTTTTGTTGGTGTTCAGCATTTCCAAATTGATGGTGTTAAGTATTTTCCAGTGCATTGCAAAAGGAATTATATCAGCTGAAGAACTGTGTGCAAACTCTTTAACTTCTTTGGACCTCAGTTTCTTAATCTGTAAAATGGGAAAAATAGAACTTATAATGGTTAGCTTACAAGGTTCAATTCAATTTGACAGATATTTATTAAGCAGTTGCTATGTTTAGGGTACTATGTCTTCTAGGTGCTAAGTTGTGAGTAGGAGGACTTCATCTTTTTTGTGCATTATGGACCACCCTGCTTTGCTAATCTGGTAGCCTATGGACCCTTTCTCAAAGTAAGACTTTATAATGCATCAAATAAAATACAAAGGATTATTAGGGAAGTTTATTATATTGAAATATAATTACCAAAATATTATTTTTAATTTATGGAATAAAACAAGCATTTCCATAACATAGTACAATAAAAAAGATGATTGTACATAAAACTGCAAATCTACTATGCCCAAGTTGCTTTTCCCTTCAAATATCCAACAAAATTATCACATATCTTTCTTCCCTCTCCCCCGGCCCTGCCCTAGATACACACACATACACACACACTCACATATATCCACACACAAACGTAATTACGCTATACACGCTTCTGTTTATCAGTTCTTTCTCTGGATGCAATAGGCTCTTTTAAAATATATCCTATATAGTTAATCTGGGTATCTCTGATAAACCCCAGATTCAAGGATGTCAGATTAAAAACTCCTGGTTGTGAGAGTTAAATGAGATAACATATATGACAACATCTCATGAACTAGAATGCTTCACTACCTCAAGGGTCTATTATTTTACTAATCTCTCTATTAGAGAGTCTCCCATGAAGATTTGGACCTTTTTTATTTTAGCAGGAAGCTTTCTTTTGTTTCTGGTGGCATCAAGTGCAGGCTGTGGACTTTGAGCTATGGATGAGTGTCTACGGAGTCACCTGGGCTGGTTCACAGATGGCAGTTCTCCAGTTAGTTGCTGGATTTTTCCAGCTTGATAGGACCTGCCAGAGTTTATAATCTCCTGAGATAGCCTTCAGGATCCCAGAGACACTTCCACTCCAAGAAGAGAGATCCAGGTAGGATTTTATACTTCCCTTAATGAGGAAAAAAACACAATTCTCTATTCAAATATAAGACATTACCTGACAAAAAAACCAAGAAAGGTAGAACATAGTTTTTTAGAGGTTAGAAGGTCACCCTAGGTGTGTTTGCAAATGATACAATGATATTCTTGGAAAATCCCAAAGATGTAACTGAAGGTTAGTTGAAACAATTGATAATTTTATCAGAGTAGCAGAATATAAAGTAAATCTACATAAATCATCAGCATTCCTATATGTTACAAACAAAACTCTGCAAGGAAAGATAGAAAAAAAAATACCCCATTTAAAATAATTTTATACAGTATAAAATACCTGGGAGTACATCTGCCAGAACAAATTCAGGAACTATATGAACAAAATTATAAAAAAACCTTTTCATACAAATTACATCAGATTTAAATAATTAGAGAGATATTAATTGTTCATAGGTAGGAACTATATAACAAAAATGACAATTTTACCAAAACTAATTTACATATTCAATGCCATCCCAATTAAATTACTGAAAAATTATTTTACTGAATTAGAAAAAAATAAAATTCATATGGGAAAAAAGTGAAGAATATCAAGGAAATTATGGAAAAAAGCATAAAAGAAGGCAGTTTAGCAGTACTAGACCTTAAACTCTATTATAAGGCAGTAATTATTAAAACTCTCTTGTACGACTAAGAAAGCATACTAGATGTGGGAAAATCACTTCATCTCTCACCGCCCCTGGCAAATCTTTAAAACTGTAACTTGTAGAGCAGGTGTTGATTAGCACTGATGGAGGGAGCTTTCTTACTGTGAGTTCCCTAATTCAAGAAAATCACAGGTTTACTAAGAAAAAAAAAATCAAGAGATAAGTATTTTACTTTCTTTTTGAAAAAAATGTAAAATATTTTACTTCTTATGTTTATTTTTTATGTATGTTGGAAAGTTCAAGCCGGCAATAGTACTTTGAATTTAGCCTAAGGGCACTCTCATTATTGTTAATAAAATATATTTATTACTAATAGGGAACAGTACGTCATAATGGATGGAGTCAGGATGATCTGAATTCAAATCTTGTCTCTGGCATGAATTGAGTCAACCTGAGCATGACATCTACCATAGGTAGCTACTTAGGACTTACATACTAAAATGTAAACCAATAGTGATCTGTCTTGGTGGAGAGTTTCCATACTGGGAGTTCAACACACTGATCAACATCACAACTCTTTCTCATTGTATTTTTGATAACAGTTTCAAAGTATTGTCCTTCATATGAAAAAAAAAGATTACTGCCTGTTAGTAGATGAATTATTTTGATTTTTAATATTCTGGGTATTTTATTAGACCAAATTGTAGAAAATCAATTAGTCAATCAACAAGCACTTGTTTACGGCCTGCTATGTGCTGCTACTATACAAGGTGCTAGGGATTCATATACAAGAGTGAAATAGTGCCTGCCCTTTGTACTAGAAGAACTTCAGGTCCCTTTCCACATACTTTTGTATATGGGATGTACTACCTGGCCATTGAAGGCTTGTCCAGCTCTGAAAGTCTCTGATTATGAGTGGGTTGAGCCACGAAGACTCTTTTTTAGACACCTTTTGACCATCAGTTCAGGATCACAAAAGGAATGATTGGAGTTAGGTATCCAATCTGAGGCTAAAAGGCTGAATTCTCTTCTGCATGCAGCTAAGAGGCTTTATGGGGATTGAACCTGTGACCTTGGCTCCATTAGCACTGTATGATAATGGAGTTCACAGACCCAAGCTAACCAGCATGGAGAGCTATGCTTGTTGTAACAACCCATTTACCCAGATGTGGACAGATGTAAATGTACATGCAACCTATAGCATGCATATGTGGGCTGAACTATCCCCACAGCATAGTCACACTCTAGAGAGTATGAGTACAAAATGGCCTTTGGCACCAATGCTGCCCTGAAGTTCCTTTAAAAGGGCTTTACAGAAAGCTGAGCCTTCCTTTGCAAAGCAGGAGCATGGTTTCAATTTTCCTTTAGATCCATAAAGAAAAAAAAATAAAGAGGTGGGGTAGAGGGTGGGAAGGAGATTTATGACCTTGAATTCTCTTCATTGCCGTTTATAAAATAGCATTTATCAGGTGTTGGGCACATGGCAGTTCTGGGGAGTGCCAAACAGTGATCAAAAGGAAAGTACAAAAAACCCTTTTATCGATCAATGGCCACTTTAACCCTGTTGGTTCAGGGAAGAAATTCATTTTGGCATTTCACTGTCTGAAGTATCAGACATGAATGTTGGTACAAACAGGCTTCTGTGTGCCAGGCTCACCTGCTTGTTGCTTTGATGTTTCTTTCAGAAGACCAGGCCCTATGGCATGGAGGGGAGGGGTGCTCCATTGATTTGGAGGCTTTGATGTCTTTTGCTATAAGAAAGTGACGGATTGGGAAACAGGAGTAATATCAATCAGTCTCTCAAGTATTTTTTAATCCCTACTATGTGTCCCATGTGCTTTGGGAGATACAAAAGCATAAGGTCTGTTCTCCACACACAAGAAGTTTATCATCTGACTGGAGAGTGAAATCTAGCACACACATGATTATGCACAATTTAAGACCATCAAAGTGGTGTACTGTGCTGTTAGGTGCTGAGAGGGGAGAGAACAGTGTGCTCTTGTCAGCATAGTCAGCAAAGACTAGATGAAATTTGATCTGGACCTTGGAGACTGAGTAGGGTGTGGAGGCAGAAGAGGAGGAGCTCTAGGTAAGAAAACTACCGGGAACAAGAGTGTGGAGGTAGGAATGAAAACAACATACTAATACCAGTTATAGGAGACTGAGAGGAAGGTGAAAGTCAGGGAGTCTTTGAGTGTACGGGTGCTACGTGAAAATGTACAATGCTCCTCTGAACCATGGGTTGGAGTTGTGAATAAATTAGTAGAGAAGATGTCTTCAGATATAAAAAGAAATTAGGGGAAGTGTTAGAGAGAAACAACTTTGCTCATGTGTGGTCAGTGTTAGTTCTGGGAGAGAATAAGGAGAGAGACCAGAGGAAGGTCTTTTCTCCTCAGAGAATTAGTGCTCTTGCATGAGGGAAGGAATGAAAAATCATAGGACCCCAGAGTTCAAAGAGACTGTAGATCTTTTAGGAGAGAGTAGCATGCCCAAAGTAATTTGCTCATTTAACTTTAATTTAGGAAGACCTAATTCTGAGTCCTGCCTCAGATACTTACTAGGTTAAGTTTCAATTTCTTAGTTTCAATTTTGGCGTGTATAAAATGGAGATGATTATAACACCATACCTCATGTTGCAAAAATCAAATGTGAGAAAATATGTAAAGTGCTTAGCAAATATGAAAACCCTATAGAAATGTGAGCTAAGATCAATTCCAGTTACCTCCATCGTGGGGGATGTGTCCCCCAAGAGACCCTGGAAACACTAGAGACTCCAGAACCTGACCCTCAGGACTGTGCAATTAACCAGGTGGAGAGTAGGAAGATAGGTTGGTTATGGCCTTCATTTCTCTTAGCCAGTCATAAGGAGTGTCCCCAATAGGACCACACCTTTCTTATCTCCCAACAGTACAGCATTCCACTCTTTCAGTCTACTTTCCAATCTTCCTCAGACAAGCTCCTGAATTGGAGGTTGACCTCTTAAAAGAATTAGAACCTAGACCAATCACTATCTACAGAGGCTCTACAAGTTCCATGACCTCTGGCCTTTAAAGGTTATTTCTGTTCTCAGAGACTGTGACTGGTGAGTAAGAGTCTTACTCCTTTTTCATTTTGGGTAGGACAGAGTGAGTCACATAGAATGAGCCACGCAGAATGCACAGGCATGGATGGATTCTGTTCCAGATTGAAGATGTGGATACGTTATCTTTCTTTCCCAAGTTACCAGTCTTATAAATGTTCTTGGTTCTATCAAGAGCACTGCCACCCTTCCCTCATAGTTAAAGCTCCCCCATCAACTACTGCAGTAACTTCCCTGCCTCAAGTCTGTCCAACTGATCTTCCAAACAATTGCCAAAGCAATTTTCCTAAAGTCCAGGTCTGACCATGCCATTTTCCTACTCAATAAACTTTAAAGACTCTTTTTTAACCCTAGGATCAAGTATCATTTAATCTTTATCTCATATTTTTAAATTTCCAGTTTTTCAATACATTTTATAATGTATATGATTACTAGTTCTGTTCAGCTGTTTTCAGTTGTGTCTGACTCTTTGTGACCCCATTTGGTTGTTGTTGGGTTTTTTTTTTTGCAAAGATACTGGAGTGGTTTGTCATTTCCTTCTACGGTTCATTTTACAGATGAGAAACTGAGGCCAGCAGGGTTAAGTGACTCAGACAGCTAGTACATGTCAGAGGTCAGATTTGAACTCAGGAAGGTGAGTCTTCCTGACTCCAGGCCAAACATTCTATGCACTCTGTCACCTAGCTGCCCATAATTATCAGTACAGCATTATATTATATAATTTATAAATAAGCACATGAAAAATATTTGGAATTTGTGCTCAAATTATTTTAATTTATAGTTGTGTATGATCAAAAAAGTTTGGAAATTGATGATGTAGTTCATTCCACTCAGGAATTCCTGAGAGATGGTCATTCAGTCTCTCTTTGAATCCAGTATTTAGCATGCTACCTGACCCATAGTAGGCCTTTAATAATTACTAATTGATTGACAGACTGCTTAAATCCTTATCGGGGGAGGGAGTTCACTGTCATATGAGGCAGGCTTTCAATTTAGGAATAGCTATGACTATTAGAAAGTGCTTCTGGTAACAAGCCTGTAGCATCTGCCCTTTGGGATTCAAGAAGTGGCTGGACAACAACGAGATCATAGATTTAGAGGTGAAAGGGACATTAGAGATCACCTAATCCAGCTCCTTCATTTTACAGATGAGAAACCTGAGGTCAGAGGGATGAATGGACTCCCCCTAGGAAAATAAGGCAAATGACAGAACAAAGATTTGCTTTAGCTCCTGTGACCCCAGGATGGGGTCATGACCTTGTCCTTCCTTTCCTTAGTTTTCCCTTCTTGATTACAGAGCATATATTTAATCCCGCTTCCACTTGATAGTTCTTCCAACATTCAAATAAACTGATAAAGTCTCTATTAAATCTTTTCTTTTTCAGATTATACATCTCCAGATTATACATCTTCAGATTATACAATCTTTCAGCTATTGATATGACAGGATATTGGGTCTCCTCAGTACTGAACACATGTTGGTTGAGTAAAGAAAGGAAACAAGTATATATTAAGTCATGTTTGCACACCCTGTGCCTGAGGATGCTTGTGGGCATGCCAAAGGATTTCAGGAACCCTGTGAAACATGTGGTGCAATGCCCTCTACATTTTTGTGGGTCACCTGAAATCCTTTGGTGGGTTGCAAGTTGTGCACCTCTGTGCTAAGTACTTACTTAAGTCCAGCAGTGTAATAAATGCTGGAGATACAAATACACTAAAAAAGATCATTTCTACCTACCCTCAAGGAGCTCACATTCTAACAGGGAAATACAACAGACAAAAAGGAGCTGAAAAATGAGGACTGAGGGAGTCAGAGGATGGAGATAAAAGTTCCTGCCTCATGCATTTACAGCCCAGAAGTCAGAAACAGGGCTGGGAGAAGAAGGAAGGGTGATATGGGCCCTTCCACAAAATGGAGGCCCCAGGAGGAATTCACCAGTGGGAGAAGTGGTCGTTGTCTTGTGAAGGGATATTCTAGGTTGAGAAAGCTTGTAGGATAGTTGGTTATCTGGGGCAACGTGATCCCAGTCACCCAGGGAAGTTCTGGGATTTAACAACAGAAGAGGCATGCTTTGAAACATGGAAGTCAGGAACAGGGCCGGGAAGGGATTATGTCTTTTTTTTTTTTGAGGCAATCAGGGTTAAGTGATTTGTCCAGGGTCACATAACTAGTAAATGTCTGAGGCCAGCTTTGAACTCAGATTCTCCTCACTCCAGGCCCAGGGCTCTGTTCATTGTGCCACCTAGCTATCCTGGTTGTGCCTCTTAAGACAATGTCTCTCTTAAAAGTATGGCACAACAAATTAAATTTCAAGTGTCTAGCAGAATAGGTGGATCCCTCTCGTTTAAAGAATTCATCCAAAGATGCTACCTCTGACTTCAATAGTACTCTGAGGATTATAAAGTACTTTTGTCACGAAAATCACACAGTAGATAATGCAAGTAATAGTAACTTTATTAATAATTAATCTTATTAATATTATAAAATATAATTACATATTACAATCATTAATTATTATTAATAATAAGATTTTTCGGATGCAGAGAACAAGGCTCAGAAAGGTATAGTGACTTGTTCAGAATCACACAACTTTTAATCAGTGCCAGGTTTTGGATTCAAGTCTTCTGATTCCAAACCCTGCTCTTTTGCTGCTACATGTTGTATCTTAAGTGTCAGTGAAGCTTGTGCAAGTGTTAGTTTCAAACATAAGAAAAGTGTTTGGGGCCAATCTCTGGGGCCTACTTGTACTTGGAAAGCATTTCAGAAAAATAACTTCTGAGCAAAGCAATATGATTTCTTTTTGTCATGGTATAGAAAAATATACTCATTGCATGTATAAAGCATGGTCTCACCAAATGGACACATCAGTACGGGTTGACTAATCCCAAAATCTCGATCTGGCATCTCTCACCTGGGCTCCCATGCTCTGTTCCATATGAAAATTTGACAGCATAATCCACATGTGCTAATAGTAGGGTTGTAGCCACTACAGACAGACTGTTGCTAGCTTCTCTCTTTTGGATACCACATGGTCGAGAGTTGAACAGCAAAGAAGGTTTAGAGAGGATACTGGGAGCAGTTGCTTCTTAGACCTTCTTCCTCTGTCTCTAGGTGGCAGAAACCTGTGTTGCTTTCCTTGAATGATGGCATGATCATGCATCATTTACTTGAGGGAGTTGGTGACCCTAAGGGTATAGTATAAAACACTGTCTTAAAGAGGGTGCTGGTCAACCACTTATGGCTTGACACGGCAAGTCTGTGACAGCAGATAGTCAATAGTGCTTTTATGAAGAGATAATACTTTATCTTCTTCTTATTATTATATAGCTTCTTCTAGTAATTATCTTAGCAAAACCAAGACTCTTACTGTCCATGCATTCCCATCCTACTCTGAAGTCTTATTGTACCTATCATGGCATAAGGATGACCTTAGGTTGTTGAAGATTATGGAGAGCAAACTGGCAGATCCTACCAAGGTGAAAAGTCTTAGAGTGTTTCTAGGTGACAGACTGATATAAACATGTGGTCTGATTACCAGCTCAGCTAAGATTGGAAAGGCATATGACCAAGTTGTCTTTTGGGTGATGAATGCTTCAGTCACAGCACCTTTTTAAAATTATCTGCTAAATCACCAAGGGCTTGCCATCTTTGTCAGAACATTCATATCCTGGAAATCATATATCCTCAAAATATGTTTAGCAAAAAGAGCACTGGATTGTGGGATCAGATCAAGAAATCTGGCTTCCATGTATGACTATGCCACTAGTTTACTGTACATTCAATAGAATTAGACTCCTTGAGGGTAAGGATTATTTTATCCCATTTTGCTATATACCCAGAGCCTAGCACAGTGCCTAAGCAAACATAGGTATTTATTGATAGATGGACTTTAACAAGGTAACTTAACTTCTTGAATTATTTAACCAGAGAAATTAAATAACTCCATTTTTCTTAAATGGCAAATGAAGAGATGAAATTAGATGCTCTTTGAGGGCCCTTTCAGCTCCAAAATTCTAGGATTCCAATTAGAACTACTTTATTCACTTAACAGGTGAATTTTATTAACACTGGTATTTTAGTCTTACCTGCTTGGCTGACCACAGATACCATATTATCATTTACCTCTTGGATGGGACCTTCAAAGAAGGGATTTTTACCTTTAGAGAAACAGATGGTACTTCGATTACCTCCATTCCTTTGTATCTCTTATCTCTTTTACCATAGCCATCATGAGCTCCCTTACATATTAAACATTTCCAATAAGGATTTCATTTCATTTTAATAAGGCAGAATTGCAAACATTAATGAAATGGCAATTGGGTTATTAACAACACATGCTTTGGACTTTCAGAAATATGTTGCCTTTTTAAAATTAACTTTATAAAAAATGTCCAGATGCGGAGCTCTACTCTACAGATTATTTGTATTTTTTTCAAAGTTGAAACATCTCTCAAACACTCAGCTCTGAGCAAACAAACAGACAGCAGGGGGATAAGAAAACAAGACTGAATTTCAGTCCTACAGATCTCAGCAAGAAGCAAAAATAAACTTTTAAAACTATGTTCCATCCCCACAGTTCCCCGAACTAGGTTTGAGTAAAGTAGCTGGAAGACAAAAAGACAGATGCTCCCTCCTTCTCATAGCCTCTGGCCTGGTTTTCCTGATCTAAACTAAAGATTCCTAGGTCTTTTCTGACCTCTTTCTTCCCTGGGAGGCAACCAACTGGGAACACAGAAGCTGTCTGCAAATGTTGGATGACCAGCATTCCAGAAAAGAGAATAGAATTGTTATTCAATAAGTCAATGAACATTTAATAAGTGTCCACTATGTGTCAGACAAGTCCTCCAATACCTTATCATGGTGTGCTGGCAACTCTATGTTCTCAAAGGCTGTGCCAGGGGAGTGGAAGTCGTGGGAGATTGAGCCAAGTTGGGAAGCTTCTGAACAGAGGCTGTGATGGGATTGGAGCCTCAGACAAAGTGGCTCAGCCAGGCGTCATTCTTTTTGGATGTAGGCAATCTTGAAGATGATCAATCACTCAACAAGAATTTACTAAGTGTCCATTTTACACCAAGAACTCTGCTAGGCATTGGGAACTGGAAGAGAAAAATGGAACCATCCTTACCTCAAAGAACTGAAGTCATAAGAGGCTTGTGATGTGAATCAAAGGAGAGTGGCCATGTTGACAGAAATTGGAGATCCTTGGTGTATTTGAAAAGAATAGTCATAGGATGTTAGAGCTAACAGGTGACTTAGAGGTCATTCAGTTCAACTGCTTCATTCCTCAAATCACGACATTCAAGCCAAGATAAGCTGAGTGACTTACTTAAGGTCAAAGAGCAAGACCTAGAATGGAACCCAAATCTCCCGACTCCAAATCTAGTGCTTTTGATTATAAAAATAGTGGGTTTTTACATAGTGCTTGAAAATGTGTAAGCCTTAAAGTATTTTATATGGAGTATTTCATTCACTCTTCACAACAACCTTCTGAGATAGGTATTCTTATAGCCCCCTTTTTATATGTAAGGAAAATGAAGCTAAGAGAGACTGAGTAACTTGCTCAGGGGCCCACAGATAACGTGTATTTGAGACAGGATGTAAACTCAGGTTCTCCTCACACCAAGTCTAGTGTTCCATTCAAAATGCCTTCCACATTGGATGAACTTCAATTTTTTATTGTTGTTCAGTCGTTTCACTCATGCCTGACTCTTTGTGACCCCATTTGAGGTTTTCTTGGCAAAGATACTGTAGTGATTTGCCATTTCCTTCTCCAGTTCAATTTATAGATGAGGAAACTGAGGCAAACAGGGTTAAATGACTGGTCCGGGTTACATAGCTGGTAAGTATCTGAGGTCAGATTTGAACTCAGATCTTCCTGACTCCACACCTGTCACTCTACCCACTGTGCTGCCACCTAGCTATTCCAGGAACTTAAATTAGAATGTACCTATTTCCTTTTATATCTTGTTAGCATTTTAACCTTATTTTCAAAAAATTTGGCCTGGTACTGAACAGAGTAAACTGTGCCCTATGTTTACATGAATTTGGGCTCTTACAAGATCAACACCTGAGATCAGTTAGGGGGAGAATTGAAAATTGCCTCCAGCTTGGAGTTAGCGTGTGTTAAGCAGGGTGCAGTGTTGAAAATTTTTAAGTGCGTGACTGATACACCTTAGGGCAAGGTCCAACTTTCCCTTGGAATCTGTTCTTGCTTTTTCTTTGCTCTTAGTCACTCTTATTCAGTTTCAGTTCTCTCTCTCTCTCTCTCTCTCTCTCTTTCTCCCTCCTTCCCTCCTTCTTTCCCTCCCTCCCTCCCTCTCTTTCTCAAACCCCTGTTTTCTTCACTTCATCTGAACCTCCTCACAGTATTTCAGGGTAGAATCTGCTCACAGACACATTTCTTAAAGGTAGAGGGCCATAACAGAAGCCAAAAATCTTTATGTCCGAATCTCACAATCCTTGACCTTATGTATTGTAAGGTCCTCTGACTTTGATTTTTCTCCTTATAGCCTTTTTTTTGTAATCTGTGCCTTTTTGAAAAAAGAAACTGTGTAGCTATAATATAGACTTAGAAATTTAACTCAGTCCCTATGAGAAATATGCATTTGCAAGGATATTTTAAGATGTTTTGAGAAACAATCACTTCTCATAAAAAGAGGCATCTTTCAAGGTAATATTCTTATAAAGGAACATGACCACCTTCCATTAAAACACTTGGTTACATGTTCCAGGGGACACTCGGGCATTTTCAAGACAGTTTCTGATGTTTAAAGGATTTCGTTTTATTACCTTTAGTATAAATGATGAGAAATATTGCTTTCGAAAATCTGTGATTTCATCAGTGAGTACTTCTTCCACTGATATGCTCTCCATGCCTTAGGAGATGGTTTCATAAATTGCTGTAGCCACAATTCATCGAATCACTTGATGCTCAGCCTTCTTGTAACAAGTCTTTTCAAACATAACTACCTTAGCTGCTCCTTAAGCAGCAAACAATGGGTTACTGGGTCAGGACAGTGTGTCCTGACTGATGATTTCATTGGCAGAAGGGAATTCCTGGTAAAGAAATTCCCTCCACCAATGCTGATCAGCAGTGGCCTGGGAATATTCAGAGGTTAAGTGTCTCACCCAGGGTCACGTAGACAATACTTGTCAGAGGTAACGCTTCAATAACATTGCCCTGACTCTGGGGCCAGTCCTTTATCCACTAAAACATGCTATTTCTCACTGGATCTAAACTAAAAACCTTTTCAGCTTGGTAGGGCCTGTCAACTTGTTGTCTGTTGGCATAACCTTTCTAAAACATAGGGTCATCTCACAATAAGATGAGGTCTCAGGACATGATGATATTGAAGGAATAGTGACTAATGACATACTTATATGGTATTTGCCATTTTATGGTATACTTTCCTCATAAGATCCATGTAAGATAAGTAATGTACAAATTATTCCTATTTTACAGAGAAAGAAAACTGAGGCCCAGGAAAATTGTGATTGGTTTAAGGTCACATGAAAATGTGGAGGCAAGACTAGAATCGGCCTTTAAACCCTAAGTGTTTTTGTTTTTGCTGTACCATACTATTTCTCCCTCCAAAATTGAATCCACACATACATGGGCAAAATAAAGTAAGGAACTGGTATGATTATTATTTGGAAAGTTCAGACTATAAATGTACCTAGTTAGCAAGAACTTACATATTTTATGACTTAAATTATTGAAAAAAATTGAATCAATTTTCTATTTCATTTCCACGTGCGGAGGCAATAATTGACACAAAATATATTCAGAAGTACTTTCTTTTCAGTGGTTTATTTTAAATGACTAATTAAGCACAATCAAGGCCATTGGCCTCTTTTGTCCCATTCTTGGGACAGGAGATATTTTGAGGGACATTGGAAGTATGTCTAACTTTTGTCATATGGCCATAGACCATTTTGGCAATTCTCCAAAGAATGTCAAACCTTTTCCTGTGGTATTTATTCATGACATATATTTGGATTACAAGCTGAGATCAGCCAAAGGGAATGTTGGAATTAACCACGAATGTATGGTTTATAGGTAATGGCTAAGATCAATTGAATGCCAGCTCTGTAGATCTTGTCAGTAAGCCAATAAGTCAACAAATATTTATTAAGCACCTATTTTATACTAGGCATTATAGTACACATTCATGTTCATCCTTCCTTGTGAAGAAGACCATGCCATCAGAGAAATGATGACATTACTTGCACTTGACTTTGTTTTGAGTGTCAGAGGGCTGTGCAGGTCACCAGCCTCACTTCTCCTCCAGAGCCATCTGAATCCAGTGACCAGATATTCATCAGGATGACTGGAGATGACCCAGGATGCATAGTGAACACTGGGGATACAAAGAAAGACAAAAGACAGTCCTTACTCTTAGTTAATGGGAGAGACAACATGAAAACAATTATATATACGACAAGCCATACACAAGATAACTTGGAGACAATGAACAGAGAGAAGACACTAGAATTAAGGGAGAGCAACTGAACTGTTATTTCTCTCCTTCTGAACTTTATGTTTCTCTTAATGCAGCCTTAGATCACAATTCTTTTGGCTGATATATCAAACTTTTGACCCATTGGGGATCCATTTAAAACTCCTAGTTCTTTATTCAGACTCTCTCTCTGAGGGATGCTAATCTAGTATTCTATGAGTAGTCATTGAGTGAATGAAAGAATAAATGAGTATATGAGGAGCATTTCTACCCTTCAAATATTCTGAAGGCTATCGGAAACTTACCTGCTATTGACACACTTCAGCAAAGCTGAAGCTTCCTAGGGCAGAGAACAATGCTAGTGACTTAATGGTTTCTTGCATTTATTAAAATGACATCTATGATTAGGTTTTGAAAATACTAAGGAAGTCTCTGCAACTTACTGGCTCCATATTTGGTTTTGTCCTTAAATCTTCCAGGCTCTGAAAACATTTTCAGTTTGTGTCGTTTAAAGAAGCATAGTCCTCATGTGGAAAAGTGAGAAATAGATAACACACATTTCCCTGGATGAAAACTTTGGGTCCAGAGTGATTTTTAGAGTTTCTTAGCCTAGAAGCAGTCTGGAAAAGACCTCTCATTAGAAGAGTTAGTCCAGGAGGGACTTTGGGCAGGTAGAATTTGAAAACTTAAAATTTGGGTGGCAAATTGTAGTCATCAGCAAAGTCAGAGCTGTGTAGGTGTATTAAAAGGCACCCCTATTAAGGCACAATTAAATTAGGATCACATTTTTGCAAAGCACTTTCTCATATAATTACCTCATTAACTATTTTCTGGTTCTCATAACATGACATCTCCCCCTTCCATGACTTTGAATGCTATTCCTGGCTTTTAGTGCCTTCCCCTCAATTTAGCTTGTATTATACATGCACATATAGACAAACATACCCAGACATTTACTATACATACAGAAGGCACGTTTATATTTCAATATACCTGCATAGGTACATGTTGTCTTCCCCAGAATGTCAGCTCCTTGAAGGCAGGATGAATTTTGTCTTCATATCCCTAGCACCTAGCACATAAAAGGCACTTAATAAATGCAGGTTGATTGTTCCCTATGCCTAGAATATTTTCCTTCCTTATGTCAACCTCCTGAAATCTCCAACTTCTTTAAGGCTCAGCCCAAGTTTCACTGCCACAAGAAGTCTCTCCCATAACCAAAGAACTTTGTATCTATCTATCTATCTATCTATCTATCTATCTATCTGTCTATCAGTCTGTCTGCCTGCCTGCCTACCTGTCTATTATCTGACTGTCTCTCTGAATATAGATAGACAGATTATAGACAAATATTTAATATATTCATCTATGTGCATGTTGTTCTGTCCTCCCCACCCCCATCCCTCAGTAGAATAGAAGGTTATAAGCTCCTTGAGGGCAGGTACAATTTTGTTCTTGAACCCAAATCCCCAGCACTTAGTATGGTATTCTGTACTTAGGGGGACCTTACTACCTCCTATTGTACTGTATTGAACTGAATTTAGGATCACCAGTGGTATACTGTAATTTAGGTACAATCTTTTAGTAGACTGGAACGGTACAATCATCTTATAATTAAGATTGTACTTTATATTTTTCTAAACTTTTTCTTATATATTGCTTCAATTTAACAACTCTGTGAGATAAGTCAAAAAATAGTCATTGCCGTTTGCATATGCACCTTGAACCCCATTGAGGTTAGAATGATGTGCCTAAAGCCACATAGCTTGTTAGTGGTGGAGCTAGTGCTAAAATCTAAATCTTTCATCAAGTAGTATGGTCAGTCTTTTTCTCAGGATCCCTTCCAACTCTGACTATCCTGCTGGGGAGAGGCAAGACTGTTACTGTGCAGGATCTTTAGGGAGTCAAAAGGACTACTGTGCACTTTGATGGTGTGGTGGTGGTCATTATACAAGCTACAGCTATTGCCATGTTATTTAGGAGTGAAATTATTGGAATACATAACCTAGTTACAAAGCTAACGAGATCCCTCATCTTCTGTACATCTTACTCCGGCCATCTTGCTTCCCTCACTGTTTTCCCCCATAAAATACAAGCCACTTGAGGACAAAGACTTTTATTTTTTGTCTTTGTACCCCCAGTGCCTGGCACATTGTGGGCCTAAATAGTTGATTGATTGTTTCCAGAGAGTGTCATGGACATTCATATCCTGGCTCACCCTACGTCCCCTCCCTGGAATGCCCTCTCACTTCCTCTCTATTTACCAAAGTCCTAATTTTCTTTCACAACTAAAGCGTCCCTCAAGTTTTCTTTGTGAAGTGTTGTTCCCTGGTCAACCTTGCCTTCTGTGGTATTTTCATCCTTTGAACCTCTGTAATATTTGTATTTTTAAACATTTCTTTGGTTTTGTTTTTGGTGTATCTTCATAATTTCACTAAAATAGAGAACTCCCTCTATCAATGATGAGAAACTTTCCTTTAAATATGCAACAATTTATGGTTTTTGAGGCCCACCTGAGGGCATTGAGAGGTTAAACAACTCATTCCAGGTCACAGTCAGGATGTGTTAGAGGCAGGGCTAGGCCAGCCTTCTATCCACTATGCCATGCTTTCTCTTTATCCTTATTTTACAGATTAGAAAAATGAGACAAAGACAGCCCAGGTTATGTGGCTGGTTAATGGAAGAAAAATTGGGATCTTCTATGTTCTACTTGTTATCTTTCTATATACCACACTGTTTGTCTTCTTCTAAAGTGCAAGCCCATTGAGGCCAGGTAATGTGTCGTACCTCTCCCTCTCTCTATTCCCAAAAGAGGCAATATGAGATCAGAGATAGAAAGCTAGCTTCAGTGTCAGTAATACTTGAGGTCAAGTCCTTCCTCTGACTCATACTGGCTGTGTGATGCCAGGCAAGACACAACCTCTCATTGCCCCAGGGAAAGCTCTAAGGCTAGAAGGCAGGTAGCAATGCACAGGGAATTTCCTCATCATTGGTAGAGGGAGTTTCCTCACAGGGAATTTCCTTACCAGGAGTTACCAAAATTAATAAAATAAAATGTTCGCTGCTGTTCACCCTTCTTCCCCTGGGGGAGAAAATCCTAGTAGAGAATGTTTATTCTATATACAGTAAGCCTGAATAAATTCTAGTTGTAAATGATGATATTGCCATGTTTTTAAGAAGTTAAGTCAAATAGATTTAGACTCTGGATGGAGGAATGGAAATAGGAGTGTGGCAAAAGAGAACAAAATCAATCATGAAAGGTATCTTTCCCCTGGGATGAAATCTCAGCAATCATGCACCTGCACAATAGTAATAATCCACAGGACACAGAACATGACCTGTCCTGTAATTCTACATCAGACTGGGGAGGATCTGAGCATCCAGACAGTGGGAAGATAATTGAACACAGTACAGTAATGGCATCTGATGTCATTCAGCTAACAAGGAAGGTTATCTTCACTCCAATTGCTCAAAGGCAAGGCAGGCAAGAAATATTCCATGCACTGAAGAGAACAGTGAAGTCAGAAGTAAGCAGACCATAGGAAATCCAAATACATTGCTAAACAAAACAGAGTAGGATAGTCACATAAGTAAAAATATTATTATAGAAATAAAGGTACTATCAAAATGAACTGATATGGAATTCAGGTCATTAATTGAGGAAAAGGGGAAAAATTACTGGGAAAAGGTTGAAACATATATAATGCACATTAATATAGGATTCTAAAGTTTGTAAAATACTTTACTCACACCACTACTGCAAAATGTGTGATTTGTTTTTATCCATATTTCACAGATGGAGAAACTGAGTCTGAGAGTTAAAGTGAGCAATCCGTGGTCACAAAGCTAGTAAATGTTAGAGCTGGGACTTGAACTCAGGCTTTCTGTTGCCAAATCTATTATTTTTTCCTTATAGAATATTGCCTCTAGTTGCTTTTTCAAGTTAACAAAATAGCCCCTAGAGAGGCTTTATGTTGATATTACAGGTGAAAAGAGATGATCCAAGGTTCTTTTTTAAGTGTGTGCATCTGGTATGTGTGTGTGTGTGTGTGTGTGTGTGTGTGTGTGTGTGTGTGTGTGAATCATGGTTAAATGACTTACCCGGGGTCACACACCTAGAAAGTGACAAGTGTCTGAGGGCAGATTTAAACTCAGGCTCTCCAGGGTTAGTGTTCTATCTACTGTGCCATCTAACTGTCCCACTCCAAGGTTCTTGAAGACTATGCCAGTGCAAGTTTTTTAAGGTCTCACCATACTGGGGAGATGTCCTATATAGAATAAACACCATTAAGAATCTGCCATTCCAAAACTAAAATAGCTAAGAGCAGAGAGGCTCATGACCAAAAGGTCAGCCTCTTGAGGAAAGAAAACTTTTTGGTCTAATAGTGAAAACCTTCTACTTATGCATAGTGGATTGTAATCCATTTTGAAAGAGTGAGTACTCACGTTGTAGAAACCATAGATCCTTAAAGCATTGAAGTCAGCAGTGACTAGAATCCAATGTATAAGCATGAATAGAATCTGATTGAAAAGGAAAACTGTCAATAGAGCGGTAATGCAGAGAGGAAAGAATGGATTGTTGGAAAAATATCATTTACAGTGATTTTTAAGAGCCCCCAATCTATACATTATGCCAAAGACAGCTTTTCAATTGAAAAAGAAAACACCATTAGTGTAAAATGAGCTCCTTTATGAAAAATGTGCAGGAAATAAGGGTGCATGCAATAAGGTTATTATTATGTTAATATCACTTTGAATTTACCATATTTATGTGCCTTTAAAATTATATCACTTGGGGAATGTAACTCTTTCCCCAGGCCCCACATTTGTGGGCACACCAGAGGAACCACTTGACTTTTAGCTTTTTCAGCACCCCAAGCATCCTCAGAAATATGGAAAAGAGCATGATTGAAAAATAAATTTTCATGTGATTCCAGTACCTTACCAATGAGTACCAAACAGCATTGACAAGAACTTCTGCTCTGACCATACTCCAATATTATGGAAAGGAAAGAGGAAGGAGTGGGAGAGAGAGAGAGAGAGAGAGAGAGAGAGAGAGAGAGAGAGAGAGAGAGATCTTATAGAGCTTTACCTTTTTGGGACTAACATCCAACTAGAAAGAGGAAAATGTGAGACTCCAATCTGGAAGTAATGAGGTATAGTAGAAAACACATGGCTCAGAGTCAGGAAACATGAATCTTGCACTAACTCAGTGACCTTGGGCAAGTAATTTAACCCTGTAAAATCAGTTTCTTTCCTGTAACATGAAGTAATTGGAGTAGTTTTTTTTTTTAATATATATTTCAGTTTTATGACTCTTTGATCTAGAATCGTGGAATGATTCATATTTTCCTGACACAGGAGGTAGGCATAAGCTAAATGATGGAACTATCCAGGGTACTTATAACTACATTGAATCATTCCTTCTTTTCTACTAAAACTCAGGAGTGTCAGATGTTATATATGGGACAATCACAGTACGAACTCCATCCACTATACAAGCAAAGAACACATTAGAGTACTCTACCAGTATCAGATGAACCTAATTTACTATGAGAGTTATTTATAGCCACTACATGAAATACCACTCACAATAAATAAAGGATGTCCCAAAAGTTGTAGTGAAGTTTTAAGTTATTAAAGCTTAAAATGTTACTCCAACTTTTGGAAAATACCATTTCACTGACAGCATACTTTTTATTCTTTCTTGGGAGAGAAAACACCTACTTCTGCTTCACTGACTACAATGAAGCATTTGACTGTGGATCACAACAAAATGTGATAAGTCCTCAAAGAGATGGGAGTACCAAATCATCTTACTTTTCTCCTGAAGAACCTGTATGCAAACCAGAAAGTAACTGTTAGAATCAAACATGGAGCAACTCATTGATTTAAGCTTGGAAAAGAAATAAGACAGGGCTATATATTTTCACCTTATTCATTTAATTTATATGCAGAGAACATCATGTGAAGTGCCAGGTTGGATGAATCAAAAGCTGGAATTAAGGTTGCCAGAAGACATATCAACAACCTAAAATATGCAGGTGATACCACTCTGATGGCAGAAAGTGAAGGGAAATCAAGAGATGCAACAGAGGAGAGCATAAAACTGACTTGAAGCAAAACAGAGTACAAGAATAAGATTTTAGCAACTGATCCCATCACTTCCTGGCAAATAGAAGGAGAAGAAATGGAAACGGTATCTGATTTTGCATTCTTAATCTCAAAGATCATTTTGACTTCAGCCATGAAATTAAAAGTTGCTTGCTCCTTGGAAGAAGAGTATGACAAATCTGGACAGTATACTAAAAAGTAAAGACATTATCTTGCTGACAAAGCTCCATAAAGTCAAAATCATGATTTTTCCAGCAGCAATATATGATTGTGAGAACTGGAATAGAAGGAAAGCTGAGTGCCTCAGAATCAATGTGTTTGAATTGTGACGCTGGAGAAGGCTTTGAGAGAACCTCGGAGAGTGAAAAGGCCAAATCAATCAATACTTTACAAAATTAATTCAGGTTATTCAGTGAAAGGTCATATACTAAAGCTGAAGCTTAAATGCTTTGGTCACATAATGAAAAGACAGGACTCATTGGAGAAGACCTTGATGTTAGAAAAGATTGAAGGCAAAAGGAGAAGGCTATGGCAGAGGAGGAGATGGATAGATGTCTCATGGAAACAATAATCATGAACTTGTACAGAGTTCAAGATAAACTGAAGGATAGAAGGTGCTGATGTGCTATGGTCTATGAGGTCATGAAATGTCAGACATGACTGAATGATGAAACCACAAAATTGGTGAATTTTATAGATAATGTTCAACAATTGTCTAATGTCCAATATTAATAGCTTAACATTTCTAAAACATGTGAATAGATCACAAGTCTATAGGAGGCCATTGCAGTTCAAAAAGCACTTTCCTTATAGCAACACTGGGAGATCAATAATATATTAATATTATTTCCCTCCATTTAATAGATTAAGAAACTAAGTTTTGGAGTGACTTACCCAAAGTCATGTAGATTCCAAACCAGGGAAATCTAGAGCTCTTTCTACATTTGGGGAGCTTCTCTATAGAGAAAAACCTCACTGCCTCCTTGTGAACAGTTAAAATTTTCCAGTAGAGTCATAGAATTTGTATCACCAGTGGATTTGGACTTTGCGTCAAACACTGAATCAGTAAGCACCCTAGGCTAAACATCAGCCCACTGCTGAAAAGGGTTTGAGAGGCAGATATTACTCATTCCCTTAATTGCATAAATTGCTGTGAATGGTTTTTTAAATTTTCGGTTGAATGAGCCCAAATGAAAATCCTCAGTTATCATTTTTTTACTGGTGATCATTGAGATTCCCTGTTAAATGCAAAAATGGGAAAGTCTTTACCTAATATCCATTAGTTTGCTGGTTTGGAAGAAATCCTAAATTTTCTGAAATCTTTCTTAGAACCACTAAATATTTACTCAAGATGTCATGACCTGATTTTGTCCAGGAATGTTTCATTTTACTCCCTAAACACGTTCAGTTTAGCCGTTTTCCAGAAGAACCAGGTGATGGTGAGGAAGGAAAGTGGCAAAAATAGAAAACAGGAGGAAAAAGTGAGAAAAGCAGGTGGCGAACCTGAAGGTGGGTTTCAGTTTCACACTGCTGGTAACATCTGTGTTACTCCCAAGTTCTCAGAGTAGGTGATTTATCAAATAAAGCCCTTTGTAATCACACCGCCAACATTTTCCTAAAAATAGGCCTGAGACTGACTGGAACTCCTATACCAGGTCCAAATTGGCATCAAAACTTTTTTTTCTGACTTTTGGCACTGAGTGGTTTTCTGGCTGCCTACTCTACAGTTCTGTTTATCCCTGGGGCACAGCTCAGGCTAGGACTCTCTTTGTCCCTCTGTGGTCGTATTGCCTCAGCTATACGAAGTCAAAGACCTGGCTCACTTTTCAATCAACTAATGAATCTCAGTACCAAACCCAGCATCTCACTTGGCTGCCTGGTGTCCTGAGGTAAGCAGTATTTTTCTGGCACTAGATTATTGTCAGGTTTGTGCTTAACTAACATTACAGTTAAACATGTAAGCTGCTTCTGAAAGATAGAGGGAAGTCAAGGCAATGCAGAGCATAAGCTCTTCTTTTTATGACCTGAAGATCTGTGCAAACACATTTCTATGGACATAGGCGCACATACATACATACACACACACATACACATACACTCACACACATACCCTTACACACATACTCACTCACACACATACACACACACTACCATGAGAAAACTTTATATCATTCATGACCAACATCAGCTCTGAATGAGAGGTATGGGAGGTTCTTTCCCCACATTTCTCAAAATCTACTGCCTTTGTCTCAAATTTTTTTTTCCAGTATTATATATCATGCTTTATTTATAAAATGCTCTACATGTATAATCATTTACTCTTTTTTTTGTTTTTTTTTTAATAAATTTATTTAACTTTTTACATTCATTTTCACAAGATTTTGGGATCCAAAATTTTCTCCCC
>CM053771.1:142616587-142664652 GCA_028658325.1 Potorous gilbertii | reverse complement strand
GTTTTTTTCCCTTTTCTGGGCATTTTCCCAACCAGTTACTTGACTTTTGAGAGTCCTCTCCATCCCAGCCTAGGTCCGCCCAGCTAGTGCTTGGGGTCTGGGATTCAAGTGCTGCTCCCCAGCCTCAGGGCTTTTGGCGGCAGGCCTGACTGCTCTTCAATGGGAGCTTATCTGCTGGTTCTCAGGTGGGGGCAGGGCCGCCTCTCAGGCTCAGTTTCCTCAGGGGGTTTATGCAGAGACCTTTTGTAATGGAGCTTCGGTGGAGCTCCTGCCTGCTCTGGGTGCCTCTGGCTGAGTGGCCTCTGCCTCTGCCCCGGCCACCACCTCCTGAGGGGGTCTGAGTCCCTGAGATACCCGCTCCCCTCTCAGCCCATCTCTCTCACTGACCTGTGAGTCTGTGGGTGGAGGGACCTTTGCGGCCGCCTGGAGATTCAGGTCCCTGATGCCTGCTTGGGGTCTACTGGCTCCTCTCAGTGCCGCGCGGCCGGGGCGGGGAAGGGGAGGGCTCCGCAGGGCAGGGCTCCGCTCCCGTCTGGGGTACCTTTGTGGTCGATTTTTCAGGGTTCTCTGCAACGGAAATCTCCTTTACTGTGTTTCTGCGTGGCTTCCACTGTTCCAGAATTTGTCGGGAGTTCTTTTTAGAGGACATCCATGGGCTGTGGGTTCGGAGCTAGCAAATGTGAGTCTTTCTACTCCGCCATCTTGGCTCCGCCCCGCTGTGTCTCAAATTTTAAGCACCAAAATGATGTCTGTTTAAAATATGGATTGCAGTAAATTGACTTGTTCAATTCCATCTGACCAACATTTATTGAACACCTACCATGTCCTATATACTATTCTAGGTGCTAAGTATGCAAAGTCAAAATGAAAAATAATTCTTATTCTTGGGGAGTTTATGTTCTATTGTAGAAAATAAACTATGGATACAAGTTAAAAAGGAAGAAAGGAATATGAAGATCTACTCTCCTTGTACCAAGGAACTCATATCTCCTCTAAAGGGTGAAATAGAAGAAAAACATTTTGAAATCCAATTTTACATAGAGAAAATGTACATGGAAAAAAAAAAGTAGTGAGTGGTTGACTTGCTCCTAGATCACCCAAGATAACAGTGGTGGGTAGAAATGGGGTACTATTTTAGATTTTTTTTTTCACTTCAGTTTCATCTTTCATGAAAGAATTCTTTAATCATCATGGAACCTGTATTTGGTTTGTAGCTTAAAGGACACAAACTGATCATATGTCCTGAACTGAGAATATTGTCCCTTATCTGGTAGAGCCCATGAAATTTTTAAGCCAACATTCTATGTGGAACATGAGATAAGGAAATATCTAATCCAGTTCTATCTCAAACAACAGAATGAACTAGGCTGTAGTGCAATTCCATAACATCAAACAAAACTTTCATAGTGTGGGGTCAGAGGGAGTGGGTACATGGCTTGAGATCTTTATCGAGCCCAAGTGATCTGCCTATACTCTTGTGTCTCATTCAAAAGTCAAGGGTGAGTCTAGTAAGTGGTCACCTGATTTTGCAGAGAAATTACCATCAATTTTTTTCTTTTCATCTCCTTGGTTGGAATATGTGATTGTTAAATCCTTTCAGGAGGTCATGTTATTTCTATGAGCATTATTTCTGCAATGTTCAGAATTGGAGGCAAATAGGAAGGGCTATAATCCCCATGAGATATATAGGAGTGTTGCCTATTGGGGAGGGGGGTGTTAACTTCCCCTTTACATGAAGAGTAGTTAAAAGAAGATAGGCTTGTGAAGAGAGAGCTTAGGGCAGGAGGGGCTAGGGGTGGGACTTGAAAGTTGTCTTCAGTTTGGATGACTATCATATAGAGGGGAGATTCGAGTTTTCTTCTGGCTCCCAGAGGGCAGAACTAGTAAAAATGGGTGAAACTTGAAAAGAGGCAGATTTAAGTTTGCTAGTTGCAAGCTCCTGATGAGTAGGGATTATTTCATTCTAATGTCCAATATTAATAGGCTAACATTTCTAAAACATGAATAGATCACAATTCTAGGAGGCCATTGCAGTTCATAAAGTACTTTGCTCATAGCAATGCCTGTTGACTGATTAATTGATTGAAAGAACTTCCTAATAATTAGAGCAATACAGTGGAATAAATTGCCTCTATAGTTCACTTCAAAATGACCTCATTATCATTCTTCAGGCAAGAGCTGAATTACCATTTATCAGGTATATTGTAAAGGGAATTTTTATTCAGGTACTGGTTCAACCAGCTCACCTATGAAGTCCCTTCTAACTGATATTCTATGGCTTAGTGAAAACATCCTGTATGTGGAGTTAGAAGACTTGTGTTCAAATCTCAATGATTCTATTTATTACTTATGTTACCATAGCTTCCTCTTCTCTAAAATGAGTGGATGAGACAAGAATATCCCTAAGGTGTCTTTTAACTCTAAATCTAGTATCTTTTGTTATTCTTTTCTGTCTTTTCTGTCACTCATTCATTGACTGGGATGGCAAACAATATCAGGGCAGCCATCAAGGTATTAAACCATTGGTAGCTTACTTGATCCTGAGGACCAGCTCCTCTAGTTAATGACATTAGTAGAAAGAAAGCGATAGAGAAAAGGGGCTAGTGAACTTGTACATTTTTATTTGTCCAATTACCCCCAAATTTCCTGATAGGATCCTGTGAAGATAGAAGGAAGATAATGGCTTTGAAAATGTTTGTGTTCTAGGTTTAGTTCTATTAGAGGAAATAGAGCTTAAGTGGATTAGCCTGAATATGGGGATGGGACTATAAGAGGACTCTTGGATCAACTGTCCATTTAAGTACCTCCGTTTTTACAGAATAAGCGATGATAGTGCCACTGTACTCTGCCCTTGTCAGATCTCGACATGAGCATCATATTTAGTTCTGGGTGTCATAGTTTAAGACAGACGTTGCTAAAATGACCACTGTTCAGAGGCATGCCATCAGGCTGGAGAAGAGTTCGGAATCTGTCTTCTCCAAAGATAATTGGAAGGAACTGAGAATGTTTATCTGGAGAATATGTGGGGAAGGTGACAGGTGGGATGAGAATTGTTTACAATTATTTGAAGGGCTATCATACTTTTTGGGGAAAGGGGAACTAGAGCAATGAGTAAAAGTTTCAAGGGTGCATATTTAGGTTTGGGGCCAAGAAAAATCCCCTAACAATAAGAGCTGTCTAAAAGTATGATGGGCTGCCTCAAGTAGGAATGGATTCTCTCTCACTGAAAGTCTTCCAGTAGAGGCTAGGGGACTGCTTGCCAGCTGTGTTAGAGTAGAATTTTTTTTCCTGTATAAGTTGGTCTAACTGGCTTCTGAGGTTCCTTCCAGAGCTTGAATTCCATGATTCTGTGGATCACTGAATGTGTTTCTTCAATTTCTTCTCTTCTCCTTTCCACATTTATCAGCTCCTTCAAAAAACAATTCAAAGCTCACCTTCCCTCTAAAGTTTTCTGCGGCAGGCCAAAATTAGGCCATGGATAAATATGGTGATAGCTGTCATGATTAGGTGGAGAGCTGCCCTCCCCCCTACCAAATCTCCCTCCCATGGGTGATCAGAAGGATGATGGACTCTCGGGTGATGGTCTCTGAGGACAACAGATAGGTTTCTTTCCTGTGCCTCTGAGAGATTCTCACTCCTGACAGGCCAATTGAGTTCACTGAGGTCATGGTGGATAAAAAAAAAATACTTCTTAATCAAACTCTGTGACAATAGCTGCCTTGCTGCATCAGAGTAGAATGAACCAGTTCCATCTATAACTCCTTTCCTCAAAAAAGTCTTCTAACATCCTTTACTCTCTGGTCCTACGTCACTTTGCAATTCCTTATTATATCTATGGTATGGGGGAAGTGTTGTTTTTTAATGCTTTCTGTATATTCTTATATTCACATACACACTGATTCATGTTTATTGTCTCCCCAAAAAGAATGAACTTTATTTCTTTTATGTGTTCGCTTTGTGTCTCCCTCTAGACACTCAGGACATGCAAGTGACATGTTACATATTATAGGGCAAAATAGGGCAGGAAGGATAGGAAAGGTACATTTTTCATTTCAATTTTGCTGAATGTGTGCAAGGTTTTTGTTCTTTTTTAAAAAAGTATTTTTTCTTCTTTTCTTCTTTTTTTGTATTTTTTTATTTTAAACTTAAATACAAAATGAGAAAAGAAAAAAAACATTTCCATGTACTTACAGACCATAAGAGAAGATTCAACATTAAACAATACATTTATTTCCATTTCAAAAAAACCCCTATATAATAGATATTACACATTGTTTTTAAAGCTTCCCAGCTTTACTTTGCTTTCTTGTTGGTTTTCTTTATTCTCTGCTGTTTTTTAAAAAAAGTTCTTTTTTACTTTATTTTTCCTCTCCCCTCCCCCCCAAATTCTACAATTAAGTATAGATATATAGATAGAAACAGATATCTAGAAATATACACATATATACACCCGTATACACATATGTAAGACCATACTATCCTTATTTCCTCCTATCATCTGTTTCTTTGAAGGTAGATAACATCTTCCTTCATAAGTCCAAATCCTTCCATGGTTTTTCAAAATCAACTAACTCATCATTTCCTACACCACAGCAATATTCCAACCCAATCACATCTTATCTGAAAGATTGTTTATGAAAATTTTCCACAAATTTCTTATATTCCTTCTGTTCTTAGCTACATAGATTTTATTTATACAAGTAAATTTTAATTTAAAATAACTGAAATTATCCTTTTTACACTTCAACAATGGTCTCACCTTATAGTTTAAGTTTGAAACTGTTGCTTCTGCTTCCTTTACATCTTTTTTCCCCCTGGTTTCTTTGAAGTTCCTGATGTTTTGTTTTTCCAATTGAACTTTGTTATAATTTTTTTCTAACTTAGATATATATATATATATATAAAATGTGTGTGTATGTATGCACATATATATATCTATATGTGTGTGTATGCACATATATATGTATGCATACACACACACACACATATATGTTTACATTTAGTAATGTACTAAGTAAAGCCCAGGGTAACCTACTTTCAGTGTTGGTAGTGAGCACTTAATAATGTCAAAAGACTGCTATAGATACAAAACATTAGTGCTTTTAAGATCTCAGGATATTAGAGAATCAAGAACTGGAGAGTTATAAGGGACCTCAGCAGCCATCTAGCCCAAGCCCTAGAGGTGAGCATAGCCTTTATAGAAATTGGGCATTTGTATCCTAACTCCCAGTCTCACAGCTTGGTCAGGTCATTCAGAACAAAGCTAGCTCACTTCATCTTCCCCCTCAGACTTCCAAGGGTGCTCCTAAGGGGTTGGGGGTAGCTTTCTAATGCCATCAGCTTGAGCCCTCATTTCAACTCCTCACAATACCTGTCACCAGTCGTACTTAGTATTTCCCTTATATTGTTGATTGATCCAGTGGTCAACACTCTAGTTTAATTTAACATATTTATACAAATTAGTTTTTACAAAGTTATTTTATTAAAACACAGCCAGAGAGAAGTATAAACAACTCTCCTCCCAAAAGAATTAAGCCTTATTTTTCTCTGTACTGCATCAGTTCCTGTGGACAGCAGACATTAACTTAGAGTAATTTGCTACAAAGCATTTGTCCCAAGCAATTTCACTTCCAAATATGGAGGAATGACTCCTTGTAAGATCCAGTGTCTTGGCTGTAGGGTCAATACATTGCTAGGCAGTTGGTTGCATTTGGCTGACCACAAACTCTGGTATGGACTCCTGTCACTGGACCTCTGTTCCTCTAATATTTTGAAGCTCAAAAAGTCATAGCCTACTCTAATATCACTTTACTGAAAAGTAGGACATAATCAACACAAAGAAGCCAAGAACAGAGGTGGTATGCATTCAGAGGTCACATACTGAGGATGGTCTGAGGATTTTTTCCCTACCCAGACATTTACAGAATGTCTTCCTTTGATCACATCCAAAAAGGATGTTTCCTTCCTGCGAGTCTTTCGTGTGGATGATCAGTTCCAGCTCGATGCCAAACAGGTGAACCTGAAACAGTTACCAAATGCCCTCTCATCCTCCAAGGTCCTCATGGGGGGATTACAGCAGGTGAAGCATGCTCAGAAGGACTCAATTCTCGCTAACTGATTAATCCTTCCAATACAAAAGCAATCTCCACCGTAACCTATCTGACTTGGTTTGAAAAACTCCACTGAGAAGGAAACTACTGCCTATCAAGGCCATCCACCACATTTTTGAAGAGCTCTAGTTTTGAGTACATTTTTCCAACTTTAAACCTTAATTTGTCCCCTTGAAATTCCACCCAGTGCTCTCAGGTCTAACTTCTGGGGCCACACAGGACAAATCCCTATTAGCTGAGGCCAGGAACCGGCAGTTACTAGTTTACACTGAATAACAACCAGTGAAAAAAATCTATGGATGACATAAGGATGCAGCTAAGTTCCTGTTAGGCTGAATGTTCTTTATTGTTAACAATGAACAACAAGCATTTATGAAGCACTTACTATGTGTCAGACTCTGTGTTAGGTACTCAGGATACAAATTACCAACCAATAAAACAATCCCTACTCTCATGGTATTTGTTGTAATTGGTTTTTTGTTGCTTGTCTTTCATTCTCCAAGAGGATCATGATATCAGGGAGGTGACTCCATGACATGCAAGTGAATTCGATATAAGTGATAGAGGGTGGTGAAAGTCACAGCCTCACCTCCTCCTCCAGAGTCATGTGGGCATGACTGACCACGGCCCCATGCAGCAGGCGATCTTGGTCTTTTTAAGCTAAGGTCTTCAACAGGTCTCAGTTTGACAGAGGCAGTGCCTAATCAGTGATTAAAGCTAGGTACAAATTGAGGCAGGGAATGGCCTTTTTTACCTAGTAAAAAAAAAAATCAGTCTGGGAGGGGAAGACTCTCAAGGTTTCTAGCCAAAACAGAAACAATTGCTATTTATATTTACTACAAGCCGATCCCGGCCCAAACAATGACCAGGTGGGACTTGGCCTGGGATCTGTTGTTAGTCAATCCTTGAGAGCCAGAGTGATTTGGGTTTCAGGCCTGGTGTTTAAGGAATTTAGACTGTAAACCTAAGTCATCTTGTGAGATTTCAGTGATTAAAATGTACATTCCTTTGGGTAGCGTACCCACAGGTTAGGGTATGATATCCTATTTGGACAGAGGGAAAGAAACAAAGAAAAAGAAGGAAGGAAGAAATTGTTCAACTGACTGGTTGTAGTACTCACAAGGAACATAAACAGTTATGTGGTATAGATTTAGTACCGGACCTGGAGTCAGGAAGACCTGAATGTTACCTACTGCCTCAGACACTCACTAAGGGTTTGGCCCTGGGCCAAGTCACTTAATGTTGGTCTGCCTCAGCTTCCTCATCTGTAAAAAGAGAATAACAATAACACCTACCTTCCAGGGTTGTTTCGAGGACATTTTTAAAGTGTTTGCAAACCTTAAAGTGCTAGCATGCGTGCATGTGTTCATGTGCATGAGTAAGTGTGTGTGTGTGTGTTTGTGTGTGTGTGTGTGTGTGTGTGTGTACAAGATGGAGGGTGCTAGTAGGATGATAGACTTTTCATAGAAGGTGGTACCTTAGCTTCATCTTGAAAGAGAGGGATTCTCTAATGAAAATGAGGAGGGAGTGAATTCTAAGGCACAGAGGTGGGGGGTGAGTGATGTATGTGTGGACTGTTGAAGGCAGGAGGAGCAGCAAATGTAAAGGGTGACCCCAACATCTCCAGGCAGTGTTAAGCTATTAAAGCTGCATAATAAGGCTGGAGAGATAAGGTGAGGGCAGGTTTGAAGGGCTTTAAAAACCAGTCAGAAGAATTTATATTTGATGCAAGAAATAAAAGATCCTGGAACCTGCAGAGCATTCTTATCTTGGTGATGGTGTCAGTGGTGATGTGAGCCATCACCCTCAAAACTTACTGGTGGTATTGCTTGCAAACACAGGTTGCCAGAATTATTCTCTGATTCTAACCTCAATTCCTATGAGTTTGTGCCATTGCAATGGGGCTGCCACTCTGGGTTTGAAACTGCCAGTCTTACTTTTCTCCTTGATCTGGTGAAAATCAGATAGGCCCTTGATTATCTAGGATCTGGGTATTTCCTCTCCTTCCTTCACCCTGAGTGGCTAAGCATCTTCGCAGAAGGACAGGGGAGGATCTGGGCCCATTTACTTTACTTTATTGCTTATTATATTTTTATTCTTCCCTTTCCTGGTTCCTGTATGTATGCTAAGCAGTGATTGATGGGTTTTGACTTTATTACTTTATGTCCAGAGCACCATGCATAGGCATGGTGGAAGATATAAAGATTATATGATATATACTCCCTGCCTTCATGGTACTCACAGTCTAGTAAGTGGGGGTGATCTATATAGAAATAATTATAATATAAAATGATATCAGTTGGAGGAGGCAGAAAAGACTTCTTATAGAAGAGAGGAGGATACTCCTGCAACCACTGCAAGGACAGGCACAGAGGCAAGTCCCTGTGGGACATATAGGGACTATAATACTTTCTCCTGATGTGAAAGAAGTCAAAATACCCAGTGTAGTTTTTGGCCTGGAGAAGAACCTTTCCTTAATTCCTTCCATCAGGAAGCACAGTCTTAGGATCATAGTATCCAGAGTTGGAAGGAACCTTGGGGAAGGTCTGACATCATTGCTTTCCAGATATGGAAACTTAGGGCCAGAAAGGTTCAATTGTAGACTCAGTGACTGGAGAACCCCAGTAGTGATTTGCCCTTTAAGAAAAGGTGGAATTCAAACTGAAAATTCTCTGATTACAATTCAAGACCTCCTTCCATTATAGCAGGGGGTCTATGATCATCCCTGGTCACTCACAGGACCCCCCTCCTGTAGAACCTCAATCTACCAGAGCCATGCCAGGAAATTGAATCGCTCCCATTTGCACTGTCTTAGGAAGATTCTGAGGATCGCCTGGCAAGATGAGGTACCAGACACATGAGACAGGGGATCACATGATGGTCAGAAGAAATGATACAAGGACACTCTCAAGATCTCTCTTAAGAGCTATGGATTTGACTGTGCAACATGGGAGACACTGGCACAGGACCCCTCAGCATGGCATACCCACATGAGAAAAGGTGCTAGGCTCTATGAGCAAAGCAGAATTGAAACAGCACAAAGTAAATATAGGATATGCAAATTTGGAGTAACCACCCCAAATATTCACATGGACTGTCTGTGCCCAATCTGTGGTAGAGCATGCCGAGCTTGTATTGGTCTGATCAGCCACTGTCGGATACACTGAAACTTCACTTTATCATGATGATGTCATTTTGGTCCTCTTCGAGAAAGCAGGACAACAACCAACCAACCAACCAGCCAACCAACCTAGTATGTTGATGGTAGTAAGTGACAGATAGGTAGAATTATTTTGAGTGTAAAATGCAACAAATAAGAAATCATGAGTCAAGAAGCTTCTGAATTTCTAAACCAAGTGAAACTTCTGAGTGCTAGCTGAAGGAATAAAGGCAAGCCTAATGTTAGAGGAGGATTTCTTTGGGAGAAAGCTTGCGTGCAGGCCTGGGTTCCATCTCAAAACAGAGGCAGAGGGTGGTGAAGGCAGCTGAACGGGGGAAACGCAGAGTGTGCACCTTATTAGCCTTGATTTGCTGTTCTCTTTGATGTTCCCTCCAAGGTTCGGAGAGCTTTCTTTTATTTACGCACACGTGGCTCCATACCTCCAGAGAGCTCTCCAGCTCTCCAAATACATATCTCTAATTTTTACAGACAGCTTTGATGGATCTCCATGAGACCACATGTTCTCCCATTCATGCTTTTTCTTTCTCTTAAATATTTATAAAGGTTCAAGAGTAGAAATAAAAGTCCCTCAGATTCAGAGCCAACTAAAAATAGCACTTCAGTTTCTTGCCAGGCAATCTGGCCTCAATCAAAGCCATTGCAAAGATGCTGGGGAGAAGAGAAGAGGGGCTGATAACCTTTTATCCATTTTTTTGGCCAGCCCTCTCTCTTATTAATAAGTTAGCTGGATTGACAGATTGCAATGGGTCCCAGATGTACTGAAGTCTCTGCTGGTGAAGAGATCTTGTTTGTTGCAGGTTCTTTTTGGATGAAATATGAGTAAGAAATGTCTTTGGATGAGCAAATGCCATTAGAAAACATTGGTCAGTGTGGAAGTTCGAGGGAGTAGGACCTGGACAGAATCCATTCTGCTCTGGGATTCTGATACTATTAAGAAGAGGTTGACTATTGGGTGATGTTAGCATGGATGGAATTTAGGCTTCAATCAGAGTCCATTTTGATTGGCCTATCCAGAAATAATTGCTACAGAAACTGCAGTCTTCATTTATTGGCCCCAGGGGAGATGAGTTCTGGGCTTGAAAGCAGTTGGATAGAAGAAGGGCTGGAGAGAAAGACCTCAGGGTTACATGAGGGAATGAGAAGAGGCCCTGTGGTATTTTGCATGGGAACTATATATACATTTGAATAAACAAACATAATCCAATTTTGTGAGACATTCCTGGGGTTTGTTGAATGACACACAGTGGGAAACTGGAAACTGAATGACTCTGGCTTCATTACTGACTGAAATACATCAGCATGACCCAGTGGAGAGCTCTGGATCAGGAGTCAGGAGACATGAGTTGATTTCCTGGCTCCACAGTGACAATATCTTGCTGGGTGACTTTAACCAAGCTACTTCACCCCTCTGGGCCTCAGTTTCTCCTACAAGTTTTCCCTTACAATGAAAGCAAGAGGCTGAATGAAATATACTATATAATTCATCTGGCATCATCTCTTTGAAAATACAATAGCCAAATGCATCAGCTATATAAATTAATATGAGCCCACAAGGACACGAAAAAGAATTGAGCTCTAGGCAATTTAAAATGGAAACTATGAAATGTGGCAATTCTCCAAGCTAATGGTTCTCACTTCTCAAAATTATTACTTTAACAATACTGTTAAGTGTTAGAAAGTCTGGGGGAGATTATTCTGGGAGGTTAGCTTTGAGGATTGAATCTTCAGTAACGATTCACAGGAAACTGCCCTACACATTGTTCCCTAAATTCCACTTTCCAGCTCCTAATTCTATGACTGCACAAGCTTTCACTGATGCCTGGAATTCCATCTCTTCTTACCTTTACCTCTTAGAGAGGAGCTGGAGAAGTATAGAGGGCTGGGCTTGAGAGTCTGGAAAATCTGGGTTCAAATATTCCCTTTGAAACTTACAGCTGGTTAATCATGGGCAAGTGACTTACCGTTTCTGAGCCTCAGTTTACTTTTCTGCTGAATGAGGATAAAAATAGCTATAGTTTCTCCCTCACAGAGTTGTTGTGAAGCACAAATGAAACCAAGTGATTCACAAACTTCATTGTGCTTTGTAAATGTCAGTTAGGATTGCCATTAGAATCCCTAGCTTCCTCCAGTGCTCAACTCAGTAGCCATTTCCTATGTAATCCTAATCCCCAACTGTTATGTTGTTAGTATTTTCTCCCTTCTCAAAATACCTTATGTTTACTTGTCTATCTATGGATTTGTGACCCAGTGGAACTGAAGATTCCTGAAGACAGGAACTACTTTTCATTTTTCAAATTAGATCCCCATTGCTTAGTAAGGTTCACTATCTAGATGAGGAGTAACAGTGCGAGACATTGAATTGTCATTGAAAAGAATCATTAGGGAAAATCCCAAGTTGTTCTGGAATTGAAGAATAAAAATATCCTCTAACCCTCTTGCCTCTGAATATCTAAAAACAGGGAATTATCATAGGACCTACAGAGATGTGCTAGGAACACCATATTTGCTCAGGGTAGCACTATAGTGATAAAGCGAGATCATTACAGAATGCAATTCAGTATGTATTTATGCAGCCGGGTGGTGCAGTGGATAGAGCACCAGTGCCGGAGTCAGGAGGGCTTAAGTTCAAATCTCATCTCAGACACTTGACACTCACTAGCCGTGTGACCTTGGGCAAGTCACTTAACCCCAATTGCCTCATCCTGGGTCATCTCCAGTCATCCTGATGAATATCTGGTCATTGGATTCAGATGGCTCTGGAGGAAAAGTGGAGCAGGTGACCTGCACAGCCCTCCCTCACTCAAAACAAAGTCAAGTGCTAGTCATGTCATTATTTCTCTGATGGCATGGTCCTCTTCAGCCACGAAGGACGAACACACACACATATGCAGTGACTACTATATGCTCCATATTGTTCTATATGCTGAGGGTACAGAGGTAGAAATGAAATATTTCTTGCCCTCAAGTAGCTTATATATTACTGATGAAAACAATATGTATACAGATAAGGAAATATAGAACAAATGCAAAGGAAACTAAATGCAATTTTAATTGGGGTAAGAGGGGAGAACACTGACAACTTGGGAAATCAGGAAGGGTTTCTTGGAAGAGAAGGCATGTGGAGGAAGGAGAAGAGGAAGAGCATTCCAGGCATTGGTGAACAGACTATGCAAAAGTATAAAGAAAAGAGATTGAAAATCACATACAAGGAGGAGTGTGCAGGTCAGTTTGGTTAGAAAATAGACTGTGTAAGGAGTGATAATGTGAGATCTGTCTGAAAAGGTAGAATGAAATCAGATTGTGAGAAGCTTTACAAACTCCCCTGGAGAGGTGAGTGACATGGTCAGATTTGTGTAGAAATCCCAGAATGCCAATGTTGGAAGGGACCTCAAAAATCATCTAGTTGAAACCCATTTGCCAGATTTCTGAAATGTGGTCATTCAGCCTTTACTGGAAGTCCTTTGGGTGATGGGGAACTCACAGCTTCAAAAGAAAGGGTGATCTATTTTTGGGCAGATCTAATTGTGAGGAAGTTTGTCCCCATGTGGATTCTAAAGCTTCCTTATTATAACTTTGGCCATTAGACTTAGTTTTACCCTTTGGACTCATCCTAATTCCACTTCCACAGGACAACACTTCAAGTATTCAGTTATTTTGTCCCCTTTAAGTGATCTTTGAGGGGCAGTGAGGTGGTGTAGTGGATAGAGCACTGGCCTAGAGTCAGGAATATTCATCTTCCTAAGTTCAAATCTGGCCTGAGACACTTAGTAGCTCTGTGACCTTGAGTAAGTCACATCACTGTTTTCTTCAATTTCCTTCTCTGTAAAATGAACTGGAGAAGGACATGGCAAACTACTCCAGCATCTTTGCCAACAAAACTCCAAATGGCATCACACAGGTTTGGACATGACTGAAATGCTCAACAACAACCACAAATTTTCTCTTCTCCAGGTTAAAAATCCCTGCATTGTTCATCAGTCTTGAGTCCCACGGTTCCTAGTCTCCTCTCATTCAGATTCATCTCCTCTGTATATGCTTCAGTTTGGCAATATATATCTTAAAATATGATGCCTAACATAGGACACAATATTTCAGATGGTCAAATCAAAGAAGAGTACATGGGACTACCACATCTTTTGTCCTAAACACTATAGAGATAGAACGAAAACTGTGATTTCTTTGGTATAGTGTGCTCACAGATGAGAAAACTCCCTCTATCAATGGTGGTCAGCACCTTCTTTGTTACTTTCAGTCTTAGAAAGTTGACTAGAGTATTTAGAAGTTTAGATGCTAGCATTCAGACTTATTCAGTCACACAGCCAGTATGAGAGATGTGACTTGAACCCAGGTCCATTTGGCTTTGAGATCAACTCTCAATCCACTATGTCTTGTGGCCCTCTATTCTTGACAACATATATATTACTGTATATATCCCCATATAGCACACAGACACATACATGTACATCTAGATGTATAGGTATATAGTGTGTGTATATATATATACACACATATCTATACATATTATATATATATACACATATCTATACATATTATATATATATATATATATATATATATATATATAAAATGCAGTTTAAAATCTTACTAGGTTTCTTTTTTAATCATATTCATGGCCTATAATGAACTTGTAGTGTAGCAAAACCCCTGTTTTCACACAAATTGCTTTCTAGTCATATCCCTTGTACTTATTCCATTTAGTCATTTAAAACATATGAAGTTCTTTGCATATGCTGCTATTGAATTTTATTTTATCTTTAGCTTTCTATTTCAGTTTATTCCATATTGTTTTGGGTTTTTAATTCTCCCATTCAATGTGCTGGAATCATGTCCTCCCCCCTCCCTCCCAACTTTGTATCATCTTCAAATCTGATTAACATAGATATACTTTCATTCAAGTCTTTTAAAAAAGTGTTGAACAAAACAGGACCAAGGACAGAACATTGAAAATTTCAATTAGAGACCATCATTCAAGTTAACATAGTTCCATCAATCAAAATTCTTTGAGTCTAGTTTAGCAAGCATTTTCTAATCTTCTCAGCTATTCTATCATTCAACTGACATCTATCTAGTCCATTGGGATAGCCCAAGAGACTTATCCAATGACCTTGCTGAAATACAAGCACATTATATCATTCTTCTATTCTACCAGTTTAATAATCCAGTCCAAAGAGGAAGTAAAATTTGTCTAGTGCATTGTATTCTTGATAAATTCATGATGGCTTTAGTGAACACCCCCTTCTTAACCAAGCACTCTGAAATCATCCTTTTAATATTCCATTCTAGAATTATTTGCCAGGAGTCAAGGTCAAGCTTACCAGGTTGTAGTTGGAACTATCTGTCTTCTTTCTTTTTATTTTTCCCTTTTATTTTGAAGACTGGGATAAAGTTGGTGTCCTTTACCAGTTCTACCCCATGTGGAAGGAAGCTCATGTCTATCTCTGCCACTGCCACTCCTGAACCCTACTGTTGTAAACTATTGCTTTTAACTCCAGACTTTTAGTTGCTTCTACTCCTTCTCTCTATGCCATTCCCTTCCCCCAGACTTTTTCTGCTCCATAGTAACCACTATCTGATGTCTCTTTCATTACCCCAGTGCAATCCCTACCAACACAATGGATTGGGAATGATAAAATAGGTGCCTGGGTGCACAGATGCTTCTCCCCATTGATTTGGATTCATGCTCAAACAGCTCCCATAACATCTGGAGTTTCAGAAGCCCAGAAGAGATCAATTTGGACATCATTGTACTGAAATTAACCTGTGTCATTAGGCTAAAAAGGACTAGTTAATGGTCTATACTGAAGAAAATCAGAGGACTCTCAGAGAAAACTACTCCTCAGCTTCAAATAACAATTTGTGCTAAATGGCCAAAACTTGTAGGACCTTCTCTATATTTAAGATTATTTATTCAGCAGTTCCACTTAGGTAAAGTAGAAAAAGAAATCAAGAACTAGCCAGAATCAGAGGATGACTCATCCTTTTCCTGCCTCCGCGATCTTCTCAAAAGGGTAAATATCACCTAAGTCAACAATGCATACCAGTAGCCCAAGGATCTGTCAATTTTTAAGTTAACAAAAGGATAGAGAGATCTTTCTGAACATCTAAAACAGGAACCCTGCTTTGCTACTTACCTCATTGATTGCTTATATAGGGTATGATGGCATGGGTTTTTTGACTGGTATATGTCAAGTTTTAGCTCCTTGCTCCTGTTCACTTAACTATGAGTAATATCAATTTTGTTTTACACTGCCCCCTTTCCTTATCTCTCCTCCTTCCAAACAAACCCAAATGTATGGAATGCTTATCCTTAGATCCTCAGTTGAGTCAGAGAAGCTTGATGAGAAAACCTAGGGAAATCATTCATTTCCTTTCTCTTAGGGTCTACCTTCTCCATAGTCTTCCATGATCACTCCATCTAGAAATGGTCTCTTCCTTCTTTACTCTCTAATAATACTTTTAATATGATCTAGGCACTTATTAAAACTTGTACTAACTCTGTGTGTGTGTGTGTGTTTGTCTTACTCTCCTTAGAGGATTGTAAACTCTTTGATGGTAGGAGTCTTGTACATCTTTGTAACCCCAGCACATCTCAAAGTGTATTGTGCCTAGCAAGTACTTAATAAACATTTAATTAAATTGACTCTGAGTCAGGAGATATGAATTGAAGTTTCTGTTTTGCAACTAAATTGTGTAGCTTGAGGAATGTCATCAAATCTGCCCTAGCTTTTCATATTTGAAATGAATACATGGGACTAAATTATCTATGTAGTCCCTTTCAACTCTGTCATTCTCAGAATCCATGATTGCTTAGCTTATAAAACCTCTGGAGGTGGTGCTACTCTCAGATATTGATCAACATCCATTCAAAGCTTTGGACTAGATGAGAGGTATCAAAACTCTGCCTGACAGGATGTGATTGGTAAAACTCAGAGTGCCTCTGCAACAAATTCAAATGTAAGTGGGAAATATTTAACAAAATAAATAAGGATACTAAACAATATAGAGAGTGCTCATTTGTGGTTTTCTAAGTCACTTGGAAGTCCCAGGGATCTGTTTCAATTTGAGTGTGATACCACTAAACTAGATGGCCTGTGGGGTCCCTTTCATCTCTAAATCTATATCATCTGAAGGCATGGTCCAGGAGGCTACTTGAGACTGGATTGTGAAGTAGGCAAAGGTTACTTTATGTCCCTAACACCTTTTGCCCATCTTCAAACCTCTTTTAAAGGCCCTCCCTCACTATTCTTCCTTCATCACCACCAATACCACCGTCACAAATACCAAGGCAGTCACAACAGTCATGTTTCTTCTTTTTAAAATGGAAGGACTGAGGTCCTCATATTGTGTCCCTTCAGCTCCCTACTTTGTCTCTACTATTTAGAGTCCCATCCCTTCAGGATTCTCCTGAGGGGCAGTCAGATCTAATGAGTTAATCTGATGTATTAATTTTTATCATAGAGCATTATGTAAATTTGTACTTTAGTAGAAATTATTTTTTCCTCTTGACTCTAATAATACACTTGATGTCTTCTATGGACTTATTAAAACTTATATTAAGCACTTTAAAATAATAAAAAGACAACTAATTCCACATTTGGATAGTTTTAGTTATTAGAAAGTTGTGTCATATTACTCCATAATCTATCTATATCTTAGTCTTCATTCTACGCACTGGGAAAGCACAGAATGAGTCTAATACTTCAGCCATGAAAGTATTTGGCTGTCTCCTATTCATACATTCAGGCTTCCACTAAATACTGGGCAATTAGGAAGCACGGTGAATAGAGGGGATTGGCCCAGATTCAGGAAAACCTAAGTTCAAAGCCGGCTTCAAATCCTTAATAGCTGTCTGACCCTAAGCAACTTCACCTCTGTTTGCCTCAGTTTCCTCATAATAATAATAGTGTGTATTTCCCAGGTTTGTTGTAAGGATCAAGTAAGAAAATAATTGTAAAGCACTTGGTACAGTATCCAGCACATACATAGCAATATATAAAAATATAATTTCTCTAAAATTATGTAAACATTAGCTATTATTGTGATTATGCCTGAAGTTAAGGCTAGTCATGGGTGTAAAATTTTTTCTTCTCTGGGCATCAGTTGAACTAACAGCCCAATCCTTTTGCAAAGACCTGTATCTGGAGCTGGAGAGCCTTGAGAACAGAGCAGAGAAGCACATGGGACAGAAACCTTCCTTGAGAAACCAAGAGTCAAAGAGAAGCATTAAAAGTGCCATTTAAAGCAAAGTGAAACCAGGATCCTAATCTCTGGGATCACAGGGCTCATTGGACATGAATGGAAAGTTCTTCTGGCAAAAAGGTAAAGAGGAAGGGAGGGGGTTGGGGAGGTTTGAAATGAGAACTTGGAGCAGAGCCACATGAGCAAAGACAGAAAAATGTGGCTTGGAGGCTGAAGATAGGAGTGTAAAAAGACAGATGTATACAGTGTAAAGGCAGAGCAGACAGTTTCTTTCAGCCATGGCTGCTACTGTTGTACTAGACACCTCTCTGTCCTTCCTAGGACTTGTTTATGGCACTCTCCAGCCAATCTCTCTCTTTCTAGTCATGAATATTATGATTTGGGTGGGAAAAGAGAAAAAAAATCAAACTCCACATAAATGAATCTTAAAGTAGGAATGATGGATTTGGTGGGAATATCCAACTCAAAATAAATCTTCCTCATAGTCTAGCCCTTAGCATACATAGCCTGTTACACAGTTGGTGTTTAATAAATGCTTATTGACTAACTGAAGGAGTTGTATAATTATAGACCCTTGGTATTGCCCATATCAGTCTCACTCTCTGAACCCAAAATGAGCATTTGCTCCCTTGCTCCAACAGAGCTACAAGTTCAACTCATCTTTCAACTCATCTACACAATTAGCTGCTTAATACAAAACTATAGAGAAAAACCATAAGATCTGAAACAAGGAAACAGGTGGAAAGAAATAACTTCTTATTAGGGAAGTTTCCTGGGTTTACGTTAGACCAAATTTAATTTCTTTAAGATTCTTCCCAGGCTAATTTTGTTTCTAATTGTGTCCTCTTTATCCTTTTCTATCTGTCTGTCTATCTGTCTATCTATCATCTATCTATCTATCTATCTATCTATCTATCTATCTATCTGTCTGTCTGTTTATCTATCATCTATCTGTCTCTCTATCCACATATAGACATTAAGAATCTCTGATTTCCTTGACTCCCCAACATAGATCACCACTCATTTTGGTAGAGATATCTTAGATAATTGCCTAAGGCTCCAAGAGGTTAAGGGATTTAGTCATGGTCATGCAACATTTAAATTACAGAGTTAAGATTTAAACCCAGGTCTTGATTCCAAATTCAACATCTCATTTATTATGGTTCACTCTCTCTCTCTCTCTCTCTCTCTCTCTCTCTCTCTCTCTCTCTCTCTGTGTGTGTGTGTGTGTGTGTGTGTGTGTGTGTGTGTGTGGTGTGTGTACACACATATATATATCTTTGTGATTTATAAAATACTTTTCTCACAATAACCCCATGAGCTGTATAATGGAAGTATTAACCCCGTTTTACTGAAGAGAAAACTGAGGATCCCTTAAGTGGTTTACCCATACACATGCAGCTAATAAATCACAGAGCTAGAAACTGAACCTGAGTTTTGGGGTTTTTTATCCCAAATTTGGTACTCTCTGATTGACTGGCCCCAGCTTTCATAGTCCTTAAATGTTACAGAATCCACACTAATGAAATCATGCATGATCTGTAGTAATGAACTCTTACAGAGAATACATTTCAATGGGCATAGGAAGTTTGTTACAGTGTGAGGACATCTTAATTTCTTGCCCAGATTCTTCTTTCACTGACTTGACATGAGAGAACCAGTGTTTCCATTGTAGCAGGCAGTTCAAAGCCCAAGATCCTCTATGTTAGCAGGATCATGGGGAAAAACAAAAACAAAAAGAAACTTGCGGACACTTCAAGCAAGATAAATTTAACTCAAGGTATTCAGCACCTGGGTTGTGGATGTTGCCGGGCAGAAGATGAGGGTACTCCCGTTAACCTAGCAGCATTTGTGGGTCATGCAGGAACAGGATAGTATCATTTCATGGCTTATGACAATAATCACTAGCATTTATATAGCTCCTACTGCGCGCTGGGCACTTCACATTTATATAGCTCCTTCTCTGCGCTGGGCACTTCACAAGTATTATCTCACTTTATCCTCACAACTGGATGGCTATCAGGTTACTGAGAGTGCCTTCATCTTCTGTCTGACAATAGCTATGACCTGGTAAAACCAAGGTTTTCTTACACCTGGAAGATAGGTGTTATTCCTTTCCCCATTTTACAGATGAGGAAACTGAGACAAACAGATATTAAATGACTTGCTTAAGGTCACAGAGCTAGCAAATACCTGAGTCGAATTTGAACTCAAGGCTCTGTCCACTATTTACCTAACTGCTCTATGGACAGGTACACAGTATATAATCACTCCTTGAAGAAATGATTACCTGATTTTGTCCTAAATGTATGAGGGTGTTCTTAGCTTTCCATCTTTTCTCCTTGGATTTTACCAAGGGAAAACATTTTCTAATTTCTGTCTCTTTAATGATGAGGGTGTACCTGTGTGTGTCCACAAGATTGTGAGGACTGGGGGAGGAGAGGGCAGAGCAGGGGAGGGAGGTCACTCCTATAGTAATTCAATTAACATCCTATGGCAGTATCTCTCTTTGAGCTACTATGACCACAAGGACAAGGACTTGAGGCTTGCTAAGAAGGTTCTAGAATTTTGGTCACTATTTAAAAATTTACTTTATTATCTGTAGGACTTTAGCTCCATATTCTGGGATCATGCATGCTTGCATAAGTATGGATTCTTCTTCCACCAACATGATATGGACTCTGACTTATGAGGAGGCTCTATAAAGAAGTACTTTCAGGGCCCAGTAATTGGGTGGTTTAAGAGTTAAAACAATTCATATCTAATCAGTTGCCAGGTCTAGCTGATTCTACTTCCACAATACCTTTCACGTCTGTCCCTTTCGCTCCCATCACCACTCTCACCCAATCCTCCTCACTTCTCTTCTGTCTGTAACAGCAGCCTCTGAAATGACCTTCACTTTCTACCTTCTCCAATCCCTCTTCCAAGCAGCGGTGAAGTTAATAGTCTAGAGCCACAGATCTGGTCTTCCCCCACCCCCCCATCAAAATAAATAAATAAATGAATGAATATACAAACAAATAAACAAACAAAGAATAAATGGATTAGCAAACAAATACAGTTTAAACAAATGGATAAACATGCAAATCAACGAATATACAACCGACAAATAAAGATTTCAGTGGCTCCCTCATACCTCTAGGACAAATTACAAAATGACTATTTGACATACATAACTCTTGACATAACATTTGCAGTCATTTTGACTGGAACATAGAATCCATAAAGGGAAACTGTGACATATCAGAAAAATAGTCTTTTCTATACACTGAATTCTATCTTTTGACCTCCTTATCTTTCAATAAGCAGCAAAAGTTCTGTCTTCTAATCTTTGTCTTGGAATCTATAGCTCCCTTCACATTTCAATTCAGTAGCCTCTTCTTCATGAGACCTTTCCTGATTCCCCCACCCTCTCACCCCTAGTTGTTAGCACTTTGTGTCCCCCGCCCCTGCCATTGCATTGTATTTACTTTGTATGTTTTTGTGCTTATCTCTGTATGTGTTTTCTCCCTCCCTCCCACTTCTCCCTCATTTCATCAACAAACTTACAATAGAATATACTCTTTTTGAAAGCAGGGAATGATTTATTTGTAACACTGTCCCTAGTTTCCAGAGCAATTTCTCCAACACTGAAGGTATTTAAAAATTTGTGTTGAATTGCATTGCCACCCCCCACCAGCTACACTGAACTTGAGAAGGTAGCTAAGGGGTGCTGCATTAATATACATCCATAGACTAAGAGATAGATAGGATCTTAAGTACTCTGGCTCAAAAAACTCTTCCTTTAGTGTGGTTCTCCACTTTGTCTTAGAATGACTGTTCTAATTCAATCAATTTCCCTTCCCATTATCATTTGGGGATCTTTTATAAATGGGCCACTAAGGATGAAAGCAATCAGTGCTCTGAGGCAAGTTCATTGTCTCATTGACCTGTTCATCTGTAATTGAACTCTCCAACTCTCAGACTTTTCATGGAGTTGAGAATGTCTACTTTGCATCTGAAGGCATTCACCTTTACATTTCAATGTCTCTGTTTTTTAGCTCCTTGCAGATCTTCAGCTTTTGCTTTGGTCTCTCTAGAGCATTCCCTTTACCCAGATTTAAGAAGATATTGTTGACTTTCAAGGCTCAGTCTCTGGAAAATGTTATCAAAAGTGTCTGAGTATTATTTCCCCCTCTAGCTACAATAAAACTGCCTGTTTGTCTTCTACTTGCTTAGAAACAAACAGTTGGCTAGGTCAAATTCATAAAACGTTTCTAGATTGTTCAGTTCCTAAAAATTTTATTCCACCTGAAAAGCTGAAATCGACCCCAAAGCTCTTTCCTTCATTTTCAAATCACCCTCATTGCGTTTTCTGGGTCCCCACCTGGGGTTGTGTCTGTTCACACAGGCTTGTTAGAAATATTCAAATGATTTCCTCAGTTTCTCTACTTTTCTTTGGTTGGAATGATCACATCCTGGAGCTCTACTGTGAAATTCTCAACAACTACATTGCTAACTTCAGTAATCAATAGCCACATCAAAACCACAACTTCAGAGTGGAAGTTTTATTTGGAACTGTTTAGTTCAGTTGCTGAAATCGATCCTCTTTGCCAGATCATGACCTTCCTTTGTTCTCCATTTCACAGTGAGCTGAAGAACCAGATTCCCAGAAAATCATCCTTTATGGTTTTGAAAATCAAATGAGTTATAAAAGCCTTTTTTTGAAAAATGTCAAGTGATCTGCAAATATCTGGTCAATCCCTTAATTTCTCTTCTTCCCAGTGCTTCCACTTGGGAAAAGGGTTGTAACTAAGGGGTGCCAGTGGAATAAAAGCTTTAAGAGATTCCACCAAATGGCAAAGATTTGGATCTAGGGACAATGTTTTGTTCAGTCAACAACCTAGTTAAGTTCAGAGATGCTTTCAGCCATCAAGTGATGAATTTTGGTCATTTTAACTCATAAGAATTGTCAACTTCGATGTAGAGAAGTTGAAATTTATGTCAGTGGAGTGAGTACCCACGCTGGCAAAATCACATTGCAGAGCAATGCAATGTAAAGAACATAAGATCAGGGTTCAAGTTATGGTTCCACCATTTACTGACTGTCACAATCTCTAAGAGCTTCCTTTTCCTCCTATGTAAAATCAGGACAATACCTACCTTGACTCCTCTTCAGGATTTTTTTTTTCAGATTCAAATGAGGTAATGAACATGAAAACATTGTCCAGTCTTAGAGCATGGTGAGTGTAGAGGAGAGGTCACTTGCTGGGTGTCAGAAGTCAGGGTTTCAATTACGGTTCTGACATTCAATAGGTAACCTTGGGCAAGTCACTGAAAGTCTTAGTTTTCTCCACTATAAATGAAGATAATTCTTGCAAAATTCACAGGGTTATTTTGAGGAAAAGTGCTTTGTAAAGCACTATAGAAAATGCCAGTTACTATTAAAATGCTATACAAATGTAAATTATTAGAGTGCTTTGCACATAGTAGATACTCCATGAATATTTATTAAACGAATGTATGAAGACTAAATCAAAATTAAATGGAAAGGAGAGGGTGATATTAGTAATGTTTTCATGCAGGTAAATCTCATTAGGCTCATGTTAATTACTCAGGGTCCATAGGAAGTCAACCAGGATAGTGGTGAAGGACCTTGAGTTCATGCCTTATAAAGATCTATTACAGCCACTGTACATGTTTAGGCTGGAAAAGAGAAGACTTTGTGATGATGATAACTGACTTTAAGTATTTGAAGGGCTGTCATTTGTGAGAGGAATTCAACATGTCCTCCTTGGCCCCAGAGAGAAGAACTAGGAGCAATGACAGGAAATTGTGAAAAGATAAATCTCAGCTTGATGAAAGGAAAAACTTGCTAATAATTGGAGATATTATTTGTCCTTTGTTTTCTAAAAGGATTGGGGCAGCTATGTGGTGCAGTGGATAGAGCACCAGTGCAAGAGTCAGGAGGACTTGAGTTCAAATCTCATCTCAGACACTTGACACTCACTAGCTGTATGACTTTGGGCAAATCATTTAACCTCAATTGCCTCATCCTGGGCCATCTCTAGTCATCCTGATGAATATCTGGTCACTGGATTCAGATGGCTCTGGAGGAGAAGTGAGGCTGGTGACCTGCACAGCCTTCCCTCACTCAAAACAAAGTCAAGTGCAAGTCATGTCATCATTTCTCTGACGGCATGGTCTTCTTTGGCAACAAAGGATGAACACACACACATCAATAACATTATAGAGTGACTCTTGACTTGTGTATGAATTGGATTTAAGTGAAACAGAGTTGAACAAAGTCATCATCCTCACTGTCTTCCACAATCATCAAAGTCCAGAGGCAAGACAAAAGTCAAGATGACTGATGATGGCCCAGGATCCTGGGAGGCAGTGGATGTCCTTGATACCTTCAATGTCTATTGAAACTCTACTGCATATCTATTGGAACAAATTGTTCTCATCTACCATTCCACTGGGAAAAGTCTTCACATGCTTGGGGTGGACACCACCCTAACTCACTGATGGGTTTGAGACCCATCAGTTACCCTCAGTTAAGTTTGTTCCCTCTGGCCAGATGGTTTACCAGGATGTGGCCACTGCACATGCTATAGCTTCTTGGAGCCATAGGTTAGAGTTAAGTGCTAGGTAGATACTGAAGATGCTGGATGAGCAGCCCAGAAAGGGACTTGGCAAGTCCTCATACCATAGGTGTTAATTCTCCTTGAGTACCCCATATACCCCAACAATTAAAAATATTAAAAAGAATGGCCTGTATTGGGAGGGGTACTTAGTTCTCCATTTCTGTAGGGATTTAAGTAAAGACCAAATGAGCACTTGTCATCTTGCTCAGGACTAAGCCATCATACAACCTACTATCCATTTTCAAACCATGCCTCCTATCTCTGACCATCTCCTTCATTCCCTTTCCATTGAAACTTCTGATAGATGACCTTGAGCCTTCTATGGTTCAGAACTGGGCCACTGCTCTGTTTTCTGATCATTTTCAAACTATAACACTGCATATATAACCTCCTCGCCAGTTTTCCTATCATCTACTTTGTGTATTATCTTTCTTCACAAAAATACATGCTCCTTGTAGGCAACAGCTATGTTTCTTTGATCTCATTTGCATCCCTAGTGCTTAGCATGATGCCTGGAACATAGCAAGCATTTGACAAATGTGTTTTCATTCATTCATTCATTCTTTTGTTCATTTATGTCACATAAGGAATTTTTGTCCAAGTACAAATTGGATTAGCTAAATTTTGAAGTCCTTTCCATCTCTTAGATTCTGTGACTTAATCCAGATTCAAGGCATGAGAATTGAACTGCTATGGTGCCTGTATTCCATAACTTCAGGCTTATGACTCAACAAAAGAAGTAGACAAATGTAGATTACCTATGATGGTGGAATATGTTAATACAGACATATTATATACTTGTATATTATAATCTCATAAATCTACATAGGCACACACACTATGAAAGACAATCTTGCCTAAGAATGACAAATTAGATTCCAAATTCTGCCTCACCAGTTCAAGCTGACCTAGATATCTGGTCCAGCATGGTCCAGTCTTCTTCTTAACCCCCTTCCTGCAAGAAACTAGTCTTCTTGCCTATGATCCCCATCACTACTACTTGGCCTAGAATGCTGAAACATCTGTGCTAATGAAAACTGCTGAACTGAGGTGAGATATGAATCAGGACAAAGTCTTCTATTCAACTGGAAATTCCTTACCAATAACTTGGAAGTAACCTAACTTATAGATGGTAGACTACTAAAAGCCAAAGGAGACATTGGCTAGGAATGTTTTAGAGATATATGTACGTATGTATTTATGCACGTATACGTATATATGAATGTGTGTATGTGTCTATATACATAGACACATATGTATATCTTTATGTGTATATATAAATGTGGATATATAACTGACATTCTGAGCAGTGAAAAAAAAACTAGAAAATTCATGAAGTAGAGCTGTATCTGGACAGTATCCTTAATTGTTTGTTAGTGACCCTGCACCTCTTAGAATGTGAGCCCTTTGAGGGTAGGGACCATTTTTTCTTTTCTTTTTCTTTTGTTTGTGCCCTTAGCATCTAGTATAATACACAAAGAAGGCTCTTAAAAATTACTTGTTTCTGTTCATTGCTGGATTAAGGAAGTGTTGACTAGGTCTAGGGTTCCAATGTGAAAGGCAAAATGATGTAAATTCAGACATCCTTGTGGAAATTCACATACTTTGTCATTTATCCATTAAAGCGAATAAGAGGAGGAAAGTATTATTGATTGCATTTTGGAAATTGTATGTGCTTTTAAAAATACAACCTTGTCCCTGGAAGAAAGGCCTATGTTTGGTGACATGGCATGGCCACACAATGTGGAATGTCATATAAAATTGACCCAAAGGCAATGGAAGTGGCACCAGGTAGGCATGAAGAAGTGGTAGCATCATAAGCAACAAAGAGCTGTTTATGAGAAATAGCATCAAAGATTTCATCAGAAAGATCCATGACTAGAAGATGAATAGGTTCAATTACCTAGTAAGAACAGGGGATAACCGATGGATCAATTACATTGAAAGCATTAGATAAAGGCTCCACATATCTTGGACGTAAGCCTTCTGAAGCATGAACTAGAGTCACCCAGTATGACGAAGCATAGGTGGGTTGCTCCCTGCACCTTTGGAGGTCTATCATGGGGAAGAAGGGAATAATCATTTATGAAGCACCTACTATGTGTCTGGCACTTCATAATTATTACCCCATTTCCTCCTTATGCCAAACCTGTGAGGTAGATGCTATTATTATGTGACTAAGGGTCACATAGTAAGTGTCTAAGGTTGGATTTGGACTCATCTTTCCGATTCCAGGCCCAGTGCTCTATCTACTGTACCACTTAGCTGAGATTGACCTTTGAAGGTTCATCATAGAATTAAACTTCATTTAATCATGGTCAAGAAAGAAAGCCAAATATCTTAATATAAAAACAAACAAACAAAATCTTACGAAAGTGTAGCTATAAACATGACCTAAGAGTATTCCAATTATTCTTCCATGGCAAGACATTATTTAGTCTTTAGTTTTACATCTGCAAGTTTAATATACAATGTAATAATCACATTTATATATCCCTTTAAAGCTCATAAAAGTACTACTCACAATAATCCTTTGAGATAAGTAATGCAAGCCTCATTATCCTTACTTTATAGATGAAAATGTTAGCTGGAGGAATGGTTAGAAAAGCTGAGTGACTATGGCCATGCAGAGCAAACCCAGATTTCTTGACTTAAAGTTAGTTATCTTTCCACTATACCACAATGCCTCATTGTTTAATAGAAACCAATGATTGTTTATTACCGTGGAAATTCTCATGAAACAGACCAAAAAATGAGCTTGGATCTGGTCTTATGTTTGGAAATTAAACTGGAACCTCAAAGATATTTATTTTGGGGCAAACCTCAGTTTCAGCAAAAATGGAACAAAGAGACGACATGGCACTTAAGAGTATCTAGAGCTGGGAAGTAACTTGGAGATCATCTAGTCCAAATGTTTCATTTTGTGGATGAAGAAATTGAGTTCCAGGGATATAAAGGGACTTGCCCATCATCCAGGAAATGACAGAGCTCAGATTCAAGGTCAGATTCCCTTGTTAGTAGGAACTGTTTCATTATTTGTACTTATATCCTTAGTTCCTAGCATGCTACACAGTAGGTACTTAATAATTGATTGATATTGATAGATCAAGGTCTCTTTTCATTGAACTATACTGCTTCTCTAGGCCAATGATAAGATTAAATTCCTTATGATATATGTACATATTTATATGTGTGTATGTATATATATATGTGTGTGTGTATATATATACATGCATGTGTGTATATATACATGTATACACACATATATACATGTATATATATATGTGTGTGTATGTATATATATTTATATGTGTGTATGTGTATATATATACACACACATATATGTATGTGTGTATATATCCATATATATATATGTGTGTATGTACAATGACTTCTTTTTGCAAGGGATGGATAATATGATTCCCCTTTCCTCCCACCTCAGCTGATATATCTCTTCTCCATAACCCCAGCAAAGGTCTCTGAAAACCACAGAAATGCAGAAGGATTGCCAGTGCTTCTACAAACACTGAGACTTGAGATACAAGAAAGGATGTTGACTCCTTGGTGTATATATTAGCACATCAGGCTGTTATTATCCAATTTTTTATAACTTGTACGATGTATTTAGCATCAACCTTATACTCTTTTTTATTAAACATTTCTCACACCAGTCCCCTGACACACGCATACTTATGAACATGCAATATATGTGTGTGTATGGATATACTAAATGTCATGTTTCCCATTTATGCTTACAGATGCAATCTACATTTGCCAATGTCTGTTTGAATATATCTGTATATCATCAATAAGTTGGAACATACCTTAAGAAGTCATTTATTCCTACAATTCCCAAACTATGACCCCAGGATCTCTTAAAAAAGCAAAAATCACTCCTATCAAGTAGTCAATCAATCAACCAATCAAAAAGCATTTAAACCCTTATTTTGTGCCAGACTGTGGGCAAGCACTGGGGATACAAGCACAAAATAGTTCCTGACTTTAATGAACTACCATTCTATGTGAATGAATGGTTGGATGGCTGAATGAATGAATAAATGAAGATTGCTAAGATGTCATGTATTGTATTAAATGCTAAGGATACCAACAGGAAAAGTCAGAAGGCCCCTGCTCTTGAGGCGTTCAAATGGAGAAGATAACATATAAAAGAAAGTTCACCTCCTTGACAGATGGAAAATCTCAGAAACCCTAAGAGGACAGCAAAGATAGCCAGGTCCAAAAGGATGGAGGGCAACTTGGGGAGGGGATAGACTGGAGGCAGGGATGCCAAGGAGATTCTCCAGGATAGGATGGGTTATACAATTCTTTGATAACCTAGTCCCATACTTATCAACTTATCATACTTTTCATCAGGAAGCTCTGTTAAATTCAACAAACATTCATTACATACCTATTACATGCTAGGCACTGTCTTAGATGCTGATATCACAGAAAAGAAAAAGAATGTATAAAAGAATATATAAAAATGTAAAGAGTAGACTGGCCAATGAAGTGCAGATCTTAGAACATGCACAGTTTGTCCTGCCTGGTTCCAATTCATGTGGAGGCATGATGAGCCTACCTCTGGGAATATGTAAGCCCTCCCCTCCCCTTCCCCCATTGCAGAGCCTGCAAAGATATCCTCTGACTTTCCTGTCAATTTACTGCATGGTGACAAAAAAAACCTTTTATTTGGTTGTTGAACCAAATCTGAATATGCATACACATGATTTGAGAGAATGATGGTAACTCCCTTCTCACATGTCTTTGAGTGGGAAAAATTGCTATATTCCTCAGGATGGGGGGAGCGTAGACTGGTCTATTTCTCACCTGACCACTGTATATTCATGAATCCATGGCATCCCTGTTTCTTTTGACTTCTTTGAATTTACTTTTTCCACTTCATAGCTGAATAAGTATTCAGAGATTGATGCACCCCAGTGACCTATGAGTCTGAAAGAGCCATCAAAGTCATCTGATATCTCACCTATTGCCAGTATTAGAGCCAGGGGCAACAGTAGTGAAGACTGGCCAGGAATCAGCAAAGCCCTGAGAAGTGACCTGCTTGACTTAGCCCAGTGTTGAATCAACACAATAACCAAGACAGCTGAGCAAAGAAAAAATGAGTACATCCATCAGCTATGCCAAACCCAGAAGTGAATTTGATGGGAACTCGGAGAAGGGCAAAAATGACTCCCAGGTCTAAAAAGCAGCTCCCTACCTGGGGCAGGGGTTGGGGTGGGAGGGGAGGAGAGTGTTTTGTTTTTTACCAACCACTTTAAGTTGTCTGCGGGGTCAGAGTATATGCAGAGAGAAGAGTGTACCTCCCAGTTTGGGGGGACTTTTTTTTTTATAATTTCTGTTCTTGCTGTCCTTTCTTAGTAATTTACTCCTTTGCAAATGCTAATTGATACCAACTAGGCTATTGAAATCTGGGAGATATTAGTTGGTTAATTTATGTTGGGAGGTACATCTGAGAAATGCTCATGAGTTTTGTAAGTCTCTACCTTCTCAGTTACCTCTAGATTCCTGAGATGAGGAGTATTTATCAATTTTTGGGTCCTCTATCTGTATGTTGGAATTGGGAGAGAGGGAGAGGGGAAGGGATGGGAATAAGCATTTATATAGTACCTACTATGCGCCAGACACCATGTTAAGTGCTTTTATAAATATCATCTCATTTGAACATCACAACCCTGGGAGATAGGTGCAATTGATTATCATTTCCATTTTACAGCTGAGGAAACTGAAGGTGACAAAGTTAAGTGAACCACCCAGGGTCATGTAGATAGTAAGCTTCTGAGTTCAAGTTTAAACTCATGTCTTCCTAACTTAGATCCAGTATTCACTATACCATCTGGCTACCTCAGAAGAGTTCAGAAGGAGGTGCTGCACATGTGAAAAACAACATGCCCTCAGATAATATATGTACAAAACACATACAAAGTAGATGAAAGGTAATTTTGGTGGAGAAAAAGCACTTGTAAGTGTTCAGTTCAGTAAAGATCTTACATAGAGGGTAGCCTTTGAGCTAGGTTTGTAATGGAGTTAGAATTCCAAAAGCTGGAAGTTAAGAAAAAAAAGAAGATTCCAAACATGAGGGATAGTCAATGCAAAGGGCCAGAGGAAGGAAACCAAATGACAATTCACAAGGAAAAGCAGTGGAATGTAGAGGTTGTGCTGGGGAAATGGAGAGAGAGAGAGAGAGAGAGAGAGAGAGAGAGAGAGAGAGAGAGGGCGGGAAGGAGGGAGAGAGAGAAAGAGAGAGAAAGAGAGAGAGGGAGAGAGAGATTAGCATCAGAGTGTACAGGACTTTAAATGCCCAAGAGCATTTCAATTTATCGGAGAGACAAAAGCAAGCCACTGAAAGGTCTGAGCAGAACTTTTGGGTGGTCAGATATACACTTATGAAGTTGGCAGTTGCATGGAGGATATATTGGGGTGGGGAGAGACTGGAGTCATGTAAAATCAAGAAGGAGATTGTAGCAAGATATGAGATTGGTGCAAGAAGTGTTATCAGGGTAGAATTAACAGGACTTAGCAACTGATTGAATATGGGGCATGGATGTACATAGCAGGTAGCCTGGGCATACTGCACAACATGGGGGAACGTTTGCATTGATCTTTGTACTGTGGGGAAGGGGAAGTCCCAATGGATATGCTTTCTCATCAAGTGTCAGCACATCCACTCCATGGTGGATGCCTATGATATCAGAAGAAAGGGACAATGAGGAGGCAAATAACTCATAGTTTTTGAAACTGACTGAAAGGATGAGGGTACCATTAATAAAAATAAGGTAGGGAGGAAAAAGGGGGTGGTTTGGAAGTGGGACAGATGGAGAACTCTGTTTCAGATCTGTTGAGTTCGAGTTATTCATGGGACATCCTTTGGCAATTTTCTCTGTGAAGATGTTGAATTATTGGCTTTATATGCAACGCATTAAGCCTCCATGAATATGAAGAGGGTTATTGGGCTTGTATTCTTTTCTCCAGACCCAAACACCTGAATTCTACTTCATCCTTTTCCCCTGGCCCTATAATCACATTCAGTTGTTCATCAGTAACTCAGTTACATATTCTTTATGCCTTTTGACTCATGATACACCAAAATAGACAAGAAACATGGCTAATTGAAGTAGAACATGAAAGAAGTGAACTTTATTGATTGACCCCTTTACTGTCTTCCTGCAGCTAATAGGAGTTATGGCCCAGATTTGGAAAGTTACTTTGGTCAAGGCTTTTATTATTTTTTTGGCCTTCATTTTCACTACTGTAGAATGAGGGCCCACGATACCAAATCGTGTGCACCTTTCAAGGTGCTAAGCAACCAGTAATACTGTCAGTTCCATCACTAACCCTTCAAGATGGGACTAGGGGTAGAATATTTCCTTCTGTTTTGCTATTTACCTACCCAGGGAAACAAGAAATGTGAAGATACAACAGAAAGAGAGAAAAAGGGAAAGAATAGTGAAATGAGCACTATTAAATCTCTAAAACAATTCGACCTGTGAACTAGATGAGAAACCAGGTCAGTTGTTTTTGCTGGGATTAACAAGATGCAAATGGAACCAATAAGCAATGTGTATCAAATGGAAATTTTTAGAAGAGAATCATCAAAGGGAAGTATCTGTGGTTACAATGTGTTTGCCTGTTTATTTATCTGTGCAACCATCCTTTTATCTCCTAGAACCACGAGAGACAGAAACCACTACGTGTTCTTCAGTATTGCCCCAAATCTTTCTTAGAACGGTGACCTGAAAAGAAAGAATGGAAATTCCATTTACTGTATGTGTATACACACACATATAAGTCTTAGGGGGACATATATAAATGCTCCTTACTAGTTTGGGGTCAAAAGTCCCAAATTCAGTATTCACCCCGTTTATCTATAGAGCAGGCCAACCAGTTTTTAGAAACTCCTTGAGATAAGAGGAACACACCTCAGTATAAAAAAATCTTCTAATAATGGCATTTGGGCAGAAAACTCACTTTTCCTTTTGGAGTGGGAGGAGACACCCCATTTTTGCATTGTTAAAGTATGAGATAATCGGAGCAGAGAAAGAATGCTATAGTATTTTGAAGAGCATGAAAAGTTAGTAATTTGAAGTTGTCTTGGGGCATAGTATCAAAAAATACAACCTGTCTCCTCCTACCCCCAATCTAGTGCATTTGAGTTTATGATTTCTTTCTCTCTCCAGAGATATCTGAACATCTGAGCTACTAGAATGAAAGGGGAAAATTTGGCTCTTAGCACTTAACTGGCCAAAAACACCTTAATCCATCACATCCCTGATTATGACATGCAGAAAAGCATAAAAAGCCTTGTTTGATTCCAGAGACCTCACATTAGTTACTTCTTTTTAAGACACCCAAGATTTTTGCCACAATGCTGTAATAGGAGATCAGATTTGTTAGATACTCTAACTCTTCTCCATAAGTTTTCATGACTTTAAACTGTCATCTCCATGAAGTTGAATCTTTAATTTTTAGATCTAACCCTAAATATTTCTCTTGAGATTTAGTCTTTTATTCCCAACTGCCTGGTAGATATCATCTAAATACCTTGCTGGTCCATCAAACTCAATACGTCTAAAACTTAGTTCAATAATGTTTTGTCGAACCAATCCTGTAAGACTGGAGAAGCACAGTAAAGTGGTATAAAGATTATTGTATTATGTTTAAATAGGACTCAGTCATTCACAAACTGAATGGCCTTGGGAACATCACAACTCCCCTGGATCTTAGTCTCCTGATTTATAAAATTAGTGGGTGACCTTAAGGATTGCTTCCATTTTATGACTTTGGTCATATGATTCCTCTATTTCTAGAAATGGCATCACTGTTCTCCCAGTTGCCAAGGCTGTTGGGGAGGCGGGTAGTAAAAGTCTCTTCCTTCTCCCTTGCTTTCATCCTCCTTGTCCAATCTGTCACAAAGACATTCAACAACTCATTCCAATTAAACAGCTTCTGTGTTCAGAGAATTGTTCTCAGGCCCTTGGGAAACAATACAGTTTTAATGTGACCCAGCTTCTGCTGATAATTCTCTCTATAATGTCTCTCTCATCCATTCCTTCCACCTCATTCCCACTGTCACCACTGTCTAGTTCAGACCTTGATGACTTCATTGTGGAGCACACAGTTTCTTAAATGATCTCTCTGCCACTACTCAAGCTAATCTAGTCTAACTTGCTCACTTCTCCTCCTGCTACTCTTCTTCTAAATACAGGGTCCTTGTCCTAACACTTGACTTGATCTGCCCCATCCTACTTTTCCTTTTCTAGCTTTATCTTTTATCAGTCTGCTAGTATTCCCATACAGCCCATACTTACCAATTTTTGTTTATTCTTTTTACCTCTTTAATGTCTTTCTACTTTAGTCTCCATCTGTTCAAATTCCACCCATTCTTCAAGGGGGCCAGCTGGAATGCTGCCTCCTCCATAAAGCCTTCCTTGATGTCACCAGCATAGTACTTCTCTGGAGTCACATTATAATTTGTGTGGTCACGTTGTGAGGTAATGAATTTCAGTACAATGTCATTATTGCCATTTCATTGTAAACTGCTTGAGAACAGGGAGTATGTAGCATGATTATTGCCACCCCCTCACAGTTCCCAGTGCAGTATTTTACATGTGGTAGGAAGCCAATAAATATTTATTTAGTGAGTCAGTAAGAAAAGGAATGAATGATAGCACTTTATCTTTATGAAGAGATGTTGGTAATAAAAGCCTCCTTAGCTTATATTTCTGTATAGTACTTTATATTTTATAAAAATGGTTTCCCTTACAACAACACTGGGACACAGACAGTATAATTTCCTTTATTTTATAAGGGATTATTTATTTAGGTTTGGAAGGGATTTTAAAAGGCCATCAAACCAAACCCCTCATTTTATAGATGAAGAAACTGAGGTAAGAAGGAATTTAATGACTTGCTTAGGTTCCCATAGATAGGGAGTACCTGAGGGCAGCATTTAAGCCCAGGTTTTCCTACCTTTAAGTCAGGTGGGTGCTGAAATCAGCTCCTTACTGGCCTTTGAGAACCAATTGTTAAAGAACATTTGTCATTTTTTAGTTTTTTTCAGCCCTGTCTGACTTCATGACCCCACTTGGGGTTTTCTTGGCAAAGCGACTTGAGTGATTTGCCATTCTCCAGCTCATTTTATAGATGAGAAAATGAAGACAAACAGTGAGTTGCCCAGAAACACGCAACTAGTAAGTATCTCAGATCAGATTTGAACTCAGGTCTTCCTGACTCTAGGCCAAGTGCTCTACCCATTGTGCCACTGAGCTGCCCTATAGGAACATTTACATCTCAAAAACTGGCAAATGCTGCAACTCAGGGTTTGACTTATCATTCTGTTCATTATCTAGAATTAACAAACTGATGAAGAAAATGTAAATAATGTGGATTCAAAGTGTCACGTCATATTTTTCCCTCCAAAGAGTCAGTTGCTAAACATTTACCAGAATACACTTGAGCCCCAAACATTGTGTGCTATCCACTTCGCAAGACTGGTTAAGGGAAAGAGAAATTCACAAGTATTAGTGGCTTGCTGTAGGTCACACAGTAACTGGTGACATGATTCAAAACGAGGACATCTGACCCCAAAACCAGGACTCTTGAGACTATACTATATTTTTAGGATTTAATTTAGTATTGTTTCAATTTAATTCAATAACTATTGAATTTGGAAGAATATTAGTGTAAAGAGAAAAATTGAAGACTTTTTTTGCCCCTGGAGTTTATAATTTAGCTCACGAGATGAGACAGACATGCACATAGATAGGATGTGGTTAAATCACGATATACAAATTAATCTCGGAATGGGATTTGGAGAAGAGATGATGCCTCCTAGACGGTTCTCAACAATTAGAAAAAACTTCCTGGAAGTAGTGGGGCTTGCGGCGAAGTTTGAAGGGTGAATTAACAGGCAGTGTAGACGGAGCACTTTCTCTACATATTTCTTACTTTCACACAATCATTGTCAGGATCATTATTTTTCTATTTAAAAATATTATGATGAAAATCTGCCATTTTTTTAATGCAATTTCCAAACCTCCAGAGTACCTTGTATACAGCAAGTGCATAATGAATGCCCATTACCGTCAATCTTCATGTAACTTCTTTTATTTTTGCTTTTTAGAACCTTTTGGAAACTTTTTCTTTGTTTCTGACATCCCAATATATTTTCCAGGAACAGCTAGGGAGGCCTATGGCTCTAACGATCCGCCCTCTCTCCTCCTACTCTGCTGCCAAATTCTGGGCTCTCAACCTTCCTTAGGTGACAGAGACCTGTTCAGCCCAGGAAACATCTGCCAAGGTTCTGGCTGGGTCAGTGGTGTATCCTCCCCCAAACCCCAACCAAACTCTGGAGCTGTAAGGGTCCTGCTGCATGGTTCCTCTCCAACTTGTCGATCTGGATTTGCAGCTGAGACAAAAGCACCTTGGGTTTCACCAGTCGCTTGGGGCCACCCCGTATTCACCCAGATGGCTGGTCGATGACGCCATCCCATTGTCTGCTGGACAGTGGTTCAGCTGTTCTGTGCTTTTTAAATAAAATAAATAAAGCCCTCATGTTTCTATAGTAATGACCGGACTGCTCCCTTTGCTCTCAGCCTGGTAGTCCCACCTGGGCCCATCAGCTCCCAGCCTAAGAAGGTTATGAATTCAGGCAAAACTAATTATTTGTACAGCCCTGATCTAATGAATAGCTTTGAATAGAGGACTTCCTGGGGCTGGCTAAGGGAATTCTCCACCCTTGTAGTTTGATTACCAGCAAGATTTTGAAGGCAGGTTTTTTTTGGTTTTTAATTCTCATCTGCAGGAAAACTAGAGCAACTTTGGCTTTCCTTGGGGAGGGCTCTGAATGTCTCACTTCCTGCCACCTTGACACTTAGAATCTGAGGCCTGGTAGATAAGAGCTCCATGTACTTAGCAAAGACCAGTTATTCTATTTCCCAGAGATCTCTAGCATAGAGAAAATTTAGGGTTCACCTTCTTGGTTTCAATACTCGCTCATTGATTCCATGCTATGCCCAGAGCTTACTCTTACTTTTTTCTTCAGATTGAAGCATTTTCCTGTATTCAGGTCATGTTTTATTAGCCCAGGTCTCATTTGAACATTGAGCAGCTGAACAATGATAAACCTTTAAGGGCAACTTGAGCCAGTCTCTGAATTAAAAAAAAATTAAAAAGGCCGGTTCAAACCTTGCCCCTCACCTATACTGATTGTGTGACTTACTGAATAAGCTCTTAGATGCATCTAGGTGGCACAGACAAGAGACCTGAATTTAAATCTGGCCTCAGATACTTAGGAGCTGTGTGTCCTTGGGCAAGTTACTTAATGCCTATAATAATAGTACCTGCCTCCCAGTGTGGTTGTAAAGAGAAAATGAGATGTTTGTAAAATGCTTAGCACAGTATCTAGCACACAGTAGGTGCTTAATAAATACTTGTTTCCTTCCTTTCCCACAACACCCTCATCCCCCACCCTCTGCTCTAAATGTCTAGAGCAGGTCCTGATCTACAATGGTAGAAGGAGTCAGTCAGTGAGGAACAAGCATTTAATAAGTCAGTCAGATAGTTAACAAGCATTTATTAAATGCCTACTATATTCCAGGCAATGTTCTAAGCTCTTGGAGATTCAAGGGAAGGTGAAATAATAGGGAAGACAACATAAATAGAACTATGTACAAACAAGGTTTACAGCCATATACACACACACACACACACATATATATATATATATATATACACACATATATAATATACAAACACATACATGTGTATATTCAGTATCTATTTTATCTATCATCTGTCTTCTGAAATTGGAGATAATCAATAGAGGGAAGGCCTTACCAGAGATTGGGAAAGGCTATTTGAAGAAGGTAGGATTTTAGCTGAGACTTGAAGCCAGGAGGCGGAAATAAGGAGGGAGGGACACTGGGAACAGCCAATGAAAGTGCCTGGAGTTTAGAGATGAAGTATCTAGTTTAATGAATAGGAAGGAAGCCTGGTGATCTCTAGATTACAGAATACATATATGTGTATGTATGTATATACACATATACATACATATACATGTACACACATACATATATACATAGCATATATGTGTGTGTACATGCACACATGTTTAATGAGTAAGAAGACAGGAAGATAAGAAGGCGCCAGGTTACTAGTTATATAATGAGTTTAATAGATGTTTATTTATTCAGTAAAATCCAGTACACACAGACCTTTAGAAGAGATTTTCTGAATGTCCATCTACTAAGAAGGGAGAGGGACAGTATTTTTTTCCCCCTTTTGCTTCCTTGGAGTAGGAGGAACAAAGGAGAGACATTTCACTCTTATTTGAGGTCTAAACAAGCCAGAGAGGGAATTTGGAGTGACTTTTTTGTTACGAGGAGGAGGGGTCACTGCCTCCGATTTCACTGAGGTAGAGAGCTTGCAGGTAGGGATGCTTTTTATTTTTCGATCACTGCAGATTGTCATTTATGCTGAAACTTGCAGTCCTGGAGAATAGTTTGGGACACACAGAAGTAATATGATGTGTCGTGGGCCACACGGTAAGGGTCAGAAGCAGAATGTGAACTGGAGTCTTCTTGATCCCAGAGTCATTCTCTACCATTGAGGTCAGGTTTACAGGGTAAAGGAAGGCTCTGTGTCTGGGGAGCCACCACCGAGGCCTGTTAGGTTTGCATTTTTAAACACTTTGCAGTGGAACAAGGGAACGCTGGCTATTTCACGTGGTTCCAAAGTGGAGGACAGCTCCTGGCAGTTTGGTTTTCTTTGAAATTGAAATGAGCCAGTTGATCCTTGGCTGGAAAACCTCCAGTCTCTGGGTTCCACAGGGCGGCGAGACGAGTTATGTTAAATTTAGGGGAGCTGAATGCATTTGGCCTCCCTTTACTTCCGTCCTCCATTCTGCATTTCTGAAGTTTTGTTTCTTTTTTGGTGTTCTCTTTCCAGTCTCACATTCCACAGCGGGCTTGCGGAAATCTCTTTCGATTTTTGAAAGCAAAAACAAACTAAGGCACCAAAGATGCTGCCCCCCTGGTGGAAAATCAGTTGGAGATTAAGGATCACAAAACTTAAATGCTATTTGGAAGATATGTTTGTACACGGTCAACTACCTAATTGTAGAATTCCCTGAGTGAAAGCTGATAGAGAATGAGTTCCACATTTTCCTAAGGCCAGCAGGAAAAAGACCTGTAGAAACTCTTTTCTCTGGGAAAGGTAGTACAAAGACTGAGACAACAGTGGTTCCGGAGGAAAAAGTGAAGCTGGTGACTACACAGCCCTTACTCACTTAAATCCAGTTCACTTGTATGTCATAGCATCACCTTCATGGTATCATGGTCCTCTGAGAATAAAGGACAAAAACCAACAATAACGTCTTTTAAATAGTGTTCTCACAAATTCTCACAGATGTCTGAAGAGTGCATTTAACACTCTTCTAAGGTAGGATATACATACAGTAATGATAATGGCTTTAATTCTTCAGAAAATTCACTGTGGGAAGTTGTATACTGATTCTAATTATATTACCTATATTCTGGCTTACTACATGTATAACTACCTTGGGCAAATTACTCGGTCTTCCCAGACCTTAGCTTCCTCACCTGTAAATCGAAAGGGTTAAACTCTTACTCATGAGGTTTCTTTCAGCTTTAGGATCCTACTACATCCTCCCTTGGAACTGCCTTCAGAAAGTCACTAAGTTGTTGATACTCTATGATGCCCTATGACCCAGTGGTTCCAACACTGAGCATAAATCCCCAGAAAGTCAAAGACAGAAAGAAAAGTCTTATGTATAATAAAATATTTGGAGCAACACTTTTAATCCTGGGGAATAAAAAAAAATTCAGCAACAAGGGGATAACTGTTGACTAGAGTGTACCTGAACAGAAATATGATGAAATATTGTACCATTAAGAAATAGATATGAGGAATTCAGAGAATTATTGAAATTATTGAAAGACATATAAACTGATGCAGAGCTAAGTAAAGAGGATGATATTCACAAAGACCACAATAACATAAATGGAAATTACCCTAAAAGGCAGCTAAATTCTGACTAATTCTTGACTCAGAAGAATAGGGGGTGGAACACTATTCTTTCCGATCAGTTGGGAAGGGGGGAAGGCTCATGTTGTCAGACCTAGTTCTTTTGTTAATTTTGGTTAATGGTTTTCTCTTACTAATAGAGGGTGTCATGAGGTTGGGGGTATATTGGGAAATCACTTTGACATAAAAAATCAGTAAAGATTTTAAAATTTGAAAAGAAAAAAAAAAAAGACTACCTTCAGAATCAGTTAAGGAACCATACAAGAAAACCAATCTCATCACTTTATTGCATAATTTTGATATTTAAAAAAAAGACATTAAATGAATAGTTATCTATTAATCATTTGTGAAAAATACAAGGTTCTACTATGCAAAAGAGAAAGTACAAAGATAGAAAAGATTTAGTTCCTGCTCTCAAATGACTTATTCTTTAGCAAGAGAAGTTACCCAGGTCTGTCTCCTACTAGATTTACTAGATATGACTCTAGACATCTTTTGACTTTCCAGCATTCAGAGCTAGTTTAAAAAGTGAAAGTCTTGATACAAAGGTATTTAAAAGAATGCTCCAGAAGAGAAGATCTAGACATGGTTTGGGGAGTGACAGCACATTGGAAATAGTGAATGGTTTCCCCAATGAATTATTTTGAAGGGACCTATGTACATTTTATAAATTTGGGTATATTTGTTAAAGTGTTTAAAGAATGAATAAAGATGAAAAGAAGATTCTGCATGTAAATACAGCTTCTAAATTAACTTGTATAAATAATTATCCAAACACTATTTCAGGATTGGAAAAGAACAGAAAATAAAGCCAGGTACACTAGCACCATTTCTTAGACAAGGTTAATCAACACAAAAGAGTAGATAGAAAAAAGGAGGTCAAAAAAGTCTGGAAGATACCACAACCAGTCAACTTTATTGTTTTGCAAAGCAGAGAGAAGGGAGCAACTCTGGTTTATAGAGCAAACTCTTTGGAAAAAACTTTACAGATAAAGGCTCCTCACAAAACAACTGTAAGTTGAGGGAGAAAAAGACTAAGAAAGCTTGGTATGAGACACAAAAAAAGCATTTTCAGATGAAAGTAGGTGAATAAAAAGAAGTTTAACAGAATGGATCCATTGGGATTTCTGTCTAAAGCTACACTGGATTTTTTGTTTTGTCATTTAATTAAGCCAGATTTTCTGTGACCCCATTTGGGGTTTTCATGGCAAAGTTACTGGAGTGGTTTGCCATTTCTTTCTCCAGTTTATTTTACAGATGAGGAAAATGAGGCAAACAGGGACTTGCCTAGGGTCACACAGCTAGCATGTATCTGAGACTACACTTGAATTCAGGTCCTCCTGGTTCCAGGCCTGGTACTCTATCCACTACACCACCTAGCTGACTCTAGTAAGTATCAAATAAAATGAGTTAAACAGAAAAAAAGAGGATTGTATATGAAAATATCATTTCTTATTAGAGTGAGATTTTCCTTTTAAGCATATAATAAATTCTTAATACTTTCAAAGCTGTCCTGTCTGTCTCTTTCCTTCCAGCCTTCTTTCTATTTTCTTTTGTATGTTAAAAAATGCTTTGACACTTCTCCTTTCTTTCTTTCCTCTTTCTTTTGCTAACTTTATTAATAACCCTTCTCTCCCTCCTACTTCTCCCTCCTTACTCCCATTTAAAAGAGAAAAAAAATCTTTTTAAAACAAATTCCTCCCCACTGATCATGTCTGAAAAAGTTCATCTCATCTTTATTTCTATATGTCAGGAGGTAGGCATCATCCTAAATCATTAGTAGTGTATACAATTAGAGTTCATAATTCTTTCAAAGTTGACTTTCTTTCTAATTATATTATCATTATATACATTTCTTCGGTTTCTGTTCAATTTACTTAATATAAATTAATCCAGGTCTGAAACCATCCTTTTCATCATTTTTGACAGCAGAGTTCTTGCTTCATATACCATAACCCTTTTCTCAATTAATAGACACTCTCTTAGTCTCTAGCTCTTTTATTTTTTAACAACAAATAGAGCTGTTAGAAATATTTTTGTCCATGTGACTCATCTCCCCTCTTTCTTTGATCATCTTGAGGGCGTAGACCTAGTAGTAGTGCTACTGCTGGGTCAAAGGGTATCCACATTTTAGTGACATTTTGGGCATGGTTCCAAATCACTTTCCTAAATGGAAAAAGCCAATACATAGCTCCACCAACAGTTTCTCAGTGTGCTTATTTCCCTAAAGTCCCAATAACAACTGTCATTGTCATTGTTACCTTTGCTAAACTGATAAGAGTGAGATGGTGTTATTTTCATTTGTAGTTCTCTTATTATTAGTTATCAGGATATTTCTTCACATAGTTGTTGATAACTGGGATTTCTTATATTAAGAACTTATTGTCCATATCCTTTGATCTCTGCTGAAATTTTTGCAGTGATATGTTCTCATTAATGATGGTAGTAAAACCACCACATTTTAACTCTACCAACTCAGTACCATGTGCACTAGTTGAGGAAGTGAAGTCAGAAAAAATACCTCAACTGGATCAAATTTGTACAGAGGAAATCCATGCTGAATGTAATTCAATTTCAATGGCCCTTAGGGATCAATTTTCAAGATAACTTAGAAAAGTGGTAACTCCCCTTCCTCCTCCCCTCACCCCCAACTTGCAAAAGGGCCAATCAGGAAGTCATTAGCAATACTCCTTTCCATGAAATCCTTTTGAGAATGATTTACACATGTATCAAGAATATCACTGATAAAAATATGAGAAGGTAACAGGAAGAATTGTATTTTATTTTATTCTTAACAGTAGACTATATCTTGATAATCACATAACTGGTTGGCTGTCATTTGTTCTCAAAGAGGTCCAAAATGACATCATCATGTTAGAGTTAAGTTACAGTGTGCTCTACTGTGGCTGATCAGACCAATATGAGCTTGGAATTTTCTACCATAAGTTAGGTTCAAAAAATCCATATGAATACAACTGAAGAAAAGGTGAAAAGACTAAGAATTTCTTCGAGTTGATTTAAAAAATAATCTGAATTTGAAAAAAATGTGGCCTTGAAGGGTCTTCTGAAAGTATATTTCATGAACATTTTACAATTGTACCTGATTTTATGAGGGTTTAAGCTATGAAGATAATTTTGTGGATAACTATGTCCAACTATCTTAGACATCGATTTAAAGGGAGGATCACAGATTTTGAGTTCAAATGGTTCTTGAGTGATCACCATTGTCAATCCATTTATTTATTTTCTATTATTTTCTATTATCTTTTAATTTTTTAATTTTTAATATTTTTATTATTTTATATTTTTTTTTAATGAAGAAACTGATGGTCAGAGAAATTTGATGACCTGCTCAATGTCACACAACTAGTGTCTTAGGAGAGATTCAAACACAGGTCTTCCTGACTCCAAGTCTAGCACCTTATTCACTGCTCCCATGAGGAACAAAATAGGGAGACATGTATGTGTTTATCTATGTTTGAGAATGTCTTATATGGAATAAAGATGTAAGAGTAATTTTCTCTTTATGGCTTGGTAACTTTTTACCGACTGCATTAGACTTTCTTCAATGTCCTCTATGGCATCAAAATAAAAGTGCCTAAGTTCCCAAAACAGAAAAACAAAATAGATGAATAATATATACTGCCAAGACCGTGACTCACAACTGATGTAGTAGCTCATTGAATGAGTCCAAAATATATCTATTTTGGGACATAAACAATTAAACGGGTCCATAAATGAGTAGTAGAGGAAGATTTGGTTATGTTGCAATTTGAAAACAGCACAACAAATGATTATAAACTTCTCTTCAAAAGTCCCATTTTTAACATTTTTTTTCAGTGAAGCTGTATGACCACAAATAGTGCCTTCATCTGCATGTAATATAAGGTATAAAGGAAAAACTGTAAGGTAAGTGTAAATAGGATGTACCTTATTACCTATTAGTGAATAGTGATGTAAAGGTCTTCTTCAAAGTTGCAAAATGAATAAGAAATAATAGATTGACTACCCAAGTCCTGCCTTAGTATCCACAAAAACATAGAAAACGAAACAAACAGATTAAAGGTTCTGTACAACTTACTTTTTTTTTTTTTTGGATTACTCATGCAATCCTTTTGAATTTAGTGGTGAAGGATATTCTACAGAATTCCATTTGGAGAAATGGATAGACCCTAGAACAGTATGACTTCCCAAAGTTCATACAGCAGCCTATTCATTGAACTGAATGGAGAATTCAGAGTTCTTGATTCCCATTAAGGAACATCATTCTTTACATTTTCTTTCTTTATCCCTAATCTGCACACAGAGTTTACTAACTTTTATTGTCTTCCAGATTTACCCTGATGGTCTCTGTAAATAATCGTAAAGTAGCAAAGAATCTTTGATATCTTCTTGACCTGTCTCCTACTCCCATGTATGATACAGAGAGGCTTAAAAAGGCCAAGTCTCCCACTGTATCTAGGGCCACATCCAGTGGTCCTGATCTATATCTCACCACTGGACCAGATGACTATGGAGGAGAAAGTGAGGCTGGTGACTTTACAGGGCTCTCCCTCACTTAGATCCAATTCATTTGCATCTCATGGCATCACCTCCCTGAGAATGAAGGACAAATACCAACAACAACCTCCATGTGGGAATATCCTCTAAAGCAGTGATGTCAAATTCAAATAGAAATGGGGGCCATTAAAGCATACATAAGGATCCACATATTGTGGGCCACATATTGACTTAGTTGTACAATGTAGTATTGTCTATGTTTTATTATTTTTTAATTTATTTTGTCAGCTATTTCCCAGTTAAATTTTAATCTGATTGGGACAGGAATGATGCAGGCCACATAAGCCACATGTTTGATATGTCTGCCCTAAAAGTTCCCTAAGAAAAACTCACCCAGTATTGGCTCCAATACTCCCAGTCACAGAGAGCTCACTACTTTATTAGAAAATCCATTACAGTTTGGGATACTTTTAATTATAGATGATAGATAGATAGATGATAGATGGAAAGATATATAGAGAGAAAGATAGAGAGATATAAAATTGTTCTTTATTTTTGCTACAATGTTCCTTACTGTAAACTTTTACAGAGAATTCTCTGTGTGATTCTTTTTTAAATAAACCAGCTCTCTGAATCTTGACTCCTGAGACTGTTTCCCCTGTCAGTACTGTGCCCCTGTACCCCTAGCTAATTTGGGGTTTTATGGAATGATTCAATTTGTCCAGGTTAGAATCAAAGGATAACAGATTTAGAGCCAGAGGGACCTTAGAGACCCGCTAGTCTAGTCTCTATATTTTATAGATGAAGAAACTGAAGTTCATAAAGACATAGTGACCTGCCCAGGAGAGCACAGCTCTACCACAGAGAAGGTGTTTGAACTAGGGCTCTCTGTGTCCAAATACATTGTTCTTTCCATGGTACATTGATGCCCATCTAAACTTTTAAGCAGTCAGGAGGGTTCTTGATTACCATATTGGATTCTACTCATCTTACTACCAAATCACATATCCTACACAAATATTTAATGAATATTATATATATATATGTATCATATGTGTATGCATACATGTATACACAAATTTATAGTCTCATTCTCCTCTACCACCAATTAGGGAGAGCATTGACAAATTTTGACTTGTAAATTTTTCAGATTATCTCAAAAAATTAGAATAATTTGACCTACCACCAAGGTTTGCCTAAAGTTTAGATTGCAAGCTATGCATGCCTTCTCAATCTGGGCAATTTTTGTCCATGTTGTTTGATGATGGCAGATAATGAGCTCAAGTCATAAGGCAACAGCAGTAATGAGATTCAGACGCTCCAGATGAACTCCCACCCCTCCCTGGCAAAGAATCAAAGTCCAGATTTCATAAGTGTGCTTTATCTTGCCCATCAGCTCCCGTAAACTAATTCCAAAGGGCAATCCCAGTCATTGTACCTTCTCTTCTAAGGAAAGGCACAGTCTCAGGAGTACTAGACCTTTGACCTGCTGGTCAGACTAGGCATTACTCACCCTACCACCAGCCTCACTGACCCTGGCCCACGGCCGATCTGGGAGCTCTGGAGCCTGGGACTGCAGTGCTGCCATATGAGTAAGACAGGATGCTTGTTGGGATGAGGGGCAAGGGTGAAGAGGAATGGAGAGAAATGATGATGCAAAAGGGTTTGATATAGCCCAGAACAAACAATTATCCTATCCTTGGCTTGTGCTCTAAAGGAAATGTGGATGCACTCAGCGATGATGGATGGAGAGAACGACCAGATGCAGAGGAAGACAGCGATTTGATCGCAGGTGTCTGAAGTCATGATCTTGCTAAACCAAACGACAGAGTATGCCTTAGGGGTGCTAGAAGAAGTCTCACCTAAACTGCCGATGGACTCAGTCTCTCCCATTGATGCAATGATAGCCTCAGGAGTGCTTTTTCAGAAATAGTTCCAGGCTCACAGGAAACTAACTCATACCTATTGTGAGCATGTTATAGAAAGGGGATTCCAGATAATCAAAGAGAAAGAATTTGTGTTTTGTCTCAAACACCAAACTGACTGGGAGCTATACCTAACTGCTTTGACCCCTCTAAAAATAGTTCAAAGTCTGCAAAGAGAGATACCAGAGTTGGGGTTTTTTCCTCAGTTCATTTATAGTGCAATGGCCCAAGTACTGGACTTGGAGAGACATGGGTTAGAATCTCATTTCTGATGTTTATTAACTATATCACTTGGGCAAAGGCATCTAACCTCCCTGCACCTCAGCTCTAAATCAGAGATAGAATGTCTGTAGGACCTGATCCCCAAGGTTACTGTGAGGATCAAATGAGGTCATGGCAAGTCAAATTAGGTCACTAAATGCTTGACAAACTTTAAAATGCTCTATGAACGCCAGGCCTTATTGTATCTTTTTATGAAACGATTGTTAGTATCCTTCCTCTCCCTACCAAATTACTTTGTACTTACTTCATATCCATTTTGAATTAGCTTATTTGTATATAAGAGGGAAGATGGCTGTAGGGCATAGAGGGCTGACCTTGGAGTTAGCAAGTCCTATCTCTGACCCATACTGAGAGTGTGACCTTGCACAAGTCACTTAATTTCTGTGCTCTCTAGACAATCTTCCAAGACATAGATTCCTATGGATAGGTTTCAGGGAGACTGTGAAATTGGGTGGGAAAAACTTAGGTCTTTATTTTGAATAACCTTTTACTGAAATTTACCATTTCCTTCAGTTATGAACACAGGAACAGAGCTTTATTCTAAGAAGGTACATATATTTCACCAGACTGCTTCCAAAGAGATCTAATGCATGCAAATTGCCCAAAGAATGCCAGCTTGTTTTGGTAGAGAAAACTCCTGACACTAGTTAAATCACAGGTTCAGTTTCTATTCTCTTACCTGTGTCCATTTGTAGAATATAAATGCCTTGAGGATGGTAATTTACTTGGTTTTTGTATCCCATCATCTAACCTAGCTTAATAACTGCCTATTTTATGAATGAATAAATAGGTGTTTCTCATGCAAACTTGACTTAAAAGAAGAAATTCCTAAATGGGCTTATTTGATTTTCTCTTCTGTTTCATAGCTCCGGGAGATGCTTGTCTCAGATGGAAGGAGACACAGAGGGAGTTTGTAATCACAGTCTCCCTCAGCCTTCCATGTGATTCAAGGCAGAGCCCTCTGTCTGAAATAATAAACATCTTGGAGCAGCCACAATCTCAGTTCCTGACAGGATCTGAAGTGGGAGAGATCAAACGTCAGAAAAAGCCAGCCAGGGCGGGTGCCTGTTTTAACAAGCAGTTTATTCCAGCTGTTTGGGCCTTGAAAGTCCATCTCTAACAGCTGGGACTTGGTGGCTTTAACAATACCCCCTTCTTAGAAAAGTTCAAAGTATTTAGTAGACATTGCCTTGCGAGCAAAATCAGATTCTCAGCCTCGTGAAGGACTTCGGAGGGCTCTTGGTCAAGCTTTTGAGTGAGAAGGAATTCCCACTGCAAAATTCCTGGCAAACGGTCATCCAGTTTCCCTCAAACACCTGTAATGATAGGAAACTCTCTACTTCCAGAGAAGCCCCCTTCACTTTCCCATGGTTCTAATTGTTATGAATCCTTCCTCCTCCCCCTCCCCCCATTTAACCAGAATCCTTCTCCACATATCTCCATATGCTCCTCATTCTGCTCTCTGAGGATGGGTTTGTTGTCATTTAGTTGTTTTAGAGTTGTGTTCCACTCTTTGTGACACCATTTTGGGGTTTTCTTGGCAGTGATACTGGAGTTGTTTGCTATTTCCTTCTCCAATTCATTTTATAGATGAGGAAAGTGAGGCAAACAGGGTTAAATGACTTGCTCAGAGTCACATAGTTAGTAAGTGTCTGAGGCTGGATTTGAACTCAGGAAATGAGTCTTCATTGGGTGCTTTAGCTACCACGCCACCTAGCTGCCCCTGAGGATGAACAGAATAAGTCTAATCCCTCTACCACATAACAGAACTACAGATACTTGAAGACAGCTATCATGCCCCATCTCTCCTCCAAGTCTTCTCTTTGCCAGACCAAATATAATAGTAGTGGTAGTGGTGGTGGTAGTAGTAGTAGTAGTAGTGGTAGTAGTAGTAGTAGTAGTAGTGGTAGTGGTAGTAGTAGTGGTAGTGGTAGTAGTAGTGGTAGTGGTAGTGGTAAGTGGTAGTAGTAGTAGTAGTAGTGGTAGTAGTAGTGGTAGTGGTAGTAGTAGTAGTAGTAGTAGTGGTAGTAGTAGTGGTAGTGGTAGTAGTAGTAGTGGTAGTAGTAGTGGTAGTGGTAGTAGTAGTAGTAGTAGTGGTAGTAGTAGTGGTAGTGGTAGTAGTAGTAGTGGTAGTGGTAGTGGTAGTGGT
>CM053771.1:142578189-142616087 GCA_028658325.1 Potorous gilbertii | reverse complement strand
GTGGTAGTGGTAGTAGTAGTAGTGGTAGTGGTAGTGGTAGTGGTAGTAGTAGTGGTAGTAGTCGTAGTGATAGTGGTAGTAGTAGTGGTAGTAGTAGTAGTAGTAGTAGTGGTAGTAGTAGTGGTAGTAGTAGTAGTAGTAGTAGTAGTGGTAGTAGTAAACAATAATAAGAATTTATATACCACTTTAAAGTCTGTAAATAATGTTACAAATATCATCCCACTTCATCTTCACAAGTACCTTGGAAGGGAGGTTTGGTTATTATCCCCATTTTACAGAAAACTGAGGTACCCAGAGGTTAAGTGCCTTGCCCTCTAGTAAGTATCAGAGGTTAAATTTGAACTCAGGTCTTCCTGACTCCAGGCCTAGTTCTCTATCCACCAGAACACAACTTGTAAATATGGCAAATTCTTTCAAATGATCCTAATACAATATGGTTTCCAGTGCTGTTACTAGTCATTTCTGTCTTCAAGAATAATTTTTCTTAAGTGTAGACCTAGTTATGCTACTTCTATACTCAAAAAAACGAATTTAGGAGCTCTCTTATTGCCTGAAAGCAAAGTTCAAAACTCTTCTAGTTTGTATTTGATATTCTCCACACTCTAGCATTACTTGGTAGCTCCAATCCTCTCTCAGATTTTCATCTTCAGGTACTTCATGCTTCAGCCAAACTGAACTCTGTCCTGTCCCTTGAAAAGTCTTCCCCTCTGCCCTGGCTCATACTTTTCTCCACTACTAATGCATTCCTATCTCTTCTTCCTACCAGTGTTAAATTCCTACCAATTTTCTAAAGTTAACTTTATTCCATTTCTTCCAGAAAGGCTTCCCTGGTTTCCCAGTTACATTACTTTTGTGACCTAACATAGCTTTTTGCTTTGTGCCTCTCTGTCTCTGTTGGTGAATAAACCCCATGAGGACAAAGACTATCTAATTTAAGCTATTTCTTCCAGGACAGAGCACAGTGATTGTACCCATAGTTAATACTTAAAATATTAGAAGGACAGAATTAAAGAATACCTTGAAGGACCAAGTGAATTTTTGCCCAAGTGCCTTGGTCCTTCTTAAAATGATACAACAGATACTTACTAAGGAAGTGCGAGACTAAGGTTCTAGGTACAATGCATAGTTTAGATTAGGTCATGTTCCTTGCCTCTATAAACACAAGAGAAATAGCTGTCATATATAATATTGCATGATATATTTATTGGAATAATAAGGAGAAGGTTAGGGGCTGGATCTGTGATTTCATTGGTATAGAGAACTCTATGAAAAAACTCCCTCTACCTAGGTAGGTCCTCATGTTTTCTGCAATTTACAGCCTTGAAGATCTTCCTAGAATGGAGAGGTTAAATTAATAAAATGGAGAGCCCAGTGTCACATAGCTAGAATGTATCAGAGATGAGATTTAAGCTCAAGTCCTCCCAGCTTTGAGACTGACTTGAAGATTAATAGATGACAAACATACGTTGTTGCATGTTTTTGTTGAGGCTGAGAAAACACGAGGGCAAAAATTTTTTCATCTTTATCCTTGTATGGCCCAAGTTTAGTATAAGGTAAGGTAACTAGTAAGAGCTTCATAAACGTTTACTGCCAGAAAAGGAAGTGTCGGATTGCTCCATGACTTCAGATCTCATAGTCACCTTTTGGCAAGTCAAATTGAAGGTGGGTCTGAGTATGTGAATTTGGTAGCACAAAATACACTGATTTCATGAATGCATGTTTCCCTAAAAGACCAGATTCTTTAATAAGGAGAGAAAAATAAGGGAAAGAAAGGTCAGGGGTGATAGATGCAGAATGCTTTTAAAGGACTTTTCTGTATCCACAGAAAGTTGGCTTGCAAAGATAAGAGTCCTGTCTACAACTGCTGCTTTTTCTAGAAGAATACTGCCCATGGGCTTCTAGCCCTATGAAACAAACATGGACAAAGAATCCTCAGGAATTCCATCCGTTAAGCAATGCAAGGGAAGAAATTGAATATTTTTGTCATCCTCCACTCTTCTGGCCAGCAGCTTTGGTCTTATTCCAGCACTCTGGGAGTTGGCTGTGCCAATCTTTTAACATTTTCAGCTCCTATAATTAAGACTGTAAGTGTTTGATTCTTCCCTCCTCTGATTTCCTTGTTCTTCCTTCTACAACCAAGCTCCTTTTCCCTCCTGCCCAAGCACAGTCAACTCACTTATTTCTCTTAAATTAACCCTATTGTTAGACAATTTGTGGCTGAAATTTCATTTCTCCCATCACTGTCTATGGAGGGATAAATCAGAGCTGGTGGATTGTGTTTGAGGAGTGGCCAGGGGAGCTTCCAGGGGCTGGTAAACAGGACATGGAGGAAGTTGGGAGCTGGACACACACTGCTCTAGCTCTCCCCCTCCCTCTTGCTGTCAGGAAGCGCTGTGGAGCTGGGGTCCCAGGGAGCACACAATAATGCAGCGGAAAGCAGCATTTATAAATACTGAGGGGTCAGGGCCAGACCTGGCAAACAATAGGGAAAATGATGGTGGAGTCAGTAGGGGGAAGGCCAGGATAATTCTATCAGACAGACAATAACCAAATGAGGGCAGCCAGGGATTGTAGAGAGGGTCTGGGGGGAGGGAGGTGGGAGGAAAACAATGTGGGTTGCCATGTAATTCAATAACAACAACAGAAGTTAGTGGGGGTTGTAAACAGATAACTTGTAAGCACAATTTTTTCTCCAGAACTCTTCCCAGATCACTTCTGGTCTCTCTGGGCCAAGGGTCTCCTTCCTATTCTAGCTGTTAGAAGGACACCGATTTCCCACCAGCGAGTGTGTTTGAGTCCAAGTGGTGGTTGGGAGCAGTTGCTATTTCTCCACCTTCCCTTCCAACCCCTTCTCTCATTTGTAAATGAATGTACTTTGGAAAAAACTTCTTCAGGAAATCTGGTGTAGAAGGAATAGGGACCCTGGAAGAATTCAGTCAATCAGCAGATTAAATACTTAAGTGCTAAGTATAGGAGATACACAGAAGGGTAAAAGATACTCTTTACTCTCAATAAGCTTACCATTTAATATCAATCAGTCAATAAACATTTATTAAGTACTTACTCTGTGCAAGGCACTGTGCTAAGTATTGGAGATACACAAAGACATTCTTTACTTTCAATGAGCTCACAGAGAAGACAACATGTAAAAAACTGTGCACAAGCAATCTATGTATAGGAATTAAGGAATACTGGGGAAGGTTTCCTGTAGAATGTAGACTTTATTTGAAACTCAAAGCAAACCAGTGAAGCTAGGAGGCAGAGAGCAAGTGAAGGAGTTTTCATGAACTTCTATGCTCATTTGTTACCAGGATGTGGCCATCTCCACAAATGGGTTAAACCAGGTTAAAGGTAACCAACAGGCCTCAAACCTGTTAGTGAGTTAGGGGAATGTCTACCCTAGAGATGTGAAGGCTTCACTTGCAGAATGGGCTGATGAGAATTATTTGTTCCAATGGCCATGAAGATAGAGGAAACAGGGATTGTAGAGCACTTAGAGCTTGACCAGGAATTAAAGATGCCTAGGTCATATATACTGCATGCTGGACCATCACTAGCTGCCCTGACTTTTGCCTTATCACCTGACCTCAGTGACTCTGAAAGAGAAAAGTAGGCAACTGTTCAATTCTGTCTCATTTAAATCCAATTTATACACAAGTCAAGTCATTGCCCCATGATGTCATTTGTCCTCTTTGGAAACAAGGATGAACAACAACCCACACTCACACCCTGAGATCTCCCAGGATCCATTTCATTTGGTGGACATGAGAAGGAGCTAGAAAACAGTCCCTCATCTGATAGATGGGTAGAAGGATCTGGTGACTTGCCCTTCTAGGGCACAATGCACTCCACTCTATCTGGAGATAATCTGGAGAAGAGGGACAGGCAGTCAAGTTGAAAATGAAACTGAAAAGAGAACAGGCCTCTGAATCAAGGCCTGTCTTCAAGACCCACCTTAAACATCTATTGGCTGTGGGACCCAAGGCAAGTCACTTAACTTAGTGCTACAGGCAATTCTCTAAGACTATAAGTTGCAGAACATTTGCAGTTCTACATTTGAAGAAGTTTACTCATAGGAAGCTCCTTATATCCATGAAATCACATGTTGCAAGAACTGACCTACTCTAAACTCATCCCCGATGTGGAGTGTACAATGTCTTGCCAGTCTTCTGCTGTCCCGCAAGAAGCTAATTATAGTAGTACTGTTTATACAAAGGGTGGGGCAAATCCTAGTATGGACCTCTTAGTTTTTCTAGTAATTTTCTGGGTGATCTGGAATAAACAACTTAAAGTTTTAAAATTAGAAGTCTACACTTTTATAAGAGAGAAGGGTCAGTTTGACAAACTGTAGGATTACGTGCAATTAATGTGAAAGGCATTAGATAAATCCATTGTGATTTTGCTGCATCTGTACGGCTCAGGAAACTCATTCTATACTGGGACAAGTAGATCACTGGGGATTATGTTATCACCCAGCTCATCCCTGGACAAAACTAGCATTAAATTCAAAGATGACAAAATTAGATAATTAATCATGGAGACTTTTTTTTTTTTTTTTACATTTTCTGGGTTATTTCATGGGAATGAGGATAATTTCTGTGGACAAGTATCTGTGGCATCTGAATATCACCCAAGAGGAAACTGTAAACTCTCCTCTGGCTCATTCTCCACCACTCAGCGACTGCTTCCTTGCTGGGGAGGTTCTCCTAGGTAGAATAAAGTCACAAGGAGTCCATGGTAAGCTACAACTAATGGAATAAGGTTCACATCTGGGTCTCAGGCTAAACCAAGGAACATTTATCATTCCTAGAAATGGAATCTATGTTTATCCTCTCTTGGTGGTCTTCCAAACACTGCAGTGGCTTCTGTGGTGGCAACTCTGTTTTCATGATTACAATTCATACTGCAAGAATGTTCGCATATGCTTGAAAGAGTGAATGAAAAAGCATTTATTGAGCGTTAACTGTATGCAGAGATCTGTGGGCTATTAAAAAAAAATAGAGACAATTCTTGCTACCAAGAAGTTTACATTCTAAAAGGGGAGACAGCACATATAGGAGGCTCATTTTCAAGTCAGACAGAGAGGTCCCACGATCCTTAGAGTTCTATGGAAAAACAGATGTTAATACCACTCATTTTGTGACATTTCCACTCATAAAATCTGGTCAGTTTCTGATGCTGAACCACGACGTTGCCAAGGACACCAAGGTCTAGAATCTTTCCCTAGGTCTATATTAGCTCAGGCTGCTGAGGAGGCAGGGGCTATAACAGCTACCAGCTGGTGATCTGGGCAGTAGTTGAAAGTGGTGGTCAAGATGGTGGCAAGGGTTTGCACACCTAGCGGATGTTACCTCCTTATAAATATGTATTCAAGTAATCACTAATAATCAAAGCTATGTATATATCAACGAAGAACAGTTAGAAAAATCACAAATGAGAGTTTTGTTTGTAATTCCTCTTATATAGGGTATTTATTATTATTATATATTATTATTTACATAAATAATTATTTATTTAAATTATATATAATATATAAATGTATTATTGTAATATAATATATAAATATATATTTATATATCACAATATATTATTTATATATGGTTATATTATTATTATATAGTATTATTATTCTTATTTAACCCCTCTGAGACTCAGTTTCTTCAACTATGAAAAATATAGTACCCACCTCACAGAGTTGTTTTAACCAAAGGTTTTTTTTTATAAACTTGAAAATGCCATTATTATTGTGTTGTCAAAAGTCTTAATTACAGGTGTTGATGCCCTAAAATATTGCCTACTCTAGAAACACAAGATGTTTAAAGTCCAAATGGTGGTAGAGCCATGAGTAAACAGAGCTACCTGCATTTTGACGGAGAGGGCTCCTGCAAAAGGACAAACCTTGGTACACTTATGTCGAGACCCTGTGACTTCTCTGGAATGATGAAGAAACTTATGAGCCCTGCCCACTCTGATCCACTCCTAAACGCCTTGCATACTGAGTACTTTATCCAAAATTTTATGCTTCCTTTGATGAAGGTACTTGGGGTAGATAGAGTTTTATTTGAGATACTGAAACCTAGAACTCTATTCCTGGACTTAACTTGAACCAAGGACATGTAAACTCTCCAGTTCAAAGCCTTGGTCTACGCTCTGTAGAATGGTTATACAATTATTTGGCAGCTTCCTACTTCACAGGGGTGTTTTGAGGATAAATGAGATAATGTCTATCAAAGCCCTGGGGAGGAAGAAAATTTCTAGATAATTCCAAGGTGCTACTATTTTTAGCTTGAACCTTCTGGAGTTCAGGATATGCCAGTTAGCCAACTCTTAGACCCAGAGAATTAGCAATGAGCAGCAAAAAAGCCGTTTCGAGAAATCTCTCCTGCCCCAAGTGTAAGAACCAACGTCAAAGGAAACAGGAAAGTAACAGATTTGCTAATTTACAACCTAAGATGGATGATTTCAGCGGGTCAGCAATGGTTTCAGGTTCACTCTAAGGGGCAAAAGTCCAGTTGCCAGCTACCCAATTGATAATATAACTGAGGTTAAGTGACTCTTTATCCTGTGCAGAATGGCAGGAAACATCTTTGTCACCCATGACTCCAGGAGTGAGCCTAGCAGGGCAGAGTGGAGGGGGAGGTAAATATTTCCTGCTAAGATTCCAGAAAGGAGACCTCTCCTCTCCCAAAGCAAGATCTCTAGCCTAGTACGCCTGGTAAGGCACGAAGCAAATCTGAGGAACGACAAAGGGACTGCTCTGCCCCACACTGGCCGGATCTGCATTGTAAGCACCGAGTATTTTAGAAATTAATAACAGGAACCTTGGTAAGATAGCTTACTTGGAGAAAGGTCTTAGAAATGCCTTTACATGGCTTCACTGATATGTTGGCTCTCTTTTCTTACCCTATCTGCTGTATCAAGAATTCACATTTCTATATCCAAGGATACATACTTAACATTCTCTGCAACTTGGTATCAGGAGCTAAGGACAAAGAAGGCGTGAATGCAGAAAATTAGAATAATATAAAATTTAAAGTTATATATTCTAAAGATTAAATTGACTTCTATATAAAGCCAAGGGAACAATCTTTAAATTTCAACTATAGTCATCTTGTCAGTGATTACATGAACCGAAGGGAAGACATATACAGGAAAATTATATAAGGAATGAGATATATTCCTAGAGATAAATGGCCTTTAAACTCAGTGTTTTAGCTAACATGTGGTGAATGGAGCTTTGCCTAAGGGTGCCAGAATGGGTAGGGTATACTCCATATCCACAGAAGCCAATATCCCCACATGTCCCCTTGGCAGTCTCCTTCTAGCAAGACTATACTCTGCAGTGGGGCAATTTTCTGTACCAATGTCTTTGCACTCCCACTGTCCCCCTCTAACACATCACCTCCAACATCTAGCTTTATTCAAGGTAGTTATGACTAGATATAGTTATCTAAACTGCGTTATTCTTTTGCTTGGTTAGTTACACCAATACACAAATATTTTTAATAAATATCAGCTATGTACCCAGTACTGTACTAGGTTCTAAAGATATACATAAAAAATGAGAGTTATATTCTCAGAAAAGCGGGGCAGGGAGAATGATGTTATATATTCACAGATACATAAATACAATATGAATCTAAAAAAATCCTCAATAATTTGGAGAGGGCACAATCTGGGGGAATCAGAGAAGGCCACTCCCTCAAGGACAACTGAGGGAGGAAAGTTCACAGAAGAGCAATCACTTACTCATTTTATACATTTCTATAGCATTTTCCAGATTTCATAGGTCATTTATTCTCAGCATGGTACCGTGAGAAAGAACAAGACCTGAGTCTAGACTACAACCCAGGCTACAACTTTTACCAGTTGTGTGACCTTGGGCAAGTCACTCCTCCTTCTCTGGACCTTATGAAAAGGGGGTAATAAAACTTACACTAATGACGTTAGAGTATTGTTGTGAGGAAAGTGCTTGGGGATAATGACTAATATTTGTATAATGCGTTCAAGTTGGCAAAGTGCAAAATTCAATGTCTCACTTAATTCTCAGAACAATCTGGTGAAATAGGGGTATCATTAACCTCCATTTTACAGGTAAAGACACTAAGGCTCAATGCCTAGATTTGGATGGTTTGCAAGTATCTGAGGTAGGATTGGAAGCAAGGTTGTCCAGAGTGCAAGGCCAGCCTGCTTAACATGCCCCTATGCTGCCTCAGTTCGTAAATGTCAAGGTGGCACGTAAGTAAGATTACTGTTATTTGCTTTTCATAATAACCTAAACATCTCTCTGTGAGAGGGAAAGCTGGCATTGAAACCCAATCTTTTCATCTGGTTCAGTGTTCTTTCCTTATTAGGCTAATATCTCATATATGTCTCAATTTCCATTTTTCCTTCATAGTTTTTTTTTATGTTTTCCTGCCTATGAGTGTCATTGCTTTTCTCATGCTTTGGAATAGTGACCTCTAAACTTTGACTTTTTACTCTGTAAGAAATAAAACAAAATTTTATATAGATTTACTTATAAATTATATAAATATACTACTATGTTAACATATCATGCATATGACAAAACACACAAAAATAGAACCTGAAAAAAAGCTGAAATAGATAAATAATATTTCAAACATTTTAAATTTTATTAGCTATACATTAGGAAGCCACTGAAGAGTAAATTTTTAGCAAACAAGGTTATTGATGATGAATTATCATTAGTACAGCTTTATGGTGTCAAAGACTAGGATGCACAAAGTACCATTCAGTATCTCCTCAGTTAATGGGAACAGCTCTGGTAGGAAGCAATTGGTCCTCAGAAATTACTTGAGGAACTCATGATTTCTTTGCAGTTGGGTAGAGATCACACTTACTACCCTAGTGAAGAGCTCCACGGTATTGCAGAACTTGTATCAACAAATTGCAAACTGGTCATGGCACTGAATTCTCATTTCCTTAGGAATGTTGAAACTAAGAATCAAAAAGAAATCTTCACTGAAATTTGAATTTCATATCACTCCTAGCAGAAAGAGTGGTTGAAACAATTCTGCAAAATTTAGGTGCAGCTACTTATAGAGAAAGCAGATCTGAAATATTTTCTGAGTCTTCCCCAGCCACCTTGCTTTCTACAAAGTAAAGTATTAATGATTCCGTCTACAAACCAGATATAAAAATATAATTTTCCTCTGTTGCAATCACTGCCAAGGGAGAATTAATTGTCCTTAAAAGGAAGTCAGATTAGTGTCTTCAAAATATCCTGGAGTCTCTTATTATGCTAGGGTTATCTATTTAGGGGCTAATGTCTCATTATTGTTCCCCTGGCATGGCTTGGTAGTATTCCTCAAAATATTTTTAGTGAGAATGATGTGATTGAATAGAATTCATTATTTTTGAGAAATTCTTATGTATGTCCTAGGGAATAGGAAAGATATCTAAATAATAACCGTTTACAAGTAATTGATTATTCATTTAGTTTGTTCAATATAACTAAGCAGGTGAATTTCTTTTTTGGTGCATTTTTTACCAAAAGATAGCATAACAACCAATTAAAAGGTCATAAAGAGTCAGAGGCAATAGCTTTTCAATGGGAGTCATATTTTTCCATACATGGTTATTGACTGTATACAGTGCAATTAAAGAAAGCAAAAATAAAATGTCTAATTTCAATTCAGGAGAAAGTTTTCAATAAAAATTCATGTGCTCTTTTTTTTACACAGTTGCCCTTAATGGATACTATTATGTCTTATTTTCTTATTAATGTTGGGCCATTTTAGTTGTGTTTTTGTGTGAGGAAGAGGTTGAATGCTAATTTGACCTTCTTGAATCTGGCAAGGAGAGTAATGCAAGACTGCAAAGAACATTTAGAGCCTGGTTGTAAAGGGCTTTCAAGGCCAAACAGAGGAGTTTATGTTTGATTGTAGTCAATAGAACGTCACTAGCATGTTCTTTGTGGAACAGTAGGGAGGTCATTGTCGTTGGATAGAAGAGTATGCATTGGGTAAGGTGTAAGAAGACTGGAAAGGTAGGAGGAGGTTAGAAAATGAAAGATTTTGAATACCAAACAGGATTTTAACATGTTAGTAAGGTTTAATAATCTGTGATCATTTTTAAAGATATAAATACTTTTCTGACTAAGAGGGAAAAAGCTTCATTGGCTAAGGAAACAAATTAATCATCCTGGAGGGTGGGAGATAAGGATAGTGAGCTATACCTCAGATGATTTACAATAGTTTGAGAATAGGGGATATTACAAGCCAGGGACTGCCAATGGAGAAGTCCTCTGAAGCCAAGAGAGGAGAGGATTCCTCTTTACACACCCTTTCCCTATTGACCATGAAGTTTTGAAGGGGACATCCTCAACCAATAGGACACACTGAATCTACCAGGGAACAGATACATACATTCCAGATACTGCCCCACTCACAGTGTCCAAATGGGACAAGATTCAGGGAGTTAGTTTTATAATTCACAGTCTTTGGGGGATAGGACAGATGACAGCATCCCATGAAGGCACCAGAAATGACAGAAGTGCCAATCACCAATGCTACTGCCCACCAAAACAGTTTGTAAATTGGCTCGATGGTTTTCTCCCCAACTGGATGCTCCAGTGGATGTTTAAACTGAAGGTTTCAAGCTGTTGTGGAATGACTGAAGGATTAACAGAAATGAGATTTCCACCCTTGTGGCATGACTTCAGAGTACCGGCCCATTTGAGCATGCAGGGTGCCAGTGGCACCATGAATGAAGCATGTGGGATGGCAGGAGTCAGTTCCATAGTGTACAATGGGTAAGGGGCCCAGGCCTCTGGGGAAGCAGGGACCAGAGCAGCTCCTGTCAGGTCATAGGGATCCTGTGCTATGAAGTATGAGTCAAGGTGGGGTGGATGCTGCTGAGATTTGGGGTTTCCATCAGTTTGCTCTTTACCATTTTGGATGTTGGCCTTGGCAAACTCTAATCTTAAGGTCTGTGGATTCTTGGGGTCAAAATGAGTATCATTCAATGCATTTTTGACAGCATAACTGTCAAAAGTCACAAAACCTAAAGTCTGTTTAGACATGTATGATCAGTGACCCTTCATATCCCTTAAATGGCTGTAAGAGAAGAGAGTTCTTGTGGTTTGATGTCTACAGGGAGGCCACTGACAGAGTGTCTGAATTTCCTCTTCCAAGCTGCCATAGATGCTAGTGCTGGTGCTGTGCTCCCTGTCCCACTTCAGGTTGCTCATAGTGTAGGAGGAGGCTGAAGAGGATGAAGGGAGGAAGGCAAGGGGAGGGAGCAGCCTCTGAACCCAAGTCTAGTGGGGGATCAGGGGTTGTGAAGTATCTTGTGCTCTGGGGAGTGCAGGGTGGAGTGGGGTGGGAAAGGCAGTGAGTGGGGCAGCTGCTGTCTTGGACTAAGGTCACATCAATTTTGCTGGGTTCAGGCAGCCAGAGAAAAAGAAGTGTAAACTCAGGGGGTATAGACAGCTGGTTGCCTAAAGGACAAAGGAGCTTCAAGAAACAGGACTCCTGGTAGTGGAGAAGAGAGTTGAGTATGTATGAGAGCAGACCGTGTCTGTCTAGTTGGGCAACCCGGCCAAGAGAGATACTGTGAGAGGAACTGTGTGAGGACCTTACAAAGAGATAAAGGTCTTCCAGTTCCTGAAGTACCAGAAGTTGTAAATAGTCTTTGCTACATGTGCATTCTACATTCAACTCTCATTAATGAATTATCTTAAGACTGAGTCCATTCTTCCCCAGGAACACTGCGTATATCTTTTGAAATAATACACCCAGTTATGTGGGTTGGGGAGGGGAAGAGAATGTTTTATCACTATGCTATGCCATCTGAGTAAATGCCTTTGCTAAGACATAATTGAGTCTGGTGACTGATGGTTAATGGCAAGCACACCAGTGGGGGCTACTGAGCTACATTGTTAGGAATGCAGATTTGTAGAGTTACCCCTAGAACCTAAGGTAGTAAGTTCTCTCTGGTTGTCCAAGATGTGAATACAAGTTCATGTTGTGGTAGTATCTCAGAGAGAGTCTTCAAGCCAGATCATAAGATCATAGATCTATAGCTAGAAGGGATCTTAGTAATCATTTGGTCCAACTCCCTTATTTTAGAATTGAAAAGAATAAGACCCAGTGAAATAAAGTGATTTGCCCACCATCATATAGGTAGTAGAAAGCAGAGCTGAGAATAGAACTCTGATCCTCTGTTTCAAAATTCAGTTCTTTTCCAGTACATTGGAGTCTTTTTCATTGAACAATATAACTTTCAGACCAGGATAAATGCTTTTCTTTGGTGCAGTGGAATGGCAAATGATTTTTTTCTGTCATACAAGCTAGTTCTCTTGCTGCTCCACCTCAATTGACCCCCTCATTTGGACCCTGCTCATTTGGTAAATTATTGAATATTACACTGGCCATCAAATTCTGCTAATAATGCCCTGGATGAAAAGAGCTCAGCTGTGACTGTTCTTCACCATTGGAGAATTAGACAAAAGTGACAGGGTTAATTCTCAACAGGACAAAAGGTGTTGGAAGTGTGAAGAGATTGCTGCTCTGGGAGACACATCAATTACGCTCTTGACAGTCTAAATGGCAGTAGAGAAATGGCCCTGTCTGTGCTTAGAATATTCCTTTCTTTCATCATCCTCCAGGCCTTTGATGTTCCTGATGATTTGAACCTGTAAGAAATCAAGATGTTTTCTTCAAACAGGAGCTTGGAAATTCCACTTGAGAGAAGTTTGAAAATGACAAGGTAGTGCAATGAGTTCCTGACCTTAAAAGAGAGAGACCTACATTCTCTCGATCTCTCCTGGGCTGATTTGAGTCACCTTATTTCTAGGCAAATCCCTCAAGAGCTTATCAGTAGAAGGGGGAATTATCAGTCTATCCAGCCCACGGAAAGAAGAAAGGTTAAATGAGCTTCAGCATCATCTCAGGAAAATGACAATCCCTTTGTCAGGTCTCATTTTGGTGATAAATGTCAAGGTAGAGAGAGTTTGTAGCCTTCTTATAGCATCTGAAGGCAGCCGCATGGCAATGGATTTGGGATCATGCATGTAAGTTCATTCAAACCTACAGACAAGTCCAGTTTGTAATAAACATCCCTCCCCTCCAACCCCATTTTTCTTTGGATGTGGACTGACTTTTCCTTCCACCCTCTCCAAATTATTATACTGACCAAAAATGGCTAAATTCAGTTCTGCTCCCCTCACAAAGAATGGTCCTGGGAGGTAGAGGAGGATAAAGAGAAGTGAAAGGTAGGAGATGTGTTTATCATAGTAGCACAAAAGCAGAAAACCAAAAAAAAAGTGTCAGTACACACAGGTCAGCCCACCTACTTGAAGGGTGGAGAGGCCTGCTACAGGCCAACAGAGAATTCAGTCACTAGGCAGTAAACATCAGAGAAGGGCTAAGTTTAAATTAGGAATGAAATAATAAGTGAACTACAGATGTGAGAACCAGAGTGGGTGATGAAAGGGTATAGCCTGGACAGACACTTAGCTCCTTCATTTCAGGGGCCCTGTGAGCTTGTAGATTCTGGTGCTATTCACATCCCCCCATCCTGCACCCTTGGCCATCGCTGATGTTTCAAGCAGCATTGGACATGTATGAACTATTGATCCCATGACACTGAATTGCACATTCAGGAAAGTGTACTGGAAGTTAGAAGGGCTATCTTAACACGAGGCGTAATTAACATAAGAGGTAGCTCGGAGTAATGGATGGAGAGCTAGCCTTGAAGCCAAGAAGATAGGGGTTTAAACCTTACCTCTAATGTATCCTAACTGTGTGACCCTGGGTGGGTCACTTACCTCTTAGTGCTCTGGGCAGCTCACTGACACCATTTGTGGAGAGAGCTTTCCTAACTGAGGAATTCCCTATACAAGTCCAGACCATATTCTAATAATTATAATACTTTTCGTCGTTGTTGTTACTGTTTTAAATTATTACTTCTTTCACAGAAGTCCTTATAGGATATCTTGTTACGGCAAGGACTTGCTGTTGACTCATTGAAACATATCGCTAGAAGGCAAACTCTATCAAGTTCTAAAACCTAGAAAGGCTGTGAGTACAATTCTGATCATGGGCTATATCTAGTGTTTGGGGATGGTATTGTCAATCAACCAATCAAACATTTCTTAAGTACCTACTGTGTGCCGGGTACTAATGTAAAGCACTAGAGATAAGAAAAAAGGCAAAAGATAGTTTCTGTCCTCAAGACACTCATAATCTAATGAGGGAGACACTATTTAAACAAGCATATAGAAAATTATAGACAGGATAAATAGAAGGTACTTAAGAGATAGAAGGTACTAGTTTTAAGAGAGGATGAAGAAAGCCTCTTGTAGAGAGAGAGATATTAGTAGAGATTTAAAGGAAGCTGGAAAAGTAAGTAGGTGATAAGGAGGAGGGAGAGCATTCCAGGTGTGAGGAGCATCCAGAGAAAATTCCAAACCTGAGAGATGGAGTATCTTGTTCTCAGAAAAGCCAGGAGACCACTGTTGCTAGATCAAAGAGTACGTGGCTAAACATAAGGTCTAGGAAGCCTGCAAAGGTTGCAGGGGCTTAGGTTTTGACGGGCTTTGAGTATCAAACAGCATTTTGGGTGTGTTCCTGGAGGCAATAGGAAGCCACTGCAGTTTATTGGGGTGGGGGTTTGACATGATCAGACCTGTGCTTTAGGAAAAATCACTTTAGTGACTGAATAGAAAACGTATTGAAGTGAGGAAAGACGAAGCAGGGAGATCCACCAGCAGGCTATTACAGTAATCCAGGTGAGAAGGGATGAGGGCCTACACTTAGCTTGGTGGCTGTGTCAGAGGAAAGAAGAGGATGTATTTAAGAGATGTTGACTAGGTAAAATTGATAGATGTAGGCAACAGATTAGATACGGGTGGTAAGGGATAGTGAGGTGTTTAAGAGAATTCATATCTAAGTTGTAAGTCTGAGGGACTGGGACCATGATGCTTCTCTCTGTGGTAATAGGGAAGGTAGGATGGGGAAGCTTTGGGAGCAGGGTAAGATATCAAGTCCTTTTTTAATATATTGAGCTTTATATGTCTACTGAACATCTTGTTTGGGATGTTTGAAAGGCAGTTATATATGGGAGACTGGAGGGTCAGCAAAGAGTTGGCACAGGATAGGCAGATTGGAGAATCATCAGCATAGAGATAGTAATTCAATCCATGGAAGCTGAGGAATTCACCTAGCGAAGAATTAAATGGGGAGAAGAAAAAAGGAACCAGGACAGAACCTTGAGGGACACCTCTGGTCAGCGGCTTGACAACTAGGTGATGCATTTATTACAAAATATGTTTAACATCCAAAATATGTTGAACAAACTCCCTTCCGTGTCTACACCAGAGGGGCAGAAATGTGTAGACAGGATCCTGAGCATTCCATGGTTTTTGACCTTTCACAACCATTAGTCTAACTTTTGGAACTCTAAATTGAGATCATTGCCTAATGTTCAGTGACTTGACTGGAGGATCTGACCACCTAAATGTTGACATTCTAGGTATTATTTGTTAGACTCGGGATAGTGGCAAGGAATGGAATAGGGAAGCTTTGTAGTGTCTGGACATGCTAAGGAGTTCATAATTTTAGAAGTTCATTTAGGAACTTTAAGGATGCTGGGAATCATAGGTGGGACGGTGAAGACATGAGCACCTTAGATGTGTGAGTGACGAAGAGTGAATCCGAGTATGCAATAGAAAGAGGGAGGGAGAATCTAGGAGGCAGAGTCTAGAGTTCCTATGACTGACCACCTTATGATTTTCAACATCAGTTGTCTACTCAAGTGAGAAAAGGAACCACATATTCTTGTGACTGCATATTCCATGCTTTTCATCTCCTGCTGGGCACAGAAGGAAACCAAGGACCAGGCTAGCTGTCCTATCTGCCCCAAAGCTCTTCCCTCTGCCTCAAAGCAACAACTACCATCCGTGCCACAACAAGGCAACTTCTACCTCCTGCTGTCATCCCAGTCTCCTAAATGGGATATGGAGAACCTGTGGTGCAAAGAGGAGCACACTACTCTCTGATTGCAGGCCTTCCTTCTCTTGCAATGCCTGTAGTCTGGGGAAATGGGAAAATGGTGGAGAATGATTTTCTTTCCTCTACTGTGAATGTTTGACCTTCATCTTCTGCTATGCCCTTTTCCTTATCTTATTTCTACCATTCAGAGGGAAGAATAATGAAGCAAGGTCTCCCATCTGCCCATCTGCCCATGTCTCTTCCATCAATACTTGCCTCTAGTCTGATCTCTAGCCTCCATTGGGAAGTGTGGCACTTTCCACTGAATAATGAACATTCTTACCTCTGGTCATATCTTTCACATCCCAGTGATTCTGAATCCCTTAGGCTACCTTCCAAAGGCCATTCCCCCCATCTCTTATCATCTAATTCCTTATTCCTAGTCTCCTCATCTCTTCCACCTCAAAGTTTCAAGCAAAGCGTCACCCAGACCCTTCCAGTATGCCCTCTGAAACACCTGTTCTGTCGGCAACAGACTTCCCTTCATCCTTAATCTTTTCTTGTCTCACACCTTCCATCTACTAGCTATTACTGAAATCTGGCTTCCCCAGATGATACAGTCATCCTTATCCCCTTTTCAGTACTGACTGGACCTTCATTCATTCTCCTCACTGGTCAAGGCAGGAGAATTAGAATATTCCTTGCTCTCTTCCCACTTAGGGCACAATCCTTTTCTCCTCACTTGAATATGCCAGGCAAGAAAAATTAGCCAATAACCTGGCCCTGACTAACTAGTGACTTTTGAATATACCCAGTTCTAGGTATTCAGATAATCAATAGTTCATCCCCTCATCATGTGGTTGGTTAGCAGACAGAACCAGACATAGAGCATCTGCATATGTTTCATTCAAATCATGGAGCAGGAGACTTTCATCATAGAATATCATATCCCTTTGGAAGCGGGCTCCTCTGCCTTTTCCATGTGGGGGATTGCATCAGCTCCCTGACACACATTGTAAAATAGTGGCCATATCCAGTAGGTCAAAGAAGCTAAGAATAAGTCATCAAAGAGTTAATTTCTTTGCCAGTCGGTGACACATGGCAACCCAGAGTGATCAAGTATCAACTCATGTTCAAAGTATTATAGAATAATAGTGGCAAGAAATTATAAGCAAGATCACATTGCAGAACAGTGAAAAGCGGTAGTTAGAAAAAGAAAGCATAGCATGAGATCCAAGTGGGTCAAATCATTTCAAGAGAATTTGCACAATGAAACTCAAAGTGGGACAAGAAAAGAGATGCCAATTAGATATGGAAATTTTTGCCAACTTCTATTCTGAGTTATTCTTATTCAATTACTGTGGAACCATGTTTTGACTCAATGTCATATGAGGAAGTAGACGTAGCACCTGCAACAAAGGTCAGACTCATCCAGATAAAGGACGGATCAAGAAAAATCCATGCTAGAGGTGACTCTATTTTGAAGATATTTAGGGATTGAACTTCAAGATACCTTTAAAAAACTTTTGTGGAGAATACTTGACTTAATATGACTTAAATGTTCTACATACATATCCTTGATGAAATGTAGGAAAAGCACAGCATGCAATTTTCTACAAAAGAACAATTAGTCACAAATAGAGATGACATGAAAGATATGAAGAACCTAAGATTTGAGTATGTTTATTAGATAATTACTTATATATGTGTATACACATATACATATAATATTTACCTATGCATATATAACATCTAGTTACTCTTAGGCTCTTATTTGTGTGTAGACATAAAATATATCCTGTATCCATAGCAGTTATGCCTTCAGAAGTATAGTTATGAAAAGGCCTTATAGGATGCTTATATTGTCCTTATGTCCCTAGTAAAAGAGGAAAATATTTCTCAGCTGTGGGTTGAAGTTCACTCTCAGACTTGTGCTGGGAAAGGCTCTTTCTCTCATGTCTCTCCCAGAGCTCTCCTCTGTCCTTATGCTACAAAGAGACACCAGTCAAGAAAAGGACAGAATGGGCCACACGTACTTCTGAGAAACGTATAAAATCTGACCAATATAATTCCTAACGGAATTAAAAAAATACATAACCATGTGAAAATAATTAGAAATGGGGTAGGGACCTTCACTCCTCCTATCAAGTTTTCTCTTGTCACTCCTGCTTCTCAAGTGAGCACTCATGATTTAGAAAACAAAACAAATACTTTTTTTTTCCATTTGGAAGTCATCTTTTATTACATTTAAGAAGAGAATGGCAGATGTTAAAAGATACCAGTTGCCATGGTGATGGTCACTACATTTCTCTTCTCCCCTCCTCCTCCTAGAACATTCCTTAAAATTCAGAACTTAAACATCCCTCCCACAATGTCCCATTCTAGAACTTTCTAGTCCTTCCTCCAAAATGGCTGCTCCATAAGTAGCAGACTTGCATTTATCTTTCGCTTCTTCCTTTCTCACTCTCGTAATCTTCTGACTCTCATGGAGACTTTACTCCCTCCTGATGATACTGAATCCCTGGTCACCATTTCCACTATTGTTTAGACTTTTCATTCATGACCCTATCTCACTGAACATGGTGGGAAAGTCATGCTCCTTACTCCCTTTTGCCAATTCTAGACTCTTTCTCTACCACAAATACTCAACAACCTCTCCTCCTTTAAGGTCTACACTTTGCAAATTTATCATCCAATCCAGATCCCATTCGTTGTTATAAATGACCCTCAGAGTACTCTCCTTCATTCCTTAAGTGAGTTCAGTATCAGGTTCACAGTCTTCCTTTCCACTCCAAATCTGTCCTCATACTGGGAGACTTTAATATACATAAGGATGTTCCTCCAGCACCCTAACTTCCTATTTCAACTCAACTCCTATTACCTAATTTTACACTGTAACTTAGCTGTACACAGAAATGGGCATCCCCCCCCTTGATCTTGCCCTCACCCACATGTATTCCACTCCCATGTTTGTGAACTCTGAAATATCTTTATCTAGTCATGACTTTTTATCATTTGATCTTTTCTTATGCTGTATGACCTATACCCTGTACTTTTTTCTCACTGTGACTTTCAGTATCACCATCCACTGCCTTAGTTCCTCTTTAAATGTTTCTGAATGGAGCTAGAGAAAATCATGAAAGTATATTAAGTCCACTACAAATTTGTATTGCATAATTTTGACTAGGCTTCAGATTTGTATGACATAATCTCAACTGGGATTTATCAACACAGTCCTGTTACATTTTTCTAATAGATTCTCTATTCTGTTTGCCACAGAAGCTATTCCAAACCTTTTTATCCCTTCTCAAATCTCCCAACCAACACACTTCTCCCCTTTCCTTCTTGACTGAGGACTTTGCCTCATATTTCAATGAAAAAAATGGAAACCGTGAGTTGGGATTTATTCTTTCTTCCCTCATCCATCACCTCACATCAAACATCTTCCCTTATTATTTCTTCCTTTACCCCTATCTCACATAAAGATATTGTCTTTCTTTCCTGGAAATTCCTTGACACACATCATGTTTTCTCCCTTTTCTTTTATTTTTTTCTACTTTTTGATATTTTATTTTTCCAATTACATGTAGAAACAATTTTAACACTCATTAAAAAACATAGTTCCAAATTCTCTTCCTCCTTCCTTTTCCTCTTCCCCTCATTCACTTTTCCCTTTTTAAAATTTGAGTCTGCTCTCTCTATCTTCCCTGGGCTTGACTATATAATTTTTAGGGAGAGCACATTTGCATCTTGGAAAAGCTACATATCAGGGCTTGTTTTATTTTTTGTTGATTGTCTAGACTTAACAAAACCATGGTGAGATGTTAGTAATGTGATTAAATTTAAACATTTACCAGCATACCCTGCCCAGGCCTTAATGGGCCCAGTTCTAATACTGATCAGCTTTAATTTCCTCAGTTTTTTGTACCTGAGCTCCTTTGACAACCTGGAAGACTTCAACTCCCAAGGGCTCACCATATTGATGCAGTGCTTAACATGGTCACCCTTTTGGCTTTAGTACTATAGCAACTTGATCTCTTAAACTCAAGTAATCTACCAGGCTTAGCTTCCCCAGCATCAGTGACTACAGTTAGAAGCTACTAGACCCAGCAATCTTACAGAGCCAGGCACAGGGTCTGGCACATAGAAAATGTTTGATAAATGCTTGGTGACTGATAAATGGGAAGAGAAATTTTCTATAGATGATGACAGCCTATTTGCATCTGACATTATGTTAATTGCATCAAGACCCAGAATAGGGTGTTAGGCTATAGCAGAAATGTGCTAACTGCCAATTAAAGGCAGCTAAATAAATTAAAGCCTCAGTGATTGAGGACCCAGTGTAGCAAATAAGAGCAACACACAGGCATTTTGTCTCAGCAGTTAAGAAAAGGAGTTAACAGAAAGGAGAAAATAGAATATGGATCTCACTTCAAGAAAGCATGGCAGATAAGGGAACTTGTGAGTTTGTGACATGTAAGAGTTTGCTGTTTGTGTTTCTAATAGCACCTAATAACACGCACATGTGTGTATACAATTCTACATACATACACTTAGGAGATCAGAGTTTTTGTGTCTAAATAAATAATGATATGGACACACAAATCATATCAGGTAGAAAGCCATCTAGGAAGGATCAAGGGAGAAAAGGACAAATAGTGGTAGTTGGTGACTTTCTGCAGAGGGACCCCAAGGCAGCTGTCAACCTGATGTAATACACAAGTGGATTTTCTATCTTGACATATCACAAAGCTAGAACGTGATAGACGACTTCTTGAGACTTGTCAAACCACATGGCTACTTTCCATCTCCATTAGTCCATGTAGGGACAAATAAGATCCATCACGAAGAACCCAGAAGGCATCGCAAAAAACTATGAAGTCTTGTGCAAAAAACCGATGACCTTAAAGGCACAAGTGGGTTTTTTGTTGTTTTTCGTTTAGCTTTGTTTTTCCCACTCTTGTTAAGTGAAGATAGGGGATTAAGAAGACAAACGTGTGTTTGTCCTTCATTGTGGAAGAAGACCATGCCATCAGAGAAATAATGACATGACTTGCGCTTGACTTTGTTTTGAGTGAGGGAGGGCTAAGAAGACAAATATACATTTGGGAGTAACAGAAACTCACCTTTATACAGTGTTTTAACATTTGCAGTATCTCGTTTGATCTTGACAACAAACCTGAGAAGCAGATGGTATTATAACTTCCATTTTATAGATTTAGTTGAATTCAAGTCCTCCTAACCACTTTTGTGAGAAACTGATTAAGAAGATAGAATTGGATAATGGAATGTTTGAGCTTAACCTGAGAGTGTAACAGGGACATGGGAAGCGTTGTGTCAGGATGGATGGTGGTGACTGCCATCTTTGAACTGCTCTGTGGATGTTCCTATGACTTCCTTGCAGGTCAAGACTCAGAGTAATTTTAGTGGCTTAGTGGTATTTATTCATGGGGGAAGGGGGTATTAGAGTGGGGTGAGATGATGATGGGGATCAGAAAGGAGAACAGAGGGAAGTGTGTTTTCCCCTTAGCTTAAAAAGACTAAGTGAAAGTTTTAAAATTCATAGGATCATCATCTTTGTGCTTGAAGAGGTCTTATGGGATATCTAATTCTACCCTCTCATTTTATAGATGAGACATGGAGATTCAGAGGTAAAGCAACTTGTCCAAAGTCATACAGCAAGCAAAAGAAACAGCTGGGATTCAAAAAGATCTTAGGACTCCAAAATTCAGCATTCTTCAATCCACCAAGTTACCTTTAAAATTTGAATTCTAAAATTGAGTTAAAAAAATAAACTTCACAAGTCATACCCTATTTACTTCCTTTTATAAATAATTTTGTCCAAGAACTTGTTTTCAGCTCCTAGATGTTACCTTTAGTGCTAAATTTACCCTTCTAGCTAATCCAAATGACAGCATTAACTACTCCATTTATATTCCCTTCTTAATTCCAATACCATAACTCCTTCTTCCACAGTTTTCCATTCTCTTGAGCAAGGGCCATACTTGATTGGACACTGACTAACAAAACTTCTAAAATGGAGAAATATATATGTCTAAAGTATGTTTTCTTCTAACTCAGATCTGCACAACATGGCAGTAGGTAGAGGCCAAAATTAAAATAGGCTTAACTTCTTCAGGCTGCAGACAGGTTTTTAGTAGCTCACTTTCCAAGTAAAGGTTTAATTAATGATTAAACTGTTTTGCAAATAAACCATATTAAAAAAGGGATATTTCAATTTATATCAATTAAATGCATTTATTACTTAAAATTTTTATTTATCATGAAAAATATTAACGTCAAAAAATTACTTTGCTGTGTGGTACAAGTTTTAATATGTCTTCAGGTTTTCTTACTGTTTACATTTAGTAAGGACTGAAAACACAGTGGAAAGATACAACTCTTGTTGGTTGCTGCGGATCACTCGATAAATAGGAGAGAGAGTGCACGGTGGCCACCCACCTGACAAGTTACATGAGCTGCACAATAGTGACTAGTGGAAGGCCACTAAAGCAGGGCATGGACAAAGCATTCATTACATCTTTACTTTCTTTTACATCCTCTACATTTTATGTGGGCTTGCTGAAGTCCTTAATAGTGGGCCACAAGTGAGGCCATATGATGTGTAGGGCTGTTTTAACTCATTTTCTTTACTTTCCCATTAATGTTTCCTTTCTATTTTATAAATCTTTGTCAAATTTCTCCACTCAAGTTCTACCTCCATGCCAGATCATGATTTAGAGACCATGCCCATGTTCCTAAAAGTCATTTCCCTTGGTTGTAAGCTCAGAATGCTTCTGCCATGCTAGCAGAGCTTAGAGTACTACTAGACTACTAGACCATGGATTTTAAGTGACTTGGATTCTGGAGACTATCCAAGCTAAATCTGAAAATATTTATCACTGGTTTGGCTCCAGGATAATGAATTAATAGCCACAGTAAGACTCAAAGGTCATTTACCAGATAATAGAAGGCCTATAATCTGTGAGGGTGGTGGATGCAGTATCCACAAGCATGAAATTGTAGATCCTTTAACTATGGAAGTATTGGTGCAGAGAATGAACATGGTCTTGGTGTCAAGGGGCCTGATTTCAAATCCCAGCTTTACCATTTGTAACCCGTGGATAAGATCTTTCACCTCTCAGGGCTTCAAATTTCTAATCTGTAAAATAAGGGGAATGGATTAAATGGCCTCTAAAATCTCTTCCAATTCTCAATGTACTCTATAATTCTGATTTAAGATCCTGCAGATTCTTTTGAGAAATTACTATGTGATCAAACTTGCCTTGCCTTCCCTTGTCTTCTCTTCCCTTCCTGTCACATCCCTTGCCCTCTCCTTTCCCTTCCTTTTCTACTTCCCAGACAGCTAGGTGTTATAGTGGCTAGACTATTAGACTTGGAGTCAGGAAGACCAGAGTTCAAATCTTGCCTCAGAATCTTACCAGTTACGCAAACCTAGGCAAGTCCCTTAAATTCTCTCAAGCTCCAGTTTCCTCATTTGTACAATGGGGGTGATAATGACACCTACCTCACAAGGCTGTTGTGAGGGTCAAATGAAATAACTTATGTAAAACACTTTGTAACCGTTAAAGTGATATATAAAAGCTAGTTATTATAATTTTTCTTTGTTTTTTTTCCTTAAGAAAATTCAGCAAGCGTGGAAACGGGTTTGAAACAGCATCAGACAATTATTTCTTCATAGATGTCATTTAGACAGATAAACTTGCCTCGTCTCTTAGAATGAATGGAGTGAGCTGGCCTTGTGCTGTGAAGAGGAAATCAAAGAATATGGGATTGAGATGGAAAGAGTCTTCACCTTTCTGAAAGGAGAGGCCTTTTTCTGAGTAGAGAGGCTGAGTGGGATCTGGGGCTCCCAGAGGTTCAAAGTTCAGTCTTTGCCACAGACATATCACCTCTTGCTCACGGAGGTTTTCATCACTTAAGTCGTTTGGGGATTTTGGGCAGTGATGGTTTATTTTAGTACTTGCTTGTCTTGTGGTATTCCTTTAGCAGCTTCTACATGGCTGTAGGTGTTTTCTCTGCTTAAAATGCCACTTATATTCAAGCAATCTCTGTTGACCTTGGTGCAGTTCTTTGTACAAATGACTCCATTGCTCCGTAACCACAGCAGCAAAGCAAACAAGCTGCTCTGCTCCCTCTACCTCCTTGACATGGCCTGATAAGATCAGCCATGGGGCTATCTGGAGCAGACTTGAATGGTTTGTCATGCTTGTCTGTCTTTTTGCAGAAAAACTTCAGTCTGACTCTGTACCCTGATCTCCTCCAACAGGCTGTCATCTCAGGTTACTTGGCTGACTCTAGGTCCATCTAGCCCCCTAGTTTGGAGGACTCCATGAAGAGTCAACATAGAGATACATCCCCTCCCCCACTAATGTAGAAAGATATATTCCCAATTTTCTTTGCCCTGCCTTTTTTGTATATTTTTGCTATTTTAGCACCACCCCATTAATTCCCCTCCTTCTTTTCCACCCCCATGCTAATGTTTCAAATCTACCTCGTCTTCTCTAAAAGTGGCTACTTCTTGAAGTCATCATTTGAGTCAGAGATAAGTTATCATCTAAGGGCAATGAAGTGGGAGTTAGACTCAGTGACCCTGGAGACCTGGGGCACAGCATCTGTATCTGTGCTTTAAGTGAGAGAGGGGTGTCCCTGAGATATGTCTATATATCTACAGATATTGTTATACAGATATATATATATATATATATATATATATATATGGATGTATTTCATACAGCATAGATTCTATATTACTGTAATTCAGAACTTAAACCTGATAGGATTAAGTTATGAAATTTTCTAAGACCTAGTTTATATCTAATCCTTACATGCTTGTGGGTCTAATAGTGAACAAAGATAGGCCCACAGATATTTAGAGTTTTGAAGAGACTTTTTTTTGTTATCATTGTTAGAAGGGATGACTCTCTTAGGAGTGGAAAGGGTAAGGGATAGGTTTAGAAATGAAGGTAACATAGAAATGAAATATCAATAAAAACTTTAAAAAAAATTTGTCCAAGTGTTTCATTTATAATAGAGGAACAAAGTCCAGAAAAAGATTTTGGAGTTGAAAAAGACCTCATATGCCATCTAGACCAGCAGTTTTCAAATTTTTTGGATTTTACATTCTTAAAAATTATTGAGGACTCCAAAGAGCTTTTATTTATGTGGGTTATATCTGTGAATATTTGCCATATTAGAATTAAAATGTCTTAGAATTATTGTGAAAATAGTTTAGGCTTTGTGGAAGAACTCAATAGTCTTAGAGTCTCCTAGGGAAACTTGGACTTTGAGAACTATTGATTTAGATGAACATTTTTGTTATATAGAGAGGAAAGTGAGATTCAGAGATGTTAATTATAGTACCAGACCTAGAAGTACCTAATTTATTGCCCTCTTCATTTTATGGATGCTGTTTAATTAAGCTTTTATAAACTCACATAGGGAGTAAGTAGCAGCACCTACATTTGAACCTGGGTTCTTGGACTTCAAATCCAGCACTGTTGTCAGTATGCTATTGCCTAAGATCATTCAGACCATTATGGCAGAGCTGACATGACTGAGTCTTTAACTAAGGCCTCTGAGCTCTCAATCCAGGGATCCAATATTGACTAGCTACACGAGCTTGGGGAGATTACTTTAATCTCTTTGTGCATCAGATTTCTCATCTGTAAAAAGAGGACAATATTTGATGCCTACTTCATAAGATTGTGGCCAGAAAAGTACCTTTAAATTAAACCTTAAGATACTTTAAAAAAGAGTTGCTTTTGCAATTATTGTCTCCATCTGTAATTATCACTTAATGATGTTAGCTTCATGAATCATGAATCAATAAGATTGTGTATCTAGAGTATGAATTTGTATAATATGATGTGAGCTGGTAGTACCTAATTTAGTGCTCTATCAGTGTTCTCTGAGCTTTTGCTCAGTTGAATTGAGGATAAACATTATTTCAAAGTTGAGGAAAATGTGACACAATTGTGATTTGCTTAATCAATGTCTGGAAGCTAGCAGTAGAATTCTATTCCCCTTGCTTGGAACCTAAGACCAGGGAGATCATCCTTGTTCACTTTCTGAAGCTGGAAATAAGCAGAAATTTTCACTTCATAGTGGAAAGAAATAGTCCAATGTAAAAACATGGTGACCTTCTGCACTAGTTCAGGCTCCTTGGCCATGTTTCCAAACCTCTGACTGTTATTCTTTTGTCTCACTTACTGTTAGCTGGAGCTCTCCTGCCTATAGTACGTACACCCAGCAACGATGAAGGTGTTGTTTACACTCATTCACTACAGCCATTTGCTCTTAATCTTGGTTAAGCTATTCCATTCAGTCACAGTGGCTTTTGTAGTATGATACCCAACACCAAGCAAATAGACAGTCCCCAAGGCAATCTGTATGCTTCTGTGAAGCCCCCAGATTCAGAGGGATGTGTCCTTGGGATAAAATATTCAACACTTTCAAGAATCTACTTAAAAAGTCTCTTTCCTGGACATGAATGACATTAAATTCAACATTTAACTAGTATCTGCACTATGCTACATGCTGGGGTTCCAAACATGCTGAAAACAAAACAAAATGAAACAAAACAAAAACAATCTCTGCCCTTTATTAGGCTGGAATCTTGAACCTTTTTGTGTGTGTCATGGACCCCTTTGGTACCCTGGAAAAGCCTACAGACCCGTTCTTAGAATCATGTTCTTAAATATACAAAATAAACTACATAGGAATACAAAGGAAATATGTTGCAATACATTTATCAAAATATTAAAAAATGAACAATTTCTTGGGCCACCAATTAAGAACCTCGGTTTTATAGAGAGTAGGTACATCAATATATAGATATATAGGTATAATACAAAGAAAATTGAAGAGGGAAAGAACATTCATAATAGGGGACATCATGAAAGGCTTCATGCAGAATGTGACACCTGAGTTGAACCAAAGAGACTTAGAGCTGGGAGGGATGTTCTTCACCACTCTCCCAATCACACTGTTTTGTAAGTCCCTTTCAATCCTTCAATCTTACTCAGTGCCATCTAATCAAATCATGGCATATCTCACATCTTTTCTCTTCTGTATACTTGTATAGCCTCATTCAGCCTCTATCACTTCTCTCCTCTTCAGTGGTCTAGTTGCTTCAAGTCTCTTAACTTAACAATCCCTCCTCCCTAGAGCTGCCAAAAAGTAATCACTTTAACATCATTAAATTCAATCTTCTTGTTTTACAGATGAGGAAACTGATGCCCAGGAAGTTTAAGTTGCTTAAGTAGAAAAGGATGTGGAAAAAATAGAAAGGATGACAAATACCCTGAAGTGGTAAGATGAGGGTGAAATAATCGAAGTGTGGAGTATGGGTTGTATGAATGCACAGAGGCCAAGATCGAGTACTATTTATTTTAGGGGTACATGGCAAAAAAACCCACTTTAATTAGAATGTAGAGTGTATATAAGGGAATAGTAATGAATGAGGTAAAACATTTCTCTTTTTTGCTCTTTTCCCTGTTTAGAGGTCTGATCAGAAAGTAGTAGGATGACTAGGGTTTGGTCTGTGGCAAGCCTGTGCAAGCACCGTCTGCACTGATGCAGATGCCTGCTTTGGGGCAGAAGACCATGGGAGTTAGCTGAGCTTGCCCATAGAATTTAGAGCACAGGTTAAAGCAGGAAGACCTTAGTGTAAATTTTTCCAGTCCAAGGGAGAACAGCAGCCAAGGAAATGAGAGAGATTCTGCAACAGACAGTATCCACCCAAGCAGTTTGAGAGAGGAGCTGATCAACAGGGCTAGATGACAAGAGGGGGTTTTCTCAGGCAAACTAGCTAGTACAGTGGTTTGTTTTAAGAGTGATGTCAAGTGTTAGAGTTTCAGCTGTCAGAACTTCTATAAGAGAAGGGGATATCCAGAGCAGTGTATCTCTCAGAGAGAGAATCAGAGGTGGGGGCGTTGGGAGAAAGGAGGGAAAGAGGTACAGACTTTGTTAACCACCTTCCCCTCACCCCTATCATTTTTAAAAAATATAGTATAGGTTAGAAGGGAAAAGGATTGCCTATCTAGCAGCTCCAAAATGTGTTTGCCTTCTGGGGGCAAGAGGCCAAACCACAAAGGAGCCCCATGAAACTAGGAAGGACTTTGTAGGAGAGAGAGCTTGAGATCCCCTTACGTTGCCAGCAGTGTTGCCCTGTTGGCAACTCCAAATTCAGAACTACTGTGAGGCTGTGTATGTTGTCTCTATCTGTTTATGGACTCTTTGCTTCTTCCATGTCATCTCTGGGGGTGAAATAAAGGCTATCCTACATAGAGAGGGAAAATGAGGCAATGGGAGTCAGAGTGTGGTGAGCCTTAAGGAAAGCCTATAGTTGAACTTGGACCTTAAAGATTATTTTTGGCATCTCTAGGGAGGATGGATTGCCTAGTGGAGAGACATGAAGTAGGGGGCCTAAATAGGTTCTTATATCAATAGTCCAGGACAGAAATCATGAAGGCATGGTCTAGGCTGTGTGAGTATATGGAAGAGGATAGCTCTAAGGGATACTGTGAATTGATTGAATGGCATTAAGAAAGGGTTGAGGAGGACTCCGAGTTTACAAAATTGAATGACAGGGAGAATGGCAAATGGTGCTACTAGAAACCAGATTGCAAGAGATTGAGGAAAGGGCTGGTTAGAAGTGACTCAAATGCCTTTTCCAAATGAATCCACTCCAATCTTGTCTTGAAGTGGGAAATTGTGAGTTCTAAAGGAAATATTGGCTCTTACACCTCTGTAGCTGTCAGGTCCCAGATGTGGACAAGGATGGATATAGAGTACAGTGGCACATGAACTGATCTTGGTGTCAGAAGATGTGGTTTCAGATCTAGTTTTATTGTTTACCACTTGTGGGCAAATCAATTTCACATCTCTAAGCCTCATTTTCCCCATCTGTCAAATGATGACACCTACACTACTGACTTCCCAAGATCTCTGTAACTTACTGGGGGACATGAATGTGACTGCTGTTCTTTCAGACAAATAGCCCTTTATTCCCTGGATGACTAGAACTGGTACAGTTATCTCTGATCATTTTCCTAGAAGTTTATAATTTCTGATCATTGATATTCTCTTACAGCCTCTTTGCCCACTAGATTAGGTCACGCTCTTCTCTTTTTGGTATTCTTTTCAGACGATAGTGTTGTCTACACAAGCACTCTGGGCAACTCAAGTTTGACAAATAGTTCCTGCTTATTGCTACTAAATAAACAGCCACTCACTGTATATCAAACTAACACTCAGACTCCTGACTAACATACCCTTAGCTTGAGCAAGGATATAATGATTTTTAAAACCTTCTCAGAACCTTCTATTGCAGCGAGATTAGCTTTTCTGGTGCTGGGCAACTGAATTCACACTGAAGTGTAAATGACTGACGTGAGTTTCCAGTATGTCCCAGTCCCTCAAAAGGATATTATCATTTATAGGGATCAAAGCCTTCAGTTAAAAGAATGAAATACCTTGGATTGAATTGATGGCATCATCAAGGGATATGGGCAAACCTTTGTTTCCTCATCTGAGCAATAAGGGCACTGGATTATATGATTTCTAAGATCCCTTTGAACACTGATATTATGTGTATGAGGTACTCAGGGAGGAGTAGCAGCATCTTTGGTGTGAAGACTTGCTGTACCCTTTTCAGGGCTCCTCATTTACCTTTGGTTTCCACCTTCACCCAGTTCTCACCTGTGGCTCTAAGAAACTATAGCATGCACAGTGGCCACACCCTGATAAACTGTCTCAGCAGATGGGTTAAACTACGTTAAGGGTAATCAATGGGCATCAAACTTGTTGGTGAGTTCAGGGGATGTCTACCCCTGGGGTACGAAGACTTCCTCTAGTGGACTGGATAAATGAGAATAATTTCTTTCAATGGCCATGAAGGGAGCTAAAGCAGGTGCTGTGAAGCTCATAAAGTTTGATCAGGCATTGAAGATGCATCTTGGACCACCACCAATCATCTTGACTTTTGTCCTAGTCCTGGATTTTCATGACTCAGGAAGAGAGAGAGAGGACAACTGTGCAGTTCTGCCTCACTTAAATCCAATTTGCACCTGAGTCAAGACATCGCCCTGTGATGAGATAGGTCCTTGTCTAAAATGAAGGACAAGCAACATCAGTCAGTATCTGGAGCCTTCTTGGGTTAAACCACCTGAAACCCTCGAACTAATTTGGAAAACTTGACTGCACAACTTTGTTTAGTGATTTGCCCTTATAGAAGTTTGGTTTGAGTCGGCTTGATGTAAGGTCACTATTCAAAACAGTAAGAGTACCATGAGTTCAATGACCTTATACACTAGTTAAAGCTTCTGTGAGACATCAGTTGGTCAGAGAACGGCCCCTTCAGTACAGCATGTCATACTATAGATAGCTTAAGTTCATAGAATATTAGGGATATAGGGGCCTTCAGACATCCTTCCTTCAGTTGTCAAATCACCCTTGCAGAGCAGAAAAGTATATTTCAGAAAGGAAATCATCCCACCCATTCTTGAGAAGGGGTCACCCAGTCTTTACTCATAGAATTCTAATGATAGGGTTCTTTTCACTACTTCTCAAGGTCTCCCATTTTATTTTCAAACAACTATAATTTTAAGGATTATAGAATTTAAAGCTAAATGGGGTCATAAAGAGCCAATTACTTTATAGATGAAGAAAAGAAGGCCATGTTAGAAAACTTTTCCCCCAAACTGAGCCAAAGTCAGAGAAGTAATCAGAAATAGCCAATGTGTTGACTGGTTTTATTTGAATGTACTTATTAATTACGAGAAAGGACCTCAATTTGTGGAGGCTTAGGGTAGGGAATGATGAATTAGTGGAGCGTAATAGAAATGGAAAAAGAAAAAGAAAAGAATATCTATAAAACAAAAACAGAAGAAAACAAAAAGATGTTCAGGAAGGAAGGAAGACTAGAAGGAAAAAATGAAAGATAGAAAGAAAGAAGAAAGGAAAAAAGAAAGAAAGAAGCATTTATGAAGTGCCTACTATATACCAGGCACTGTGCTAAGTGTTTTACAAATATGAATTCATTTGAGATAGGGACTCCAAATTGTTATTCCCATTTAAAATTGAATACACACTTGAAAAATAAGGTAACAGAAGTTCAGTTTCATATAAAATCCTCTTCACTTTGTATATTTGAATGTTTATTTTTATTGATGATTTAAGTTCATTAAAAATTAAAAGACAATTGATCCAAAACTGACTTCTATAGTTTGCTACCCTTTGATTCTAGTTTTGTTTTCTAGGACCAATTAGGAAAAGTCTAATTTTTCTTTCACATGATAACCTTTCAAATATTTTAAGAATGAAATCAACACTCACACCTCCCACCCCCAACACACACATCTCACCTCATGTCACCAAGTCTTCAGTTCTCCATACTAAAAATTATCAGATTCTTTAGTTGAAAACATGTGTTATACAGATGTGGAAGTTGAGGCCCAGGGTAGTCCATTAGAAAACAGGTTTGGAGTTGGAAAGGACCTTAAAGGTCATCTAATCTAACACCCTTATTTTATAAAGGAGGAAACCAAGACCCAAAGAGGTTTGCCCAAAATGGAATAGTCCCACTAGGCTTGAGCTCAGGTTCTCTGACACCAAATACAGTGCCCCTTCTGTAGCATGATGCCCTTAATTAAATAATCTGCCCAAGAATACACAGCTAATTAGTAGCAGCCACATCTAAGACCCATGTCTCCTGACTCCAAGACCAACTGTAACATTAGGACAGCAATAATCCAGAATGGCTTGGAAATATTCGATGCTCTTGTAGCCTTTTGCTGCCTGTTTTTTTTTGGGATTTAGTTACAAATCCAGTCCTGACCCTTGTTGAAAAGGGTCACTTAAGGGGAGTAAGGGAAGATGCAGCAAAAGAAGTCTGGTCATGACCTGATCAGTCCACGGTTACTAAGTTACACTGGGATAGAACCTTTTACAAGGTCCATAAGTAAAAGTTGAGGGAAAGTAGGAGCCAAGGGGAAAAGACCCAAGGAAGGGCATCTGGGAAGCCCATAACTAGTTCAAGGATTATTTTAAGTCACAGTGACACATGCTGAGCACATAAACTTTGCCAAGCAACAGGAAGAACCAGCCATCAAAATATATGCACAAATAAGAAAAGGAAAGCCTCCCCGGTACAGTCATCTTTCCATCATTGACAACCCTAATCATAGAGGTTGTCTATTAATTTGTGAAAGCTATTAATTTGTGAAAAAATTATTCAAAATGAGTCTCTGGAAAGAAAAATGCCAGAAAATCTATAGAAAAACAAAATAAGACAGGAGTCCATTTTTTTTAAATGGTGGAATGGAGGTGTTTGGGGATGGGGTTGAGAAGGACATAGAGGTTCAAAGAGGCAGCAGGGCCTGAGCCAAAATCTGTCCATGACTTTGCTAACCACAATTCAGGAAAAGCCCTGAGGGCCCTTTAATGAAGGTAGAGTTGGTCATGACCTCAGTTTTTGCATGTTTATGTCTCCTAGTGTACTAGTTCCTGGGGACCCCCTTGGGGCAGTACTGACTCAGAAGGAAACTACCATCTTGTACATCACATACCACTTCCTGCAGTGCTCCCTGGGTTTTCCCTAGAAGGCTCTTTTTCATGGGCTGGTCTTGAGGAGTATGGGGGTAGTTGCTAGGATCCTAAAAACTCAATTCAAAGGGGACAGGAGATGGAAACCCTAATGCAGGGTACTCACTTTTCCCTAATATTTTTCTTGCTTCATTGATATGTATTTGATTTGTATCTATACATGAACAAATTGTCTTTATCGTCTTCCAGTAAGTCCAACACTAATGCCTCCTTGATTGACCTGTGGAAGGTTCATAGAATAACTAGTTTTTAGAACAGGAAAGAATGTTAGATGTGGATTGATTCAATCCCTTCATTTTACAAATGAAGAAACTGGGACTCAGAAATAGTGAACTGACCCTCCCACTAGGCTTGAAATACTCTCCCTCCTAACCTCCTTCTCTCTTAGAATTCTTGGCTTCCTTTAAGATTGAGCTCAGGTGTTACCTCTTACAGAAGACCTTTCCTGTCCTTTGAGTTGTTAATGCCTTCTCCTCTAATGCTATCATCAGTCTATTCTATACTAATCTTTCATATATTCTTGTATATATATATGGTCTCTCCACTACTGGATTAGAAGTTCCTTGAAGGCAGGGACAATTTTGGCTATTTATTTGAATCCCTAGTGCTTTGCACAGTGTTTGGCAAATAGTGAACATGTAATAAACGCTTGTTGATTGATTAGGGTACAAGCCTATCAATGTGGAAAGACTTTAGGTATTGGCTCAGCAATGGCTTGTGGGTCTATTGTGGGACACCTTGCTTTGCTAAATTTGTAGAGGTTTATCATCAGAAGGTTGGCCACTAAGTTATGATTTTATTTTTCCTGACCACAACAACTCATTTTGACTGTCCATCAAAGCATGAAGGATTTGTGGTCTATTGCTTCAGAGGGTGTCCATGCTTATGAAGTCTTCTGAAGTGTTGAAATATAATCTATGTCATAGCCACCTGAAAGAACTGCTTCAGATAACTGCTGTCGACTTCAGAGAAAAAGGAAGGAGTCCATCAGTTAAAGACTGTCAATGGATTGTCCCTGTATCGAAAAATTAATCACAGGCTCATCAAGATCAAGGACAGAACACAGAACTAAAAATCAGATAGTGTAAGAGAAATATAACTGGCAGAAAATGGAACAAAAGAAAACAGACATGTAGGATTCCATTTTGACTGTTACTCTGTTTCTAGGATATTGCATCCAAACTATAGCAGAAAAATTAACTTTGATATAGCACTGACATTAGGATAAAAAAAAAAAAACTTCCTCTCTAAACCCTTTATAACTTCTCTGTTATTGTGGAGGACACCACCATCTTCCTCATGACTCAGATTTGTGTCCAGGTGTTATTATCAACTATTTACCCTCTCTCCCTACAAATCCCTTCTGTTACCAAGTCTTGTCATTTTCACTTTCATACTATTTTTCTTACATACGCTTCTCTCCCCTGATACTGACACACATAACACATATGTACACACACATGTACACACACACACAAACACACACACACACACACACACACACACACACACACACACACCTCTTCCCTACTCCTCTTCAGTGCAAACTTTCATCACCTCATGCCCTGACTATCACAATAGTCTGCTGGTTGGTCTCCCTGCCTCAGGTCTATCTCCACTCTAATCTATCCTTTACTAAGTTCTCAAACCGATCTTTCTCAAAAATAGGTTTGACCATGTCATTCCTATCCCTCTCCACATCACCTCCCCATTCAATAAACTATAGTGGCCTCTGGAATCAATTATAAAATCCTATTTAGTCTTTTAAAGCCCTTTAAAACTTTATTCCTTTCTACCTCTCTAGTCTTTTTATACTTACATATGCTGCGATCCAGTAACGTTGACCTCCATGCTGTTTGTCACATAAGACACTCTATCTCTGATCAAGTTTTTACTGGTTATCTCTCATGCCTGGAACTATCTCCCTCATTATCTCTGTCTCCTATCTTCCCTGGTTTCTTTTAAGTCTCAACTCAACTCTTACGTTCTATGTGAAGTCTTTCCCAGTCCTCCTTAATTTCGATCTTCTCCCTCTGAGACTACCCCTAATTTATTCCCTATATATATATTTGTAAATAGTTATTTATACATTGTCTCCACCACTAGACAGTGAGCTCCTTGAGAATAGGGACTATTATTTATCTAAGTGCTGTGTCTTACCTTAATATAGTGCCTTACACATAGTAGGTGCTTAGTAAATATTGGTTGACTGACTGACTGATGCTTATTACCTGTGTGACTATGAGCAAGTATTTAGGCTGGATCAGAATGGGGTAACCATGAGGCAAGAGGAACCAATTAGGAGATTATTGCAATAATCTAAATGAGAAGGTATAAGAGCCTGAATTAAGGTACTATCTAGTAAGTAGAGAGAAGTTGTCTGATGCAAGCAATGTTTTGTAAGTAGAAACAGCAAGTGTTAGTGATTGGTTGGATATGTGGTATGACGACAAGTAAGGAGTTGAGGATGATGCTGAAGTTACAAACCTGGGATGCTGGAAAAATGATGATACCTTTTATAGAAATAAACCAATTTGGAAGAAGAAAGTGTTTGGCATCTGGGGGCAGGGGGACAGATGATGATTTCAGTTTTGGACATGTTGAGATTGAAATTTCTCTGGGGCATCTTGTTTGAAAGATGCAATAGGAAACTGATAATGTAGACCTGAGCTTGGAGCTGAATATATAGATGTGGCAGCCATTAGCATAGAGAAGATACTTAAACTCGTGGAACTATAGATTCCCATGAGAGAAAATATATAGAGAGAAGAGAAAGTCTAGGACAAAACCATGTGGGACACTGACTTTTCAGCCAATGATCAATCAATCAAAAAACATTTACTAAGCCCCAAGTATGTGTCTTCGTTGTGCTAAACACTAGGGATGCCAGAAGAGGCAAAAGGTAGTCCCTGCCCACAAGGAGCTTATATCCCAGTGGGGAGACAATATGCAAACAAATATATATAAAGCAAATTGTAGATAGGATAAATAGGAAATGATTAGCAGAGAGGAAGACATTAGAATTAAGAGGATTTAGGAGTAAAAGAGGATTAGGAGTAAAAAGAGGGGATATCAAAGATGTGCCAGCAAAGAAGACATAGAATGAGTGGTCAGGCAGGCAGAAGGAAAACCAGGAGAGAATATTGTCACAAAAACCTAGAATGAAGAGGGGGAGGTGTAATTTTTTAATATTTTAACTTAGCTGAACTAAAACCAATTTAACTGAAGTAAACTCTTACATATAAATAGTAGAAAAACAACAACAAAAAAAGAGAATTATATATGAATCTCTATTATGTACAGCTTGTACTCTCTTTTTTGATCATACTTGTTTTGGTATTTTAAGAAAAGATAAGATCTATAGTAATGAAGCACCTGAAATCTACGTGTGGAAACAAGAAGTACAAAGTCTTCTTCATAGCCCTAGTAGCAGCATGAGGATATTGAGTAAGCAGAACTTCTCAAAATCTTCCTGTTCCCCAGAGAAGATGCTTTGGTGAGCCCAGGTGGAGGTTGCCCAAATGGATATACAGGGATTCTCTCATGTCTAAGAAGTCTACTAGCAGAGAGGAACATGACACTTAGGTGATCCCTCCATATCAGATGATAACCTCCCTGAAGGTATCTGAATCTGAGGTCATCTCCCTTGACTAATTTCTTGATTGGTTCATGCCAGCAGACTGGTGCCACATCATAGCCTAAATCATCTCCTAGACTAACATGAATGATTACATGTCTTTTATGGGAAGAACACCATGGAAAGACAACATGGTACTAGAATCAGGCAAGAACTCGGTTTGAATCTAAACTGCCACACTTAACGTCTGTGTGATCCTGGGCAAGGGACATTTACCTTCTCTGAGTCTTGTATTTCTCATCTAGAAAAACTTAGTTTGTAGTGTGGTAGGGAGGAGTGTTTAAATTCATATATGAAAAAAAATCCAAAAAAACCTATCTTATAATAGTTCTGTAAACATCAGCAGGAGGAAGAGAGGGAGGAGGGAAGGAAGAAGGAAAGAAGGCAGGAAGGAGAGAAGAAAGAAAAGGAGGAGGAAGGAAGGAGAGAGGGAGAGGAGAAAGAAGAGGGAAGGAAAAAAGAAAAGAAATACAGAAAGGAAAAGGACCAGTATTGGAGGAGAGGATCTGGGTTCAAGTCATAACTCTCATTCACTTATGTGACTCTTGGCAAGACACTTAACCTCTCTGGGATTGTTTTCTCTGTAAAATTAGAAGGTTTGACTAGATGACCTATAAGGTTCCTTCTAGCTCTAAATCTAGGATACTATGAGATATGAATATAAATTTTATCATCCCTATTTTGCAGATGAAGAAACTCGTTTATAAAATAAAGATCTATAATCGAAGTAATACAACTGCTATGAGATAGAACAATGATTAAAGTCTACATCTTCTGACTCCAACTAGATAACTAGGTGGTAATTGAGTATCCTAGTTTGTACTCTCTGGAACTGAGTATGTTTGAAGGAAAGTGAAAAGTAGAAAGTAGAAGAACACGGGATGGAGAATGAAGAGATCTGCTTTCTAGCTAGCTTCTTCTATGTTCTCAGGCAGATCAATAAACATCTCTGATCTTAAGATTCCTTATTGGTAAAATTAAAACATTGAACTAGATGATCTCCATTGTCCCTTCTAAAATGAAAATATTGATTCCATGAGTGACTTGGAGTTGGTTCTGGGTGGAGGGGACGGGGATAGCTGAGGTGAGGAAGAGGGATAAAAATCCAACTTACTCTTTGTTCTTTTTTTTTTTAATGTAAATTTATATATTTTACTTTTTACATTCATTTTCACAAAATTTTGGGTTCCAAATTTTCTCCCCATTTGTCCCCTCCCCCAACGCCAATACACCCAGCATTCTAATTTCCCCTATCACCAATCAGCCTTCTCTTCTATCATCCCTCCCTTCCCTTGTCTCCATCTTCTCTTTTGTGCTGTAGGGCCAGATAACTTTCTATTCCCCATTACCTGTATTTCTTATTTCCTAGTAGCAAGAACATTACTCAACAGTTGATCCTAAAACTTTGAGTTCCAACTTCTTCCCATCCCTCCCTCCCCACCCATTCCTTTTGGGAAGGCAGGCAATTCAATACAGGCCATATCTGTGCAGTTTTGCAAATGACTTCCATAATAGTCGTGTTGTGTAAGACTAACTATATTTCCCTCCATCCTATCCTGCCCCACATTGTTTCTATTCTCTCTTTTGATCCTGTTCCTCCCCCAGTGTTGACTTCAAATTGCTCCCTCCTCCCATTGCCCTCCCTTCCATCATCCCCCCCACCCTGCTTATCT
>CM053771.1:142429141-142577689 GCA_028658325.1 Potorous gilbertii | reverse complement strand
AGGATTGTGCCACTCCTCTCTGAGGACGAAGAGATATGCTTACCATCAGGTAAAGACATAGGAGTCAAGGCCTCTGTATCCCAAATATCTGAAATAGATACCCCATGGACTCAGGCCATGGAGGAGCTCAAAAAGGATTTTGAAAATTAAGATCCTATAGTGTCATAGGATGACATAGAAGGACCTTAGAGGTTATTGAATCCAAACGTCTTATTTTAGGGATGAGAATACTAGGGCCCAGGACATCAAGTGACTAACTTGGGGTCACACAGGGGTTCTTACTCTTGTCTGAGGTGGTATTTGAACACAGTTCACTCTGACTCTAGAGTCTACACTCTATCCTCTATACTACTTGTCCTTTATATCCTACCTTTCCCTTTACTCTATTCATACTTGCTAGCTCTATGGGCATTTTTCTCTGGTAATCTCAAAGTGAGCTTCCAGCTAGGGGGAAAAAAGTCATGTGTACAAGTCTCTTTAATTCAAAGTAAAATGTGATAGTCAAACACAAGAGGTAAAAGCAAAGGCCTTGAGACTTCAGAAGAAGAAGAGATTATTTTTACCTTAGGAATTTAGGGAAGTTTTCAATGAAGGAAGTAGAATGTGAGGTTTTTTTTAAGACTGGGAAGTATTTCAGTAGATGGACAGAGGAGAAGGTTATAGAGCTGTTTGGGGAAAGGTAAATAATTTGATTGGTAAGAGAGTAGAATATTGTATAGGAGTAGCATGGGAAAAAATTGGAAAAATAGGTTAGGATCAGGATTTAGAGACCCTTGAGAACTACACTAAGAAATTTGGTCATTATTTGATGGGCAGTCAGAAGGCAGCTAGGAGTTTTAGTGGATAGATTGCTGGGCCTAGAGTCAGGAAAACTCATCTTCCTCAGTTCAAATCTGGCCTCGACACTTACTAATCTAGATCCTGGGCAAGTCAATTAACCCTGTTTGCCTCAGTTTGCTCATCTGTAAAATGAGCTGGAGAAGGAAACGGCAAACCACTCTAGCATCTTTGACAAGAAAACACAAATTGGGCAAGAAGAATCGGATATAACTGAAAAACAACAATAGAAGCCATTAAAAATTTCTGGCTAGTAAAGTGGTATGATCAGAGATGTTCATTAGGAATATAGACATGGCATAATGGATGGAAGTAGGGCAACAGGGTGACTGCGAGACTGGTTAGGAGCCTATTATAATGCTCCAGGTGAGAGGTATTAAAAGCCTAAATGAACAATCACATGGGAATGGAGAGAGGGGAATGGATGTGAGGGGGATTTCAGATGTAGAATAGATAACGCTTCATAGATAATTAGATGCAGAAGAGACAGAGAGAGCATGAGAAGAATCAAAGATGACAATGCAATTTCTAGTCTGGGTGACTTAAAAAAAAAAACCCCAGCATTTCCATCTATAGAAATAAGGAAGTCAGGGGCAAGAAAAAGTTGGAAAGAGTACGAGTTCCACTGTTGACATGATAAGTTTAAGTGGCTTACAGATTCTCCACATAGAGGTAAATATGTGCTTGTACTTCAGGAAAAAATAGATGTGAAATCATTTGCAAAGAAGGGACAATTGAAGTTGTGGAATGAGGAAAGATCTCTATGGAAGAGAGAAGAGATGAGGCTAGAAGAAAGGACAAAAATTACTAAAATTAAAGGTAGGAGGAAGAAGAGGAAAGTCTGAATGAAACAGCTGGAGAGACAGGCAGAAAGTTAGGAAAGGACAATGAAGCAAGAGGAAGAAGTAGGAGAAAAAAAGAAGTAAATGGTATCAAAGGAGGAGGACTGAGAAAAGGTCATTAAATTAGGTTATTAGGGCATTAGTATTGACCTTAAAGAATACATTTTCCGTAAAGTGGTGTATGTATAAACTGGCTAACAGAGATTAAATTTGATGGGATAAAATGCTGGAAAAATGAAGGCAACGAAGGTATACCATTATCTCTAGACACTTGATAATGAATGAATGGGAAAAAAGCAATAGAGTGTTGGAGAGAGTGGCATGGTCAAGGGAAGGTTCTTTTCTTTCTTTAAAGGACAGAAAAAACAAAGCTTATTTGTTGATAGAAAGGAAGGAATCCACTGGAGACTAGAGAAGAGGAGTTTGAAGGGGTGTGTGTGAGAGACTGTGAATGGACAGGGTTAGGACTGGACTTTTGAGAAGAGTAGAAATGATCTGGTAAAAATGCCTTGGGAAATTTAATAGGAAATCAATAAAAATTAACAAGACTTTTTGGTCTCCTCCCTTCTCAGCCCATGCACCATTGGAGTCACCCACATCACACTGGTTGACCCCCAAAGACATTCAAGGGCCTTACTGAAGAGGCTGCCCTGAGTTTCTGCTCTGACCCACACCCCAGGACACCAAAGATTTCCTGTTGCAACAAAAAGTGGTAAGAATAAAGTCACTGTATGACTGCATGAGGGTTCTTGGAATGATACTAATCTAAAAGTATGATTTTCCCATTATGAAGTTTTCACTCTGTTTCTTGACTTTTGAGGACAAAATGACATCCCAAAAGAAGAGCTTGAATGTTTTTCTAGGAAAGGTTGTTTCTGTTTAGTCATTTTTCAATTGTGTCTGACTCTTCATGACCCCTTTTTGGGGTTTTCTTGGCAAAGATACTAGAATAGTTTGCCTTTTCCTTCTCCAGCTCATTTTACAGATGAAGAAACTAAGGCAAATAAGGCAAAGTGACTTTCCCAGTGTAACAAAGTTAGTAAGTATTTGAGGCCAGATTTGAACTCAGGCCTTCCTGACTCCTAGCTCAGTGCTCTATCCATTGTACAACCCATATGAGTTAATGTAACTAGGGCATTGAAAATAATGCGAACCAGACTGCCATAGTGGCAACTCAGACTCTTGAGGATTTGGACACATAGGAATTGCTGTTCCTGATGTACAAGACGCTTGTAAAAAAGATTTGAAGAATTAGGAGCAAAATCTGTGAAGAAATCTGATGGAAGCAAAATGAAAGAACTGGCATTTCTTCTAGATCCTGATGTCTGATAGATTGAATCCTCATTGTAGGGTAATCCTCACTTTATCTTCCAGAACAACAAAGAGTAAAGTGATACAAGGGTGCTAGACTAAAGGAAGAATGCAGTATTTACATAGTCCTCTCCACTTGGCATTTTTTCTTCAGTTCCATTCATGACCCATTTTAACTATATTTTACATTTGCTATCCATGTTTTAAAGCATTGTGCCTCTTCCTACTAATTAAAATATTGTAGTCATGCATTTTTACCTTTCATGTATAATTATTTTAATTCTTCCTCAGAGGATGATTTAGAATCACCTTTTTTTTTTTTGCTTCCTGAACATCATTTCTTTGACACCACTTTTGAACTTTTGTTTAACCACCATTTTCAAAAATAGCATCTAATGTACTGATACTGTGATGTCTTCTGAAATTTCAAAAGGCCTAGAAATAACTTTTCATAATAGAAAATAAAGAAAGGTGCACATCTTGAAATTTAATGTGAATTTTAAATGAAAAAAATTGGGGAACTTGAAATAAAGTATTCATTGTGTTAAAACACATGCCCTGACATACAACTTCAAAGAATCCCATCAGGTTGATAAGGATGCTAGTGTTAAAAAAGTATTTTTTATAGGAATTATGGATGGTTTTTGAGATGAGTAGAGACTTCATTCTATCTAAGGTAAGTTCACATAATCATGACCTCAATGACTAATTTTCTTCAAGTTCTGCTTTTGAGATCATGCATCAGAAATTTGAACGTTAAAATACATCAACAATTCATGCTCAGATTTATGGTAAAGAGCTTCCTTCACCATCACTAGCCTGGTCTTCTGGTAACAGTGTAATCTGCCAACTGGGTCCATACTTAAAGTCTTTCCCTCTCAGCACAGGAATAGCCTAAGCTTATGTGTTGCTGGTATAGACTTCAGGAAGCCAGAATTACCTCCTCATCAAACTAAACAATTAGAATAAATGGTTACTTATATTATATTGCTTGTAAATCACAATCAGTGATTGCTCAACACAGAATTTAATTAACACAGGAACTGCTAATTAGCAAAAGCCTCTGTTAAATGTACTCCCCTATCAAACTGACATCCATTTGATCTATTTTAAAAACATAGCTGGTCTTTATATTCATTATGGTCCTATAATACAAAAATCCAATTTCATTTAGCAATAGACATTTTGTGAAATGGCCATTCCAGTTATGGAATGGGCACTCAGCCCATATGTCCAATCTTCTGTCAAATCTTGACATTCCCTCCTTTACAGCAGCTAGTATAAGTCTTCTTCTCTTCATTCACATAGTACAGTCCTAGTTCAGGCCCTAACCACCTCTACTCTGGACTATGGCAGCAGCTTTCTGGTTGGTCTCCCTGCCTCAGTTCTCTCCCTATTCCCATCCATCTCCCTTTAAAGGCAAAGGTGATTTTGTTTTTCTAAAATGTTGCTCTGACTATGTCACCCCCACCTACTCAATGAGCCCCATTGGCTCCTTAGTACCTCTATGATAAAATGATTTTCTAAAGCTCTTCAGAATCAAGCCACTCTATTCCAAGTACTCTGTTCCAACACCACTGGCAGTTTCTTGGACATAGAACCATTGCATACCTTTGTGCCTTTTCACTAGCTTTCTCCCGCACCTAGAGTGGTCTGCCCTCTTACCTCTGCTTCTTATCTCCTTGAACTACTTTTCAGAGGACTAGCCCCTCTGGGGTGAAGGCTTGCTGAGCCTTTTCAGAGCTGCTTGTTCACCTTGGTTTTCCACCTATCAACTAACTCTCAACCTGGGGCTCCAAGAAGCTGTAGCATGTGCAACAGCTACACCCTAGTAAAAACCATCCTAGAAGGGTTAAACCATGTTGAGGATGATTAACTGGCTTCCAACCTGATGGTGAGGTCGTAGAGTGCCTACCCAAAACATGTCAAGGCTTGTGTTCTTGTGTTTGTCTTTCATTTTCAAAGAGGACCATGACATCAGGGAGATGATGACATGACTTTGATTTTAGTGAGGGAGGGCTGTGCAAAGTCACCAGCCTCATTTTTTTCCTCCAGAGCCATCTGGATCCAGGAACCAGATATTCATCAGGATGACTGGAGATGCAATGGGAGACCTTGGCCCTTTTAGGTGAAGGCCTTTTCAGGTTCTCACTTTGAATGAGGTTATGCCTACTCTTAAAGAAGTGCATCAAGGGGTAGCCCTTTTAATAAAAAAAAATCAAAGTGAGAGGAGAAAACCCTCAGGGTTGCTGGTCATGTAAAGGTTACCCCCATTGGAATGGACAGATGAGAACAATTTGTTCCAATGGCCATGAAGGAAGCTAAAGCAGGAGTTGTGGAGTGCTAAGAGCTTAGTCAGACATCGAAGTCCCAAAGGTCATCCACTGCATCCCAGGCCATTGCCAGTTGTCTTGACTTCTGTCTCTCCGCTGGAATTAGATAACTCAGGAAGAGAGTGAGGCTGATGATTTTGCGATGATGCTTTACTTAAATCCAATTCATTGCTCCTCTTTGGAAAAAATGAAATATGAAAAATATGACACAAAAGCCAGATGAAATTTCACTTGATCCAAGAGGCTTTTCCTTCTCCCATCTGCTCATACCTTTTTTTAATGAGATTACTTTCTATCAACTCTCTCTGTCTTGGTTTAACTAGTTTTACTTGTTTCTCTCAGGAGAATGTAAGCTTCTTAGGGGCAGGGACTGTGATTCTTGCCTTCCTCTGTATCCTCAGCATTTACAACAGTGGCTACCATGTAGGAAGCATTAACCAAACTAGGTTAACTAAGAGGCCCTCTATGATATCTGCTCTACCTCTGCCTGCAGTGGCTATAGACAGTGATTCCTAATTGTATTCAAATGCCCCAGCCTAGCAGACTCCTAAAGTACTAAAGATATGAAAATCCTCTTCTCCTATGTCCCTTACCTCTCCCATCATGTTTCTCCATACTCCTCAAAAATGAATCCCTTCACTGAATTCCCTTTACTGAATCCAAGTTTTTAAACTATCCCTCCAAATCAGCCCAGTGATCTCACTTTTGCCCATTTGTTTCATACTAATAGATGTGAGATGGTGGTTCAGAAACTAATTCAGGAGGAAACGTAATAATCTGAATTAGGTCAGGCAGAATGAGTAGGAAGGGATAGATCATTCTCATGTCCTTTCATGCATGGGATGTCTCTCCTCAGAAATATTAAGAACTAAATTATGTGGACTGCATCTTTTATTTATTTTTCTTTACTTTTTATTGCTATATTTTGTTTTTATCTCACCTGCATTTCTCAACTTTTCTTTCTCTCATGTCTCTCAGAGGACTAACTTTTATAATGAAGGACACAGATCTGATAAAAGAAGTTCCACAAAACAACTACCCACATCTAACATTATGTAGAATTCTCTATAGTCACAGTGTCATTATACTTCTGTAAAGAAAGGAAGGAGGTACATTCTCCTTTTTCTTCTTTGGGGCCAAGCTAGGTCGTTATGATCTACTTTCATTTCTAATGTATCCTTCACAAATGTAGCAGGATATCCTGTAGTTTTGTAGTATCATATTGAGAGGAAGTATGTATAGAAGGTAGTATGTATAGAAGGTAGTATAATTAGAACTTGGGTTCAAATCCTGCCTCTAACACTTAATAGCTGAGAGACCATGCTCGCTCTGAGTCTGTTTCCTCATTTGTAAAATGGTATTACCTAACGCACAGAGTTGTGAGGAACAAATGAGTGAGATATGGGAGGAGCTTTGCAAACATTAGAGGGCTATTTGAACATCAGATGTTATTACCATAGTTCAGGAAATCTTTGTTTTGACTGCTGCTTCATTTATATATAGCCCTGTAAACACCTCTATTTCTGCTGACCACCTTACCTGTGATCTCTGCTATTTTCCCCACTGCTGCCCTTGATGGAACAGCAATGTCTGCTGGCCACTTTATTCAATCTGCCTTATGAAGTAGCTTTCAGTAATATATATTTTTTTAATGTGGGAGATGGGGAAGAAATCAGACAATCAACATTGATTTATAGAGGAATGCTGACCAACTCCTTGAAGAAACTGAGGCATGGAAGAGAACTGATTCCTCCTCCTCCCTCTCAAGTCATGACTGAAGCCAAAAGAGAGCTTACATGTGTCATTTATCATCCCCTTCTCTTTTCTTTCTCCCTACCCCCATCTACACCCCGAGCCATACTCCGCAGGAACTTACATGCTCTGACCAGGAATGTAATGTACACTTTATGATATTTACTTTTTGACTCATCAGAAAAGGGTCATATTGTATGTGTCAGAGTAACCCCCAGCTGCCAGTTCATCTGTCTTCTCTCCTTCTTTTGTCCCTTTTATGGAGGAAGAATGTAATGAAACCACAGACAGGTATATTCAAGGTCAGGGACATACAAATAGCAAAATGCACAAACCCCTGTTCTGGCAAGGACAAGGTGGCCCATACATATAAAATCCAAACTATTTCAGTGGTGATTTCTCTGAAAACAGAAAACTGGATGACTATGAGACATGAGGGAGGCTCTTGACATGAATCACAGGAGTGGGAGTGGGAATATCTAGGCTCATCTATGCTTCTAATGAAAACTTGGGGTAAATATCTTACCCTCTCTGGACCTCAGTTTCCTTCAAGTTCTAACGCACTAATATTTTTAGAAGTCACACAGCAGTTAAGGAAGGTGAAACTTTCTTGGATAACTCAGGAAAAGGCGCCACTTTTTTTAGGCTAGTCAAACCAAAGAAAGACACTAGGCCTGCCTTTTTTTTAAACTGAGATTCCCTATCTCACTCAGGCTTGCCATTAATGGGCCTAATTTCAATAATGACTAGCATGAAAGTTTCAACCTGTTCTGTTTCTGACCTAAGATGAATTTGCCACTTTTCAGGCAATCTGGTGCTCCCCTTCTTCTGGAGGTCTGCCATTTTGGGCTAATGTTAATTAATGTGGACACAGATGATCAACCAACATTAGCCTCCCCAGTAGTATGAGGAACTACTTGTGCCCCCCTGACTAGCTTGACCTGATATTTGTGACTACCTGGACAGGGGCCCAGAATCTCAATTATGAGCGACTTCAGAAAATCATCTCGACCACTCCGTAATTTATATAGGAATTCCCTCAGCAACATATCTCTCTCTTCTTTTGTGTCATCCAGACTGAGATAGATACAAGTCATATCATTTTATAAAAATTTAACTCTTATTTTAAGAAAAATATTTATTTTTAGTTTTTACCATTCACTTCCATGAGATTTTGAGTAACAGGTTTTCTCTCCATCCCTCTCCTCCTCCCACAGCAAGATAGTGTGCAACCTAATACAGGCTCTACACATGCATTCTACATATGCACTTCTGAACAGCCCAAATTGTTACAAGAAACTGTAACTAAAGTTTGCCTCTTTCTAGTTTCCATCCATTGTCTTAATTTTGCTCTCTGGGGCCAAGCAGAATGAGTCTAATTCCTTTTCCACATGACAGCCCTTCAAGTATTTTGAATGAAGTTGTATTATCCTTTGGCAAATCATTTCACCAGGTCAAATATCTCCAGTTCCTCTGGCTAATTTTTTCAAGGCAGGGTCTCCAATTCTTTCACTTTTCCATTGTGTTCTCTGGGACTCTCATTTTTGCCCTAACCTTATTTCCATTGTTTTTCATTTTATATCTTTTTTCCCTGACAAATTACTGTATTTCTAGTCATTCTCTCTATGGATGACTGTTTTTTCTCTCATGTCCCCCAATTTTGGAGTCAGTAAAAGAATACTACTTGTCCTCCCTGTGCCAAATTCAGACTCACCCTCTGCAACCATCTATCAGTAACCTCTCCTTCTCTGAGGATCATTTCAGAGTCTGGTGCTGGACTCAAAAGATTATCTCAGCTTCTTTATCACCAAGGTTAGTCTTTGACTCAGTCTTCCACTCCTCCCTACCCTCTGTCCTCATATTTAGGGACGTTAGTATGCATGTTGATATTACCTCTAACACCTGGCTTTCCAGTTCATTGAGCTTCTTTACTTCCTTGATCTTTGCACCATTCAGAGACGGTCACACCTTTGATTTCATCATCATTCATGATTGTCCAGTCTTCATGATTCAGAATGCTAAACTTCCTCTCTTGGATCACAACTCCCTGTCTTTTTATTTCTTCTGTTTCACTTCTCCTAATTCTCACCTGAACTTCAATCATTCTACTCCTATTTGCTCTCTCTGGTTTTCATCTTTATTCTGGTCTCCCCCTTGAGTAATCTTCACCCAAAAGTTATTAATCAGTTAGTAAACACTTACTAAGCACCTACTATGTACCAGGCATGGTGCTAAGTACTGAGGATAAAAAAGAGGCAAAAGGCAGTTCCTTCCATGAAGGAAGCCACAATCTAAAATGTAAACTGATCAAAATCAACTACATACTCTTCACTGCCCTTCAGTGTTTTGTTCACCTTTTTCCCATGGATACTCACAACTGGCCAAAACCTAATCAATCTTTGTTTGCTCCCATTTGCTCCTATTCAGTTTTGCTTGAAGAAATGACACCACCATGCTGGCTATGCCTGCAAGCATTTTATGTTATATAATATCAAGTGAATTTTGTTCTACTTTCTTTCTATCTTATTACCCACGGTGGTTTTTCTAAACCTTCCTTTTTCTCCTCAAGTCTCTTGTACCACTCTTCTCCTACCTTGACATCCCTATCATAGGGAATCTCATTTTCTATTTTACCGTGAAAATAGAGAGTATTTGTCATAAATTTCCTCTTATCTCTTATTTTATACCTCAAAACCCCTCCACATCATAGACTATTTTCTACTTTCTTGCTTAACTCTCTGGGGAAGAGGTGGTCCTTTTTCCCAAGTAAAAGCAAATACCTCTACTTGTATATTTGTATCCTTGATCATATCCTTTTCTATCTCTCCTGGGGTGCTGCTACATGAATTAATCCCTCTTGCCCCTCCAAGTTCAGTTCCTTCCAGTCTTCTTCCCTAGTGCCCACAAATTTGCTCAGGACTCCGCCATTCTTTAAAAAAAAATACTTTCAGTGAATCTTGACTCTCCCTCAAGCTATTGTTTTTACTCTCTCTCTTTCATAGACAAATTTCAGGGGGTAGAGGGAAATACTCTATACTCATTGCTCCTCACCTCCTCACTTTCAATCCTCTGCAGTCTGATTCTCACCCCTCAACTACAACTGCCCTCTACAAAATTATCAGTGATGTATTAACTGCTAAACTGGATGATCTTTTTTCAGTCCCCACCCTTCTTGACGTTTACAGCTCTGGACACTATGAACCACCCTCTTCTTCCTATTCCCTTTCTTTCCTCAATCTTCACGACCCCTTCACACCTCTTTCTTTTGGATCTTCTCCTCTCTCTGGGTACTTTTTCTCAATCTCTTTTATTCAGTCATAATACAAGTCTAGTCCCCTAATTGTGACAGTCCTTTAACGTACTGACCTGGACTTTTTTCTCCCTTCCCTCCCCCTCCCCTTTCCTCTCCCCTCCTCCATCTCTCTCTCTCTCTCTCTCTCTCTCTCTCTCTCTCTCTCCTCCTCCTCCTCCTCTTCCTCCCTTCTCTTTCCCATGTGGTGATCTCAATAGCTCCATGGATCTGACCTTAGTCTTTCTTCAGAACTTAAATCTTAATCCTACTAGACTTTTCTGCCCTGATATCTCATATTCATCCCAAACTCAACAAGTCCAAAGTGGATACTCTTCACCTCCCATCTCTTATTCATGCTTTTTTCCTTCTTTTGAGGACACCATCATCTTCCAATCCCCCACGCTGAAAATCTGAGAGTCATCCTTGACACTTTAGTCTCTCTCCCTAACCAGATGTAATGTCTTTCACATCTATCCTCTTCTTTTGACTCACATCACAACCACCTAAATTGAAGCCCTCCTGGACTCTTACAATAGGCTCCAAACTGGTTTACTTGATTCTAGGCTCTTTTATCTCTATTCTGTCCTCCACATAGTACAGGGTAATTATGTCATTCCTCTACACCAAAATCTTCAGTAGATTCATATTGTCTCTTAATTCCATATAACCTCCTTTGTTTGGTATTTAAAGCCCTTCCCAATCTGGTTCTAGGGATCTTTTTCAGCCTTATTTTTTATTACTTCTGGTCATTCAGTCTATGATCCAACTAAACTAGCTTACTTTGTTTGCTCAAGTTGGTGTCCTATTTCTTGCCTCTTTGCCTTGGTAGCTATCTTAAATACCTAGAATACACCCCCTCAAGATACTGTGTTGGTACAGTTGGAGGAACAACAGATTTGGGTTCAGAGGACATGGTTTCAAACCCTACCTCTACTATTTACTAATTGTGTGACCCAGGGAATTACTTAATAATGTCTTGCCCCAATTTCTTAATCTGTAAAAGGAAAGATCATGTCTAGCTTCCAATTTATGATTCCATAAGACTCAATTCAGGTATCACCTCTTATAAGAAACCTTTTCTGATCCTCCCTTCTTCAATGCTCCTTCAAATTATCTTTTATCTACTTAGCGGTGTAAATGTTGTATCTCCTCAGTAAATATGGCATATACGTACCATGAATGGATAAGCTATATTTTTTTTATTTTTGCCTTTGTATCTCTAGCACCTAGAATAGTGTTTTAGTCATGGAGAAGACATTTAATAAGTGTTTTTGGAATGAATGAGCAAATGAAAATATCTCTAAGGCATTTTTTCACTATTTCTTCTCTGACTTTGGAAATCTGGACAGGAATCACAATCTAGCAAAAAGGTTTTTTTTCTGGGTAATGAAAAGTCATTAAAATTCTAAATCCAATATTAGTATGGATAGAAAATTTGGAAAAGTCTCTGGTAGAGGAAAGTAGCCTAAGTTATAATTAGCAAGTTTTATCCTGAAGGTTTATGATGTGAAATTCAACAGATTCACCTTGGAATCCAACTATCCAAAACCCTATGAAATTTAAAGGAGGAAGAGGGTGCTAGAAGAGTGGGGTGGGAACCAGAAGGGAGCTGGCCAAAAAGGAACTCCCATGGGGTATGACTTCTTGGAGAAGAATTACCATCCTACAATTGCCTATTTTACCTAACTATTCTTACTATGTGCTAAGTTTAGTTGTTTCTCTGCAGCTGAAGGGGAATAGATGCTCTCAGCCTCCTGTAAATCTTGACACCTGAAGGCAAAGCTCTCAACCCTAGTTATAGAATTTAAAGTGATGATTCTTACCTGCAGTCTCTAAAACCCCACAGAATCTATGGATAGATTTTCAGGGGTATGTGAACTTAAATGGAAAAAAACACACCTTTATTTCAATGTCAATATAATTGAAATCCTTTGTAATATTAACTATTTTTTTTGTTTATAAAAAATAATTCTGAGGAGTACATAGGCTTTCTCAGACTTCACAAAAGGTCTGTGATACACAAAGGGTTAATAACCTTTGCTTTAAATGTATCACAGGGTTTTGAAAGGAATAGAGGACTTGGAGCAAGGAAATTTACATTTGACTGACTCTGCCATTTAATAGTTGTGTCCTTATTTTGACCCTTTGTCTCTGGACCTCAGTTTCTTATGAAATGAGATTACATGGTATCTAGATTTCCTTCCACTTCTAATATTCTTGAAATTTTATGTCTGCCAATTACTAGTCATGTGACTGTTGGCATCACTTCACCTCTTTAAATCTCCCCTTCTTCATCTGTAAAATGGGGATGACTGGCAGTGAAGAAAGCATTTTGTATACTGTGAACCATTGTGTAAGTGTGAATTATTTTTATTATTAATGAGATTTGAAGACCTTCTAAGATGACTAATTGAACAGACAAACCAAGTGACATCCAAATTTATCAAGGATGTTTAGAGTAGAGGGGTTTTTTTTTTGTATAAAATTTTCCCATGAGATCCCTTAAAATAGCCAGATGCCCTACTTTATTAAAATGTCATTTAAATTGTGAATATTTAACATATACATGTATGTTTCTAGGAACCCAGGTGTCACTTAAAGAAACATTCTTATTTTTCATGTCAGTAAAAGATCAGACAACTAACCAAGAAGTCCATATTGGCCGTGTTCCAATCCACTGCCACATAGTTGCCGCCTTTTTTCTCTGACTATTCCTGAGCTATTTTATCCAGGGACCAACTAGTGTATCAATTTTTCAGATGACTAAAACAATTCCTGTCATTCTTGTGAAGTCACAGCGTCAGAGGGCTTTCGGGTGGGAAGTGACCTTAGTCATTCAGTTATATGAATGGTAACATTTTCATTCTTGGAAATCACACCTGGGCTATATTTAGCCAGCCTTCAAATAAGTGTTAACTGTCTTGCCACTGCCCACCTTTCCAGGCATTCCTCAGCTTCTCAGCACTGCCTTGGGACCTTTCAAAAGTAGAAAGCTAAAGGAAAAAATATGTCATCAGAAATGTCCATTCATCAGTCTAACGCTGGAAATGTGTTCTTTAAATGATCATCTGTTATCACCACTAAGTTCAATCTGATGCTCCCCCTCTCCTCCCCTCACTCTCTTAGCTAGAAAAATAGGGTGAGAGAACCACTTAAGGTCAATGTTATCTGCCCTGGGCATGAACCTTACTTCCTGGGATGCGTGGAGTCATTCTCATGACTGGTCCTAGGCATAGTCTGAATAGGTAGCTCCTAACCTACTTTCAGAGATTGGTAATATACATAGAGGGACTGACAAACTTCAGCTAAATTCTGTGACTACATTATCACCATGCAAACCTCCAGAGAGTAGACTTTTAATAGATGCTTATTCAAGGGAACTGAATCAAAGAATAACATATCACGCTGTCTCTGAAAGTTTCCCCACCAGCCTGCCACAGTTCCTGAATTTTCCAAGATTAAATATAACTTACTTCTATTGTATTTCACTATTCTTGCAACAACCCTGGGAGAGAGATAATGTAGTGTGTATAAAATACAAACATGCACATATATGTCTACTATGTACAAGTATGTATATAAATATTTACATATGTATGTGTATGTATATGTATATGTATATTTATAACACGTGTAAAACATTATAGATAATAAAGCTACCTATCTATAACAAATTCAAATATACTGAATGATCTCTTACTTGACAAATCCAATCACCTATTCTATATCCTTCCATTAGCTAATTTGACTATCACAGCAAGAAAATAAGATAGGAATTAAATGTATTAGTATAATTTTTCACATAAAGAAACAGACTCAGAGGGATTATGAATCTTATCTAAGGTCATACAATTAATAAATTGCTGAGTTGGAATTTAAACTCAGATTTTTAGGACCAGTGATTGCTTTGTTTTACTAAAGCTACCTTAGGAGAGGCAAGTTTTGAGTAAGTTTAATAATCCATGGTTTTTAGTGAATTGCAAGGTCTCTATATATTTAAAATATAATAAATACTTCAATACTGTGATAACCCCAGAATTTAATGTGATTTTCAGTCAATTTCATCAAGAGGCATACATAGCACCTAAGTTACTGAGGTGGTAGTTCTACTGCCTTCTGCCTTGGTCAGACAACAAACATCTCAAGTGCTTGGGGCCATTCTAGCTGCCATTTTTGAGCAAGAATATTGATTTGACTGGGTTCAGGGTGTGATGGGTCAAGCATTATGGAAAAGAACCTCCAACTGAGGCTCTCCAATATGAGAACTTGTTGAAGCAACTGGGGATATTTATATTGGAGAAAAGATGAGTAAGGAGGAATGTACATAGTCTTCAATATTGGAAGAACTGTCATTTGGAAGAAGGATCAGGCTTGCTTTGTTTGGCCTTGGAGGACTGAACCAAGAAGAAATGAAGTTGTCAAGAGGCAAATCAAAGTTTGTTGAGGGGGGAAAATACAGAATAAAGAAACAAACAAAAAACTTTCCTAACAATTAAAGTTATTTAAGAGAGGAATGTTCTGTACCAGGGGATATTGGTTATTTTTCACTAGATGCCTCAAAGCAAAAGCTGAGTGAACACTTATAAGGAATATTGTAGAGGGAATTTTTGGGGGGAAATACATCTTTGATTATACAATTTCTGAGATTTTGACAGAATGGAATTTGGTGAAGGCTCCTTAGTTATGGCTTGAGAAGGAAATGATAAACCATCCCGGTACCTTTGCCAAGAAAACCCCAACTGGGGTCACAAAAAGTCAGACACTACTGACATGACTGAACAGCAATGCCCTTAGTTTCACATGATTTTAGTGCATGGCATACTGAAAGCAGGCCAAGGTTGGTCAAACTGTTAGTGGACTATGTGCCACAAAGGGGCAGCCTGGGCACAATTGGTATCTGGTTAGGAGTTGGAGGACTCAAGTGTTAAGGGAGCAGATTGCCTGTAAGACAAATAAATATTGGACTTATGCTGGCCTTAATCATGCTACAGAGATTTTTTCTAACTATAAAGTAGTATAGATATTTTTCAGTAATTACAAGAGAGCACAAATTTAAAGACTTTGTTCCTCTACATTTTCTTGTGAGGATATGTCTGCTTTTTTTCTCTTTCTTGGAGGTGTGCCCCATTGCCACATTTTTCTTTTAAGAAGAAATTTTAATTTTCTGTCTCTCCTTGTCTCCCCTTCCCCACTCTGAGATGGTAAGCAATCAGATACAGGTTATACATGTGCAGTTATGCAAAGCATTTCCATAATAGTCATTTTGTATAAGAAGACTCAAAGGAAAGGAAAGGAAAGGAAAGAAAATGGCAAATAGCCTGCTTCAGTCTGTATTCAATCAATATCACTTCTTTCACTGGAGGCAGATGTATACTTCATCATTAGTCATTTGGGATTGTCTTAGATCATTGTATTATTGAGAACAGCTAAGTCATTCACAGTTCTTCATCGAACAATATTGCTATTACTGTGTACACTGTTCACTTCACTGTGCATCAGTTCGTGTAAGTTTTTCCAAGTTTTTTCAGAAATCATCCTGCTTGTCATTTCTTTTAGCACAATAATAATCCATCACAACAGCATACCAAAACTTGTTTAACCATTCCCCAATTGATGAGCATCCCTTCGATTTCCAATTCTTAGCCACACCAAAAGAGCTCCTGTAAATATTTTTGTACAAATAGATCCTTCCCTTTTTTTAGATGTTTTTGGGATGTAGACCTACCAGTAGTATTGCTGCATCAAACGGTATACACAGTTTGAGAAACCTTTAGAGAAAGTTCCAAATTATTTTCCAGAATGGTTGGATCAGTTGATAACTCCATCAATAGTTCATTAGTGACCCAGTTTTCCCATATCACCTCCAACATACAATATTTTCCATTTTTTGTCATATTAACCACTCTGATAGGTGTGAGGCGTTACCTCAGAATTGTCTTAATTGGAATTTCTCTGATCAGTATTGATTTAGAGCATTTTTATATGACTATAGATAGCTTTAATTTGTGTATAATCTGCCTATTCATATCCTTTGACCATATATCAATTAGGGGATGACTTGTATTTTTATAAATTTGACTCAACTCTCTCTATACTTGAGAAATGAAGCTTTTATCAGAGATCCCTGTTGAGAGTGTCCCATCCTCTCACCCAATTTTCTGCTTTCTTTATAATTTTGGTTTCATTGGTTCTGCTTGTGAAAAAACTTTTTAATTTTATATAATCAAAGTTATCTATTTTATATTCTGTAATGCTCTCTGTATCTTCTTTGGTGCTAAACTCTTCCTTCAGCCATAAATTTGTCAGATAATCTATTCTATGCTCTCTTAATTTGCTTATGGATATCAACTTTTTGTGCAAATCATGTACCCATTTTGACTTTATCTTGCTATATGGTGTGAGATGTTGGTCTATATCTAGTTTCTACCACACTATTTTCCAGTTTCACAGCAGTTTTTGTGAAATGAGTTTTTGTTCCAAAAGACTGGATCTTTGGGTTTATCATATACTAGGTTACTGTGGTCATTTCCTATTATGTAATTCATACCTAATCTATTCCACTGATACACCACTCTATTTCTTAGCCAGTACCAGGTTGTTTTGATAATTAATACTTTATAATACAGTTTATGATTTGGTTCAGCTAGACCACCTTCTTTTGCGTTCTTTTTTTCATTGATTCCCTTAATATCTTCAAACTTTTTAAAATGACTTTTCTTATCATTTTTCTAGCACTATAAAATAATTTTTGATAGTTTGATTGGTACGGCACTGAATGAATTGATTAATTTAGGGAGAAATGTCATTTTTATTGGCCCAGTCTACTGATGAGTAATTAATATTTTCTAGTTGCTTAGATTTGATTTTGTGTGAAAACTTTGTATAGTTGTGTTCAGACAGTTACTGGGATTATTTTGGCAGGTAGACTCCCAAATATTTTATATTGTCTACAGTTTTTAAAATGAATTTATCTTTTTATCACTTGCCACTAGACTTTGTTGGTAATATTTAGAAATGCTGGTGATTTATTGTGGGTTTATTTTGCATCCTGCAACTTAGTTAAAGTTGTTAATAATTTCAAGGAATTTTTTAGTTGATTCTCTAGGATTTTCTAAGTATAACATCATACCATCTGCAAAGAGTGATAATTTTGTTTTCTCATTACCTATCCTAATTACTTTAATTTCTTTTTCTTCTCTCATTGCTATAGCTAACATTTATAGCACAATACTAAATAATAAAGGGGGTAATGGGCATCCCTTCTTCACCTCTGATTGTATTGAGAAGGCTTCTGGTTTATGCCCATTGCCAATAATGCTTGCTGATGGTTTTAGATAAACATTACTTTTCATTTTAAGGTAAGCTCCATTTATTTCTATGCTTTCTAGTGGTTTTTTTTAAAATAAGAATGGATGCTGTATTTTGTCAAAGGTTTCTTCTGCATCTATTGAGATAATCATATGATTTCTGTTGGTTTTGTTACTGATATGGTGCCTTGTTATGCTGCACAGATTGGTCACTTTTCTAGGGAGCTGCTGGTTTTCAGGAGAACAGGGCCTCACTGGTGGATTGTCCCTGGCTAGGAGGCTGCAGGACCCCTGCTGTGAGACTAGTTGCTGCTGCTGTCGCTGCTGCTGCTGCTTTTAGACCTCACTCCTCCTTCACATCAGTGATATAGATCATTCCTGCTGGTATTCCCTACTCCTAGATCAATTCTAAGGTGGTTTTCTAATTGTTTGAGGGGGAATTTGGTCCTTACTCCACTGTCTCGGCACTGGACATTTCTGCCACATTTCTAAAGCATGACATTCTGTTTATGTATTTTGAAGAAGAGTGAGCTATGGATGTTATTTATGCAGGTTATTTGTTAGCACCAGGCTATGTAGAAGAGTCCTGGTCACTCAATTTCTTTTTCAGGGAGTTGTGTCTTTGGGTCATTATAGACACACCATTTGCTTCTATAAAGCTGTGTGATACTATCAAATAACTCTGAATATTTTTTCCCTCCTTCTGACTGTGTTGTTTTTTGTCTTGTTATGATAAATTGAAGGGAATATGCATGAAGAAAATAACATTTTCTGAAACACTAGTGATAAAAGGCCAGATTTCCACTAGCCAATTGAAACAGACAACTAGATTGATAACTAGTAAAAGCAATCTCCTTTACTCTCCAGAATGATGATTTTATTTGAGAGCTTAACAGAAGCTGGGACTTCTTAGTTTGTTCTCTTTTCAGTCTTGGTGTGGAGAACATCTCTGAGGGCTAATGAGGTGGATGAATAAAAGATCTGGAATTTGAATCGTCCAATTACAGGTCTCATAGTTCAGTTTTCTTTTTTTCCTTTTTTTTCTTTATTTCTGTGTTTCTTATCAACCCTTCATTTCTCTACTGACCTCAAGAGGATCAAACAGTGTTCCTGGTGAGATAGGCCCCACATGAAATATGGACTGATTCTCACTCATCCTCAGAGTGGGTCCAGACATAGGCCATCCAACAAATACTAATAAGCAATACCAATTTCTAAATTTGCCAAGGAATTACTTTGACTTCATGGCCAAAGAAAAGAGAAAAGGCTTCTTTTTTTCTTTACATTTTTATCATGTGTTTTAGAACTCTAGGAGAAAAAATATTACAATTTATTTTTCTATAGGACTTATAGTGCTGGAAAATGACCTATCTCTTTGGCATAAGAACTGAATTCTGACTGTTCTCATAGCTTTCCAGATCCTCCCAATAAAAGGTATGGTGTGCTAAAGAATTAGGCTAAAAGTCTCACCAATCTATTATCTATGATAATTTTCTTTGACCATCAAGTTATAGACATGGATCTTTGGTATTCGCTAACCATTGGGGCAAGTATGAATACTTATAATCTCTGAAACTGGGGCAGGCTGAGACTGGCATATCTCTTGAGCTTGAGAATTTTGAGCTAAATGGAGTTAATGAAGATAAAACTGATGAGGTATCTGCACTGTCTGCTACTAATATGGTGAGCCTTAGAAGAAGAGGGCCTCCAGGCTACCTAAGGATGGGTGAATCAGACCAGGTCAGAAAAAAAGGAGCAGATTAGAGTTTCTATACCAGACATTCTTGAAATTTGGTCTATTAATGGCTATTGTTTTTGCATCCTAAGTGAGAGAATGAGATCTAGTCTCAAAAAATAGATGAATTCAAACATATATGACAATTTATTTTAAAGATAGAAGCTAAAAACAATTGCCAATATCTTGACAAGGCATCAAATAGTACAGTTAATAGAATCACAGAATCTTAGAGTTTGAAAGAGGTCATATCATTCAACTCTTATCCAAAATTTCAATCTGACCTATGGCATCCTTGGCATCCTTGGTAATCATTCATATTTCAATCTTCCAGGGGATCTGTGCTTTCATTGACATGGACAACCCTTCCAAAGATGAAGGTCAAGATTTGCCTCTTCTTGATATATCAGTAAGCATCCCAACATACGAAGAGGGGCCTGCTATCATAGGTTCTTAGACCTGCATTTATAAAAGGAAAGGTAACTTCTGAGGGGTCAACAATCACTTTGATCAAACACAAGTATCATTCTCTTAGTTTAAGGGAAAAAGTCCGCACCCTGAACTTCAGGGAAAATACAGAGAAATCTAAATCAACAGACATGGCTTCCAAACTGCCTGACATAACCAATACATACTTCATAAACCAACAGACAGATCCAACTGTATGACCATAGTTACCAGAGAGAGAAGCGTCAACATCTGGGTTTTCAAAGTTGGGGGGCTCCACGGTGGCTTCCCAGAGTCTCACCTAGCCAAACAAATACTTCCAAAGAGTAAGCCCCAAAGTAAAACCTGCACCTGAGAGTGTTTATATACTTTTTAGAGAAAGAGAGCACCATAACTCTTGAGAACCAGTGCCTCATTAACAAAAGGTGTGGGCCTTCCTACAAATTTTTCCAGGATCATTAATGGGTGGGGAAGATCTTCCCATTTTGAAGCAAAATTATATTAGCAATAAGCAAAAATGCATTATCAGTATGCTTGCCTACCCTGTGTGGCTTTTATTCATATTCTCCAATAAATGTTCATGCAATATTCTGGGGCCCTTCCTTGAGCTCTCTTTACGTTGTGTAGACACTGATGGGATTCTTGGACCACCAAAGTAATCCTTTCCTCAAACAAACAAACTAACTGATCAGTCCGTTTCTTTTAAATCATAAATTTGTTTTATTACCTCCCTTATATCTCTCTTCTTTTGCAATTCCTTGTTTTTTCACATGCAACCCACTCATTCCAAAATCAAGAGGGTGAAAACATCTATTTCTAGACCAATATATGGAACTCATTCATTGTATCTACATCTTGGATGGAATCTGAAAATAGATTGGACCCAGAATTGAAGAGGAAGAAGAATGTGTGTTTGATAGTCTTTGGGAAAGTATAAAGTTCTCTTAATGACCCTAAACTCTCCATTTTCAGGCTCATTTTTTACCATCGGTATTTTCCCAGTAGGCACTCTATGTCCGTGAGTCACAAAATACTGTAATGTCTGAAGAAACCAAGTCAAGGATCACACAAAACCACAACAGATTATTCATCTTCTGCTTGAACTAGTCTCTAGTGATGGGGCACTCACTGCTTGTTGAGAAAGCCCTTTGTTGAATGGATCTAATTGTTTAAAAAAAATCTTCCTTAGTCTGGGTTGGCATCTATTTCCTTTCTGTAAATTCTATCAAGTGACCCAAGGTTACTTTCTTGGAGCTCCAAGGAACCAGCTTCACAGAGTCACCTTACCACAGTATCAGTCCTTGCCTATGTCAGACTTTTGACTCTCCTATCACTCTTAAATCTTCTCTTCTGGCTAAATACACATAATTTCTTCAAGTTTTCTGCCTATGGTCTGATCTATGGAATCTTCACCATCCTGCCTGTGCCTTTCTGGCTCACATTATCTCAATGATATTTCTCTTGAGATGTGGCATACAGAATGGTACAAGTCATAGCTCTAATCAGCACAGACCACGTTCACTTCCCTTCTTGCAACTCCCTCTTATTTCTATGGACGTAGACTAACTGCCTCTACAATCTCTTCCCTTCTTCTGAGACCCACATCTTCAAATAGAGGCTGAATGTTATAGCACATCCTCCCCTTCTTCACTGCTACCTACCCTGTCCTTTTGCCTAAGTGTTGCGGTGGAGAGAGCACTGGGCCTAGACACAGGAAGACTTAAATTTAAATCCTGCCTGGGACACACATAGCTGTGTGACCCTGGGCAAATCACTTAACTTGTTTGCCTCAGTTTCCTCAACTGTAGAATGGAGTTAACCATAGTACTTATGTCCCAGGGTTGTGGTGAAACTCAAATGAAATAGTACTTGTAAAGCATTTAGCACAATGCCTAGCACATAGTAAATGCTTGATAAAAGTTTTCCTTCTTTCTTCTTTCTTTCATTCCCTTCTTTTCTCCCTTCCCTCCATCTTTCCTTCCTTCCTTCCTTCCTTCCTTTCTCCTTTCCTTCCTGTTACTTCCCTATTCTTTTATGATGCCATTTCTTGCTTATTTACCCAGGCTTGAATGAATAAAAGAAAAATATTTGTTGAGTACTTGCTATATGACAAGCACTGTGATATGCACCAGGGATATAAATATATTCTATAAACAGAAGAAAAATCACACAGGAGTAGTGAATAGGAAAGGGAATTGTGGTCTGGGAAAACACAAAGATTCTGAGTGAACAATACAATGGTGCACTAACAACTTTTCTGGGGAAAATGTTGCTGGTGATGTGATTATGATTCTCAGAGAAGAAATGAAAAACTAAGGAGTGAGAACTGGAGTGGGAAGCAGAATTGAGAAGGTATCTACTCTGTGCAAAGGCAGAACACGGATAAAGGGAAGATGAGAATGCAAAGCTTCAGAAACTAGAGCCCAATGACTCAGCCTTAGATGGCTTTTGGTGTTTAGGCTGGAAAATAAGTAACCTTGGAGTTACCTTTTACCCTTCCCTTTCCCTCACATCCTCCTGCACCACATCCAATTAGCTGCCAAGTTTTGTCTATTCTACCCCCATGACATCTTAGTAATCTGCCCCTCCTTATTATTCATCTTCCTACTCACCTTGTTCACGTCATCATCGCCTCTAGTCTTTATTGTTGCCATAGCTTCATAGTAGAACACCCCACCTCCAGTCTGTCCCATCTACTATCCAGAGAGATCTTTCTCATGTACAGATCTGGCCACATCACTCTTTTTCTCATTATCAGAGCCAGCTGGGAGAGCAGTAAATAGCAATGGATACATGACTGGACTTGAAGTCAGGAAGACCTGAGTTTAAATCCTGCTTCGGACAATTACTAGCTGTGTGATCCTGAGCTGGTCACATCATCTCAGTTTCTCCATCTGGAAAATGAATATAATTATAGGACCTACTTCAAAGGGTTAGGATCAAATAGATAATATTTATGAAAAGCACTTAGCAAAAAAAAAAGGAACAAAGTAAAGAGTAGATAGCAGAGATCAAAAGAAAACCAACAAGGAAGCAAAGATGGACAGCTCTCAACACAACGTGGAGTATTTAATGTATAGACATTCTTGAAATGGAAATTTATTGCTATATATTTTCAATCCTCTCTCATGTTCTTATGTGCACATGACATGGTTTTTCCTTTTCTTATTTTATGTTTATTTTAATATTTAAGTTGATAATATGCTTCTTTTTCTTTTCATATGTATTTAAGCTTTTGTATTTAAGTCTAAAATTTAAAAAAAGATTAAAAAATAAAAAGCATTTAGCACACTGCCTGGAATTTATTAAGTATTATATAAATGCTTATTCCCTTTCCCTTCCATACTCAAAAAACTTTCAGTGGATTCCTGTTGCCAAGAGAATAAAATACGAATTCCTTAGGCTAGCATTCAAGACCTAACACACACGCACTCCCACATACTTTCCAGAGCTTCATTCTATACTTCTCTCCTTCATGTACTTTATTCTGAAGCCTATCTAGACCATACATTTTTCTTATCACCATCCACTTTCTTTAGGAGGTGCATTCCAGATCTGAGAGACACTGAACACAAGGTTATAGAGATTGGAGAATTTATGATGAAATTAAAGAATTACAATCTAGCTCAGCTGCCCCATCTTCCATTAAATGGCCCCCTGCTCAAATCTTCTGCCCTGCTTAACTTTGGACATTTCCTCTATACTTGGAATTGGAGGATCATAAACATAGAGATTCTTAATGTTGGATTATAAAGGGTATTAATTATTTTTAAATTATTTAATTATAAAGGGTATTAAAATATAAAAAACAAAAACAAATTCATAGGCTGCATATTAAGAATTTCTATTTAAGGGGATAGATGTAGGGTAGTAGTGTGGGAAGGAGGAACTTAACATATACCAGCAGTTATTTAATAAATATTGACTGAAGCAAGCTAAGTTGAAGGCAGTTCCCTTTTTGAGATTTGCCCCCAGCAGATTCAGAGATCCGTAGAACTATGAACCAATCACTAATCCTCATGCCACAGATGGTGTTCAAAAGGCCATAGAAACCCAGTTTGTGCTTAGGCCAGATTTTCTGTCTATCTAGCTTGGCATCTCACAAAACCTAGCGAGAAAACAGGCATGAGCTGAGTTTCTCAGCAACCTTTATAAACAGCCCCTGAAGGAGATTGAGAAACATTTAGAAAGCTGATAAAACCTCTGCCAGAGTCAGAGCCATTTGCAACAACAACAACAAAAAATTGTGGCTAAGCCACTCTCAACAAGGCCACACCTGTTTTCAGAAACCACTGTGCATTCTGCACACAAACAGAGATGCCAGGGCTGACAGTCTCCACAGCAACAAGATAGCTATCATCCCTGCACATTGCAGAAGCAGAAAGTGACATTGCTGACAAGCATCAGCCTAGCTTCAATCAGCCTTGTTCAATTCCATAGCAAGTGCAAAAGCTATCTTTGCTATCAGGAGTCTCTCTCATTAACAGAGAAGTCCTCAGCTACAGAATGCTGGTATAACAGGGTAGCTTGGGCCTTCTAATAATAGCTGACATTTGCATAGGGAGAAGAGGTGGACAAAGCCTTCATTTGAGTCTCACGATGATTCTGTGAGATGGGTGCTATTGCCTCCATTTTGTAGATAAAGAAAAAGAGATATCAGAGAGGTGAAGGAAGTTCTCTGTGAACATATGGCTATGGGCAGAATTTGAAGCTCTTGACCAAGTTTTCACAGTTTTGATGGAGTCTTACCTGGGGTGATGGCTTGGACTGTTCAAAACAGAGATCATCCTAGGGCCCAAAATCTCTAACAAAGAATATACCTTAATTTCTGTTGTAGTTGGTCACTCAACTAGCATTTTAAAGTGCCTCCTATTTGCCTGGCATTCTGTGGAGATATAAAGAAAAGCTATTCCCTCCAAAAAACTAAGCAACAGTTATTCTAAAGAAACTCATATTCTAAGGGGAGGAAGAAAATGTGCAAACAGCTTTGCTCAAATAAGATATATACAGGATAAATTAGAGATAATATCAGAGGGAAGATATTAAGATGAAGAAGGAAAAGTTTCTTGCAAAAGGTAATGCTTTAGCAGACTTGAGGGAAGCTAGAGAAACTAGGAGACTATTGCCATGTGGTTCTAAATATAAGATTCATTCATAAATTCATTTTTACACTTATTCATGGTCAAAGCATTATGCTAGGTGCTAGAGACATAATGAGAAAAATGAAACAGTCCCTGCCTTCAAGGGGCTTTCATTTAACTGGTGGATAAAATATGAGGACAGAGAGGTATACTGCAGAAAAAGTGGAGGTGTTAGAAGACTAACACTTGAACAGAGCCTTGAAGGAAGACAAGGGTTCTGAAAGATGAAGAGGAGGAAAAGGGCATCCATTCAAAGCTTGGCTTCAGGGTCATGTGAAAACATGCAGGCAATGAATGGAATATCATGTTCAGGAAGTGCCTAATTGTTGAGTTTTGAAGCAAAAGAGGCCACGACTAAGGTACTGAATACATAAGAAAAAAGAGAGATTGATTTGGAGTCTGGAAGGTCAAAGGAACAATCAATCACTAAGAATTTATTAAATACCTACTATGTGCTCAGAACTGTGATAGGTGTTAGCGATGCATAAAAACATCAGTCCCTGTCCTGAAAGAATTCATATTATACAAGGGAAGATATGTATAATACAATTATATAGAAAATGAGATACACAAAATAAATATAGCTTTTGTGAGGGTGGGCACTAGGCTGATAAAGGAATAAGGAATTATATAGGAGATAGCACTTGATATAAGCTATGGAGAAAATGAGATTCTGAGAAACAGAGGTAGGGGAAAGTACATTCTAGACATAAGGAATAACCTAGGCGAAGACATAGAGATAGGAAATGTGAATTGGAATGTCCTGTTGGAGGGCTAGAAGAATGCTTCACAAAAACCCAGTAGGAGAGAGCGGTCAACAGTGTTGAATGCTACAGAAAGGTCAAGGAAAATGATGATTGCGAAAGGACTGTTGGGTTTTGCAGTAACGAAAACATTATCTTTAGAGAGAGCACTTTCAATTGAGTACTGAGGTCAGAAATTTGACTACCAGGGTTTTAAGAAATGAGAGAGTGGTTGAGTTAGTAGAGATACTAGTGTTGACAGGTTATTTTTCTATTTTTTTCCCTCCTTTCTTGGCTCTGATCCTTTCTCTGGACTTATCTATTTCTACCCCAGCAACCTTCCTACCCTGAAAGATCCCATTGACCCCTACTCCAGTTGGTGGGTTCCTCCTTAGAAACTCCATTGGAAGAAGTGCCCAAGCCATCCATGCTTACTCATCTCTTGGCTCTGCTCTTGACTTTTCCACCTTGCCCCTGTGTAGGTACTCTTCTGCCCACCCCCTATCATCTTTCAACTCCATTTTTTGCTTTGCCTTTTCTCTCTCTCTTTGGGGGTAAGGACTGTTTTTCTTTTTCATTTGTATCTACAGCTCTTATAGTACTTAGCACAAGACCTTAATAAATGACTCTTTGTCTGACTCTTTCTTCATCTATCTAGGAGTTTCATCTTGAAAGGGAGGAGAGATATAGAATGACATTTTGATGGGATGGCAAGTTCAAGTGAGGGTTTCTTTACATATGGGGGAGACCCTAGGCTCATTTCCTCCATAGCTTATATCAAATTTTTTGTTTGTCCTTCCTTCCTAAAGAGGACCATGACATCAAGGAGCTAATGCCATGACATACAAATGAATTGGATTTAAGTGAAAGAAGGCTGTCTCCAGTCTCTCTCTCTTTTCTGAAGCCATCAGGGTCCAGTGGCCAGATACAGATCAGGATGACTGGAGATGGCTCTGGATGCAGTGGGAGACCTTAGCGTTTTTAAGCTAAGTTCTAGAACAGGTCTCAGTTTGACTGATACAATGTCCATTCAGTGATTAAGGTTAGGTAATAAATGAAGTGTCTTTACCTAGTTAAAAAAAAAATCCAACAATAACCAGGGAGGGAAAGACCCTCAGAGCTTCTGGTCAAAACAGAAACAATTGCTATTTACATTCACTCTGAGTCAATCAGGGTCCAAACAGTGACCTGGTGGGGCTTGGGCTGGGACCTCTTGGTGGCCAATCAATGAGTGCCAGAGTGATTTGGGTTTAAGTGATTTGATCCCTAAGGAAAAAAAAAGTTTCAAAAATAAAATTTTGCATTCCTTTGGGCAGTGCACCTTAGGTAAAGGAATGATACCATGTGGACAGAGGGAAGAGAAAGAAAGTAAAGAAGGAAGGAAGGAAGGAAGGAAGGAAGGAAAGAAAAGAGAGAAAGAGAAAAAGAGAGAGAAAGAAAGGAAAAAGAAAGAAACAAAGAAAGAGAAAGAAAGAGAGAGAAAGGGAGAGAAAGGAAGAAAGGAGCTGTGTTGCCCAAGTGGCCAGTTTCAGTTGGTCCCTGGTGGGGCAGCTCCTATTTCTACTCACAGAGATTGCTGTTCATCACCATACTTTGACTATATCACTTTGACAGCTGTGTCAAGGATGAATTAGAGTGAGGAACTGAAGTGGGGAAACTAATTAGGAGGCATTGTAATAGTCCAGATGAGAGGTGACAATGGTCAAAGTCACTAGCCTCAGTTTTCCTCCAGAGCCATCTAGGTCCAGTGACCAGATATAGAGCAGGACAAATGGAGAAGGCCCTGGATGCAGTGGGAGACCTTAGACTTTTTCTGGGGTATTTGTGGGCGGTAAGGAATGAACTAGTATATAGGGAGAGATTGAAGATAATCAAAAGAGATGAAGGAAAAAGAAACCTAGAGAAGGCAGAAGAAAATGAGATCAAAAGTGTAAGTAGAAGGGTTGGCTTGGTGAGCGCAGAAGGGCCATAGCTTCATCAGATATTGGAGTTAGGGAAATAATATCAAAGTATTTGAGAATAAGTTTTCCACCCTCCATACAGTACGAGGTGAGGTCTTTCTTTTCTTAAGAGTGAGAAAGGGTGAAAAGGTTAAATTCAAAAAGAGAAATGAAAGTTTGGAACATTGCCTGTGGGGAGTGAGATAGAAAATTACTTTGGGAGTTGTAAAATTATTACTTCATTCCAGTGAGAGTTAAGTTGAGAATAACTAAATTTGTAGTGTACTTAGTCAGCATGGATGCATGCTTTCCTCCAGTCCTGTCAAATAACACACAAGTAAAAGCAGGGAAGGTAGATGGTAGGAACAATCCAGAGTTGTGGATTTGGGAAACTGTGAACAATGACAGAATTAGGTGATAAGAGATTTGAGAGTGGAGTATGGTGTAATGTTGAACTAGTTAACTATGAGATCAACTCTGGAAAGGGAATAAAATAAAACTAGATCGGAGTGCTAGTCTGTAAGAGTCCTGAAGGACGGAGGGATTGAATGAAGATCATAGAGAAGATAAAGAATTTGAGTGAATTTGAGGGAACATCAACATGGAAGGATTTGGAGATGATGACACAGTTAACCAGACTGGACATCAAAGTGGGTGAGATTGCTGAGTAGGGGAGATAGCTCATGGGCTGAACATGGTGGTGGGGAATGAGGAGGATGCCAAATCACCCTCTTGCACCATTAGTAGAGAGATTGACCGTTAATGTGCAGTCTCCCAAAGAGAGTCAGGTTTCTCTGAGGATAAGTCAGGAAGAGGGAATCAACAATGATGAGAAATTGGTAAACAACTAGAGATTTTGTAAGCGACACTAGTAAAGGAGAGAGGATATGAGTATGTAAGAATCTACTGTGTGTTTGGCACTGTCAAATATTGCTTCATTTGCAAATAGACTGAGGAATTGTAGGATTGTTCTGACTGAAGACAGAATATAATGTCAAGTAGGAGAAACTTCTGCTTCCCAAGAGGGTGATTCTGAATCATTGGAATTAGGAGAGCAGGAATTAAAAATGTCAGTCACAAGTACCACTGGGTTGGGGCCTCTGCCACCCAGAGTCCTATGGATAGGAAGGGTGCTGTGGATGCAAGGCTGCTTCTTCATTTGCTAGGCAACTGCAGGTAGTGGTGGCAAGAAGTCCGGGTCGCTAGGAACTGTATTGAATTTATATATGGCACCAACACTGTCTGCATCCCAAGATGATGGGGAATGAGTCATGCTCAGAAGATATCCCATACATGAAGCATGCACTTGGCTCTGTGTCAACGCAACTGTCCAAGGCCCTGATCTTTTTGGCATTCAGTCTGGTGTCTCAAATCTAGTTGGCATTTCACTAGATCTTTGACTGAGACTCCAGGCTTCCTGGCTCCAGAAGTGTCTGGAGTTTGATCAGGGAAGCCTTAAGACTCTGCCCACGTTCCTAGGCTTTTAGGCTCCAGATGTGGAGGTAAGTGAAACACTAGCATGAGATCTCAGTCTTTCTGACTCAAGGTATGGGGAATACTTAAGACGCACAGAAAGACAATGGTGCTGATAATAGGTTGTGTTAAAGTCTTATTAAAATCTAGAGTTAGGGAAAAGAACACAAGCCTGTGTTTGAACCATAGTAAACCTTCAAATTCTTTACTGAGAACACAAAGTGCTTCATAAATTAGTTTCTAATAAATCTCACATAGAAACAGATCTTGAAGGAACACTTGATAAATGTTTTTTTGAATTGAATAGATTTTCTAACATCCCCCAGTATTATTCAGGATCACATATGGAGGAGCAGAGGAGGCAAATGGTGGGAGTGATTTAGAGGTGGGGCTTGACAAGATGTATTTATTAAATGTGCCTAATGCATACTGTGCTGAGTGAGTGCTGGTCCCACAAGACAAGAAGGGGATTGGTACCCCAGACACAGAGATGAACCACTTAAGAGCTTATTTTGTGGCGGGTACTGTGATAAGCTCTGAAGATATAAATGCAAGAAAACAAAATGGTCCTTACTCTCAAGTTTATATTCTAAAAGGGGAAGAAAAGTAATAAAGAAAAGAGGGGCTGAGCAAGGCTTCTGTTTAGGTGGCAGAAAAATCAAGAATGACATGAGCTAAGACTGAAGTAAGAAGGGACCCTTCACAAAATGGTGATATAGGCCGCAGAGCCTACTGATCAGGAGAGCAGGCCCCAGGGTGGCGGCATCTTGAGGAAGGCAGAGGTGCTGGTAAGGAGATAAAAGTCTGAGAGTAAACTGAGCTGGGAGTGAAGCGAGAATTGCTGAGACCCCTCATGAAATGGTGATGCTGCCCTGACAGGTATCAATCAGGAGAGCAGGCCTCAGAAAAGAGAACATAAGCTTCCTGAGGGCTGTGACTGTTTCCCTTTCAGCTTTGAATCCCAGTATGGTGAGATTATAGATTTAGAGGTAGGAGGCTCCTCAGGGGTCATCTTGAACAATTCCTTCATGTTAGAGATGAGGAACTGAGGCACTGGGATGTTAAGTGACTTTGTTCAATCTCCTACAGGTGGGAGATAGCAGATCCAGGATTCATATTTAGGTCCTTTGATTCCAAATGCAGGCTTATACCATGCTATAGTTGCTCAGAAGGGAAATTTGGCATCTTAAAATCCCACACACAGAATGGAGCACAGACTCAGCCCACGTTTCTCCGTGTGTGTCAGCAAGCACCCTGGCACCCAGGAGGGCCTGCTGCACAGGTTCTTAGATTTGCTTTTCTAAAAGGAAAGCAACTTTAAGAGAGGTAAACAATCTTACTTTAATTACATATACCAACAGAAAATACAAGCAGGACCAACAGATGGGGCTTGAACTGACCATAGGCAATATATGCATCATTACAAGACAGAAGCACTAACATCTGTCTGAATTTTCAAACCCAGCTTCTTAACACAGCTGTCCAGAGTCTCATCTGGCACATGAACCTTCTTCCAAAAACTAAGCTCCAAAGCAACACCAAACCTCAGAGCATATGTGTACATATATATGTGTGTACATATATGTATACACACAGAGAGACATACTCTTTCCATGTGACCCGGTGCCTCATTAGCAATCAGCAAAAGGTGTGGGCCTTCATACAAAACAAGCCTCCCCTAATCAAGCCTCTCTCCATAGCTCCACCTGAGGCCTATCAATAGGTGGGGAAGATTTTTAACTCCCACTAGACTGTGTACAAAGAACCTATTTTGAGGTTCACCTAAAATTGTTTCTTACATTTCAGTTAAGTTCTATGCTCTCTATTTGAAGGTCAACTACTGAATCGACATAATGGCTTTATCTCCATCTGAATGTTCGGGATAAATCTCTACTCTGTACATTCTAAGCTCTGCCTGGTCCTCAGGGTTTTTTTGGGGGGTGAGGTAGGGGAACAGAGTAGGGGCAGGGGAGAAGATACTCAATCTTCATAGATCAGAACTAGGTGGAACAAGAGAGTGTGACCTGTTTTCCCACAGAAAGCCATCCCTAAAGGAAGATAAGGTGACAGCATCTCAACAGCATCTCTTCCAAACAGTTGGAATGCATTATTTCTGTGACTGCCATATTAGCGCTGAGATGATGCCAGAAGGCAGAGAGGCACATTTTCACTGGAGGTAGCTTCAAGAGATTTTAAATTTTTCAATCAAATGTTATGTTACAAAATTAGCTTTGGTTTTACTTCTAGCCTCTGGAAAGATTTCAGGAAGAAGCTTCCTTTTCCCATGCCCTAATTTTTCTTCAGACTGAACCTGTGTTTGTGTGGCCATTTAATGATTATGCTCCAATGTTGACGACTTGATTTACTTACTTTGGCTGTTACCTGGTCAAAACCAACACAGAGTTACTGCTTCAACACATAACATAGTATACACATAATCGGACTTATTAATCAGTGTGCTGTTATCATGCAGTATTTATAATTATAGAAAACACTCCCAGTCCCTGTCCTCTGATAGTCCATATTCAAATGAAGATGGAGAAGGGGAAGGGAATATAGTGCCTACGTTGAGGCCAATCACTGTGCTAGGCACTTTATAAATATCTTATTTGATTCTCCCAATGGCTCCTTTATTTTTAGTTTTTTCTATTTATTTGAAGCACAGTAAAAAAAAAAATGGTACACTTTGGGAATTCAGTGGCACAAGGTACACTGCCATAACTTCAGGAATGTTATACATCCAAAAAAAAAAAAGCTAGATTTTCTCCCTTTTTGAAACACTGTATTGCATAATTTTACTTGCCCAAACAGATCATTTACAAATATTAGGTCAATAAATTTCTAATATCCATAAAAATGTAGCTTTCTTACTAAAATGAAAGAATGGAAAAGATCAGTGTCTAAACAAGACAAAAAACCAAACTGGAAAGCCTGGATATTACATCTAAAATCAAGGCTTTTTGTTTGGGCCTTCATATTCCTCTCTCTCTCTCTCTACCATATCCTGCTGGAGTTCCAGGTCACTTTCCTCTAGGGCCCTGCCCACCTGTTGCAGACCCAGCTCCTTCCTGTCCAAGACCTTCAGTACCTTTGTCACTTCCCAACCTGGAATCACTCACTGCTGTTGGTGGAACTCCTGGGCTGGCCTCATAACCTATACCACCACCACCTAAAGGTGGGAATTTCTGGGTTCCTGAGCCATAGGGATCCCCTGTGTTCACTGTTCCTACACCCTTTCTTATCTTTCTCTTTCCTGGATCCATGAATCTCTTTCCATTATAACTTCCCTTTGGCATTCCATTTGCTCTCCCACCTCACATTGGCGAATCATCGTTTCTTCTTCTCCTCTTGCCTTAACGGTATTTCTTTGAGTTTCTGCATTTCTTGATTGTGAAGATCCTCCATTACCTCAGGGGTTTTGATGCTCATGACAGGCATCTTCCCTTTCACTTCCGTTTGTCGTTTGCATCTTTCACGTTTTTCTCATCCTGCTCCCTTTGCTGCTTCTCCAGTTCATCCCAAGACTTCCATCTCTGGGAATATTCAAACTCACAGGGATGTGGGGAGCAAAATCCGGAGGGTTCTCTCCCCTTCTGGTACACTGGGTTCTTCTGTGCAAGCTTTTCAAGAAGACCATCTTCATCATCTGGCTGCTCTAGGGGTTCCACAGTGACTGGAGAAGCTGTCAACTTCTGGCTGGTTCAGAAGCACATTCAACAATGCCACCTTCAGTCACGACAGTCCTTTCAATAGGTGTTGGCTAAATGCTTCTTCCAGTGGTTCACCGGGAAGCTTTTGTGTGGCAAGACAAACGTGACGATGTCACCCTCTCATGGGTGTATCATCCATCAAGTTCTGCTTTTGCAATTTCCTCCAGGAATCTGGATTCCAGTTTGATGAAACCGAATCCTTTGCCCGGTTGATAAAGACTTCATCAGGGTCTCCAGAGTTAGCCAACAGTCTTTTACATGTCTCCCGCTGTAATCTCAGCTGGTACACTTCCAACAAAAAGCCTACATCCAGGCCTCCTCAACAGAGACAAATTTGCTTTAAGCCCCCCGAGTGTGGATCTTCTCTGGACCCCGGTATGCTGGCGGTGCTGCCGGCCCCCTCGGGGCTTTGGGGGTCCTCTCAGAGGAGTGAGGCCATCTTGCCTTTGGGGCCTCCAGGGCTCAGACGCGGCTTAGGCCCCGCGGTGCCCGGGGCAGGACCCGGCTCGAGCCGGAGGACCCAAGAGGTCTGCTGGGGCCCCCCAGGGCGGGCCGACGGTCCGGATGGGCCCTGGGGAGCCTTCCCGAGCCCGGAGTGGGGCCGGGGCTGCTGCCCGGAGTGGGGCCGGGGCTGCTGCCCAGAGGGAGGCCTGGCCTCGGCGGGTCAGGCGACGACGCCCTTGCTGCTGCGCCTTGGCGGCCGCCTGCGGTGCCTGGGGCTGCGCCAGAGGCGGCGGGATGGAGGCCTGAGTAGACCCGGACGGCCGCCCGGCCCCAGCCGCCCTCCATTCTGGCTCAGGCCCGTGCCCGGCGGCGGTGAACGGCAGTCAGGCCGCCTCGCGACCCCAGGGCTTGTCCCGGGAAGGGCCCCGCAGGCGGGCAGGGCACAAGCGGAGAGGTCGGGGGACGTGGAGGCCGCCCTGCTGATGACAACATGACCGGAACGCTAAAGGGCAGCTATTACCAAGCCTTAGAGTTGAGGAAGTCGAGGCACAGGATACGTGGCGTGCCCAGGACCTCTTAGCCAATAAGACAGGATTTGAATTCAGATCTTCCCGTGTCCAGGCCGCGCACCTTGTCCACCGCACCCCCAGCCGCCTCTGACAGCTGCCGCTTTTATAGTGCACTCACAACCAGTCTGTTACCTGACCCTCACAGCAGGGAGGCACCTTCATTAGTACCTGGCTAATTACGCCCCATTTTACAGATGAGGAAACTGAGGCTCAGAGAATTCAGGGAATTCGCCCATGCTGAGCTGACATAGCACTAGCCGGGGGCAGGATCCAAACCCAGGCTCTGTGGCTCTTAAATCTAGCCATCCTTCCGCTAGACCGACCAGGAAAGGTTTGCATTTTTAAAAATGCTTCCAATTACATTGCAAAGAATATCGACACTTTCTTGGAAATGAGTGGGTCCTCAATATCCCATGTTAGGTACACATGGCCATGCCTTATTGCGGTGGGAGTTGGAAGAGCCAGGACTCTGCGGCATGGAGGCACTTTGTGAAAACTGCTTAATGACTTTAATGTGTCCTGAAAATGAAATGAGTTGCAGAAATGCTTATTGCAAGAGATGGTTTACTCAGCTAATAATTAATAGCAGCAGCAGCAGAAATAGCTTGAATGACGCAGTTGGCCACATAGCTAACCACTTATATTAAAAGGTCAGTACAGTCAGGAAAGGAAATAGTATATGTTGGTAAACTGCATGTATGGAATGTAGGAAAAATGGAATACAGAATTAATGTACTATTGGATATATGGAAAAAAGGGTGTATGGGGAATAACATGTGTGAAGTATTAGCTCTATGAGTTGTGGCAGTATTGGATACATAGACTATTTATAACCCAGAAGGTAAATGGAAAATAAGATACACGGAGAGTAGGCTATACAGAGTACAGGATATGTGGAATTTAGGATACATAGGTTATAAAATTCATCAAATTGGGTGTTATCAGATAGAGCCACTGATTTGGAATGAAAAGACTGTGTGACTTTACATGTTGTTTCCATGGGTCTATTTTCCAGTCTTTTATATGAGATGAATGAATGAATGATCATTTGTCAAGCACTTATTATGTGCCAAGCATGGTGATAAGAATAAGCAATATAAATACAAAAACAAACATTTCTTGTCTTCAGAAGTTTACATTCCTGGAAGAGGAGACGACACATCTAAGAAATGGTGGCCAAGGAAGGATGTTTTCATTTAGGATGTCACAGGGATGATGAGTCTATTTATGAGGGAAACAATTGACAACAGCCCTTTACAGAAGCAACAAACTGATTCAGTTATGGTTCTTAGGGCAAAAAGTGCAAGAGGAGCTATATGTGTTCTATGTCAGGGTGGATGGCAAGGGAGAGGCCAGGGCAGTTAGTAGAATGTAAAAATGTACACGCAGGACCCTGTGGCTGTAGATCCAAAACTAAGTGGATCAAATCCACTTAAATTCAGAGAGTGATTTCAGGAGGTCTAGTAGTGTGCAGGGATCAATGGCAGGGCTGATGGCAAATAAATGTTTGAGGTATATGGTTAGATAGGATGTGAATACAATAAGATTAAATCATCTCAGATTGGTTTCAACCCTAAAATCTTATGATCCTGTTTTTTTGGTGTATATGATATACAATATTAGGATTTTTGAATAGAGGATTTATGAGGCACAGGACTTGTAGACTATAAGGTATGTGGAGTTTAGAATGCATGGATTATAGATACCATTATAGGATTATAGGATATGTGGAGTGTAGGATGCATTGAGTACCAAGTGTATGGAATGTAAAATGGATTGAATGCATAAAATGCATAAAATATATGATATATGCAATCTAAGATGCAAGGTATGTATGTTACATGAGGTATAGTACCAGGACAGAAAAAATGACTTTATTGTCACATTTATCCTATTAATAATCAAATTATATTTCCATTGCAAATTGCCGCCCTTGCTTAATTTAGGAGCTCCTGCAAGTATGGACGCAGCAGATTAGACAGAGCACTGTGTGGGACTGAAGCAATGATCTGTATTACTCAGGCAAACCCTTCACTATTACTGGAAATACTATTATATACTTTTGGGTAAGCAACAGTGATCCTTGGGGCTACTGTGCTTTGTCCACATAACTTTAGACATGTTGAGAGAGTGAAATCAGATGACACTTTTTTTTGTTGCTTTCATGTTCCGTTGATAGCACATAGGACAGAGGTGCTGTTATCATGTAAGGAAAACTTATCAAAGATTAATTAGATAATTAATTAAATAGGAATGCTGGAAAATAGGATGCTGTTCTGACAGTGGTGAATGAGTCCCTCTAATTCTCCTCATCTAATGATATTCTCTAAATGTCTCCCATTCCTAAAGAAGAAAAACCTACCATTATGGGCCAATGGCTAATATTCTGCCATTGAGAAGTCAATAGTCAATAAATAATTAAGTGCCTACTATGTGCCAGGTACTGCACTAAGTGATGAGCACGTAAATATGGAAAAGAAAGACAGCCCCGGTCCTCAAGGAGCTTATAATTTAATTGGCTAAGAAAACACCTGAAGAAAGATGAAGGGGAGCGGAAGGTGCCTGGTATGTATGGGGGCATGATGTGGAAGTGAAAGGAGTACAAAATGAGTCTAGCTAGGTGAGAAAGGGGAAATGTATTGACTATAAACAAATCTGCATGCCTCTTTTTTTTCAGTGCTTCCTTGCTGCTTGATGGATGCAACTCATGGTAGATTTTTTTGGTTATACTCTTGGATGTTTCTTAAATTTTAACTGTTTTTTTTTCAATTTTATTTATAGTTAATATTTTCTATCATATTTAACAAATTCACCAGCACTGTCATCATCCTTTACCATATAGCTCAATTAAATTATGTTTACTTGTTCCAAAATCTTTCTGTAAGTTTGATATTTGCTTATCATATGCTTTGAGAACATCTAGAAGTAATTTTCTTCCATTTTTTTTTTGATGATGAAGTGTAAGTGTTTCCACCACTCTGGGTTATAAGCCTTGGATTTCATTAATATTCTACAGGTTTTTGTTAGGATACTTTCCAAATTTGTTACAGTCCATTTTATAGTTCCATAAACATATGTTAAGACTGGTATTGCATGGGTATTAGTTGCTTTAAAATGTTCTTCCTGTCAAACTTTTATTTCATGATGCTAGGAAAGTCATAACTTTCTTCTTGATAACTTTATGCTTAATATGTCTCATCTGGAGGAGGCCAAGGCATTTCCATTGTCCATTAGTTGAAAATCTCCATATTCAAGCTCAAAGTCATCAGTTTCCATCTTTCGTAGTTTTCATTAAACTTTTTACCTTTCTAATTAACATTTTGGTACCATTAGAGAAAGATTCCATAGAATAGTGGCTGTGAAATGATTTTTTTTCCCAATAGAGTCATAGAACTTGTTATCCATATACATTAAGAGATTACTAAGATGATTTGCTATGAATTCCTCTTTAACTTGGAAGCCATACTTAGTTCTATATGTCAGAGAATATAAAGAGTTTAAAGCTAGAGAGAATTTTAAATGGATTAAACTATCTCTGAAAGATTCTGTGCTTTATTTGAATAGTTCTCTTTGTTTGTGGTATGTTTTAAATAGGGAATAGTTTTATATGTATACATCAAAACTCATTATACTTGCATTTGTTTTGTAAATTTGCAGTTTATGAACAATGCAGTCTTATCCTTAAATGCCCTTGTGATGACTTTGCTTGACTGGATGTCATGCCAAACATTCTTTTGGTTTTACCCTCCACTCCTTCTTTTTTGGTGATGAGATGATACTGCTCATAATCATTCATCATCCTTTTAAGATTTTAGGAATGAATTTATATTCTATGCCAGCATTGTCTTTGGCAGTCATATCTTTTCATTTGGCAACTAAGTCAGATGTTTGCTGACTAAGGCCCTTTATGATTTTTTTGGTTTCCTTATTTTAGCAATTAGTTTTCTTTGGTTAAACTTAGGGAGAGAATTATTGCAGTTCGTGTCAGTGTCATTTATGTTGTCCGGAATTGGAATGAGGATCACAAAAGAGAAAAGGAATGAAGAAGAAAAATATTTCATGAAAATAACAATTACAAAGTGGTTTCTCCATTAAGGACAGTGTAACTGCCACTTTTGCACCCTAACATCCTAGTCCTGGATAGAGGAGTGTGAAATTGCACTAACAGGAACAAAAACAGGGAAAGCAACTGTATAGGACAAATTGTGTATAGAAAAGATGAGTGCTGGAGGTGAAACAATTGTAACAGAGGTGAGCATCTGAAGGAAGGAAAGACCAAAGGCCTGGAAAAAAATCTTACACTTTATTAATACTGAAAAAGGTAACAAAGAACCTATCAATAACTATTGATTTATGTATCTGCTTTTCTTTATGAGTGCCCTCTATTCACAAATTGAGGGCATCCTTGATGAAAGTTTCTACTTATCCTTCTGTGGTTCTTACGAGGACAGTGACTGCCACACATATTGTTGTATGAGTGTCCCGAAATGTTTTTATACTTTGTTCCATTTTGTAGAAGAATGAATTTGTTCATGATGATTGTATCAAATGCCAGCTTTTGAAATTTTTCTCTTCTTTGACATAGTTGGTCTTCTAGTTGATCTTCTGCCAGCAAACTGAATAAAAAACTTTTTAAAATTCCAATCAAAGTATGCTCATCTCCTTTTCAAAATCATTTGAGACACTATTGTTTTTATCTTTCATATCATTTTTAGGTAATTTTTGGAGGTTGCACAGAGCATTTCAATGACTTACTCTCTTATTCAAAACTTTTCTCATTCAAATTTTATCAACTTCTTATTTTTATTTCTTATTTCATCTAATCTAGACTGAAGGATGACATTTTTACCTAAATTGCTTTGAATTGGTTAGAAATACATTGCTACATAACTCTTAGCTGAGTACACAATTGACAGAAAGCAATATGAATCTCTTGTCTGTCACTATTTTAAATTTTATTATGATTTAGTATTGGCATACAATGGATAATACCAATTAAAGTAAAATGAAAAATCGACTTTGTGAGGCCTTAAACCTCAACTGCTTTTCAGAGACCCTAGAACACTGGACAATTGTTTCTCTGTAAACATCACTGACTGATCAGTGTGATGAAACTATTTCCAAGAATAAGAAAAATAGAGGAAGGGAACTATTATCTTCACAAAAGAACGATAGAAGAAAGATCTTAACATAAGCAACAATCATGATGGTGTGGTTACTGATATAGAGCCAAGCATGCTGGAGAATGAAATTAAGTGGGCCATAGGAAGCATTGCTATCAATAAGGCTCGTAGAGGTGAAGGAATTCTGGCTGAGCAATTCAAAATCCTAAAAGATGATGCACTCATTGTGTCAGCAAATCTGGAAAACTCACCAGTGGCCACTGGATAGGAAAAGATCAGTTAATGTCCCAATCCTAAAGGAGAGCAATGATAAGTGAGCTCATTTCACATGCAAAGTTATGCTTAAGAGTCTGCAAGCTAGGCTTCAGCAGTATGTGAATGGAGAATCACTAGGAGAACAGGCTTGGTTTTGAAAAGGCAGAAAAACTAGAAACCAAATTGTTGACATCTACTATATTAGAGAGAAAGCAAGGGAGTTGCAGAAAAAAATCTACTTCTGCTTCACTGACTTCACTACGCTAACGTTTTTTACTAGATCACAACAAAATGTGACAAGTACTCAAAGAGACGGAAGTACAAGATATTCTTGTCTCCTGAAGAACCTATATGCAGTCTTAAGAGACAACAATTAAAACCAAACATGGAACAACTGATTTAAATTTATAATATATAATATAATATATAATTTAATATAATAATTTATAAATTTAAAATTATATGCAGAGTCCATCATGCAGAGTGCCAGGCTATATGAATCAAAAGTTTAAATTAAGATTGCCAAGAAAAATATCAACAATCTCAAATATGCAGATGACTCCACTCTGATGAGAGGAAGTGCATAGGAATTAAGAAGCCTCTTGATGAGGAGGAAAGAAAAGAGGGTAAAAGCTGGCTTGAAGCTTAACATAAAACAAACAAACAAACAAAAAACCCTAAAAGACTAAGATTTTGGCAAAATCTCTTTCTGGCAAAGAGAGGGAGAAGAAATGGAAGCAGTGTCAGATTTTATGTCTTGGGCTCAAGTGGCAACTGCAGCCATTAAATGAAAGACACTTGCTCCTTGGAAGGAAAGTTGTGGCAAGTCTGGACAGCATACTAAAAAGCAGAGACATCACTTTGTTGATAAAAGTCCATTATAGTCACAGCTATCGTTTTTCTAGTAGTAGTATATGACTGTGAGTGTTGTAGTATAAAGAAAGCTGACATCTGAAAGTCCCTTTGAAAGGCAGGAAATCAAATCAGTCAATACTTAAAGAAATTAATTCAGGCTGTTTACTGGAAGGTCAAATGCTGAAGCTGAAGCCTAAATACTTTGGTCAGGACTCATCGGAAAAGACCCTGATGTTGTGAAAGATTAAAGGTAAAAGGAAAATGGAATGACAGAGGATGAGGTAGACAGTTGTATCATGGAAACAACAAACATGAACTTGGACAGACTAGTGGAGAATAGAAGGGCCTGGTGTGCTATGGTCCATAGAATCATGAAGAGTCAGACACAACTGAATGACACAGCAACAGCAAAAGTATTATCTTGAAACAGGAGACAGGTGAATGAATGGGACTCCTTCATGTTTTGTACCACAAGAAGGCAAGATAAACTAGAACAAATCAGAAATACAAATAAGCAACATGCTAAGAATAATTTAGAGCAGATGGTCCTGACCACTTAAACAGTCAAACCATGAATGAAAATGACTGAATATATCAGAATTTAAGTTTCTTGAGAGCAGGGACTGTTTTTGCTTTTCTTTCTAGCCCCAGAACTGAGTGCATAATAAAGCTTAATTAATGCTTGTTGATTGATTGACAAGAGAATAATTTTATTATATGCAAATACTGTGTCTCATTATCATGCTCATTTCCAAGTCTCCATCTCTTAACTGCTGCTGCTTCCTCCCTCTGGCTCTCCGTAGCAATGTGTACTAGAACATGGAACATCTTTGGGCATGATTCCTGCCTCACCACGTGCTTGTATCACAATAGCTTTCATGTGACTTCTCTGTAGTCTGGGTGAGTGTGTGCCTATGTGCTTAAGAGCTAAATTCTGTAATCCTAAACCCTGACAGACTCCAGAGCATTAGCAAAAACTGTGGGAAATTTTGGAGAGGGCACAAGAGAGACATTGCTTTCACTTACATGATTATTGCTTCACCAGCCTTTTCCCACCCATCAGGGCAAAACAAATCCACAGAATAATCAGAAACATGCGTGGCAACTTGGTGAAGTCATCAGAGCATACGAGAAATGAACAGCAGACTAGCTCCCGGGTTAGTCAGCTTGTTACGTTAATTCTTTTCTTGCTATTTCCTCCTTTTGGGGAATAAATAAACATGCCACAAATATGAGCACACACGTGTACACACACACACGCACTCATACACCCTTCCTACAGCACACTCACATTAACCTTTTCCTTCTGACCAGTGATAACTTGTTCCCTTGGAACAGAGTGGGAAGGCATCAAAGCCTGGGGTTAGGACATTGAACTGGGCTAGTCAATGGGTCATGAAACATAAAACTACCTTTCTTGTCACTTTTAAGTCAGATTATCTTTAAGAACACAGTCCCTAGAATGCTTCCTTTATTTTTAAGATACACACAATGCAATTATATATATGCATATGTCACACATATGTATATTATATGTTTATTGTTATATATATCTGTATATATTATCTCATATGGTCTTCACAACAACCTTGTGAGGTCGGAGCTTTTATTATGTCCATTTTGTAGAAACGCTAACTGAGGCTGGAAAAGATGAAGTAACTTGCCAAGGTTCACACACCTCACAGAGGCAGCTTTCAAATATCTGAGGCAGACCTTGAATTCTGGTCTCCCTGATTGCCAAAGTAGCACTCTATCCACTGCACCACTTAGATCTCTCTTAATAATGCATGTGGCATATGATAATGTCTGTAAAACACCATGCAGTATAAATGTCAGATAGTAGAAGGACCACACCTATCACAGGGTTGTTATAATAATCAAATACACACATATACACATGCATTTATGCAGGCATATAAGTGCCTGCATATACACATATGTATGTGTATACATATAAATGTTTTAATGTATATCAATTACACATACATATGTATATATGTGTATATATCACAGAACTTTAAGTGACTGCATGAATACCTATCTATGTATGCATATGTATGTGTGTGTATTTATATATATGATATGTTGAGACTTTAAGGTTTACAGAGTATGTATATATGTATATATAAATATAAGCATATATGTGTATATATTGCAAACCATAAGAGGTTATTTATATGTAAACATACATATGAATGTGCATATGCACATATCTATGCATGTATATATATATATATAATGTATATTTTGCTAACTTTAAAGAGCTTCATAAAAGTCAGTTATTACATAGGTGGTAAGATCATAGTTCTTGAGCTGGAAAGGATGTCAGGGTCATCTAGTCCAATTACCTCATTTTACAGGCAAGGAAACTGAAACCCAGGGAAGTTATGTGATTTGCCCAAAGCTACACACACACATTAAGGGGGCAACCAGCATTTGAATGCAGATCCTGGGACTCAAGTATGGGCCCTGTTCAGTTTCCTGCCTACTTGTTTAAGATTTCATCTTCCTGGAGGGGAACCTATGGAAAAGATAATTGATCTAGAAGTGAAAGTGATTTTAGAAGTCACTTGGTCCAACATCCTCATTTTAAACCATAGTAAACTGAGAGACCAAAAGATGAAACAATCTGTCCTAGATCATACAAGAAACAAGTGTGAGAGTCAGAATTTGAACCAAGGTCCTCTGATTATAGATCTAGTGATCTCCACCCACGGGGCCACAGTGCCTCCTCCAGCTGTAGCTATAGGTGAGGCATAGACATGGATATAGACTCTGTAGGTGCTCGTTGGTTTGTGTCCCTGGGTTACCAATGCAATAATTAATAAATACCATGCTCAGATTGAGGCAGATGGTAGAAAAACAATTTGATGGGTTCCGTTGCTGGAGATTCTATTTTATCTTCAGGGAACACCAGTTGAGAAGTATTCTTCTGGGTTACTAAGTCTGAAAATAATTAATAATATCCAGCATTTCTATAGTGCTTTAAGGGTTGTAAAGTGCTTTATGTGTGTTATTTCACTTGATAATCTTGACAGCCCCGTGAGGTAGGTGCAATTATTATTCCTGTTTTACAGATGAGGAAACTGAGGCTGAGAGAGTTTAAGTGACTTGTCCAGGATCCCACAGCTATAGAAGTGTCTGAAGCAGTATCTGAACTCCGTTGTTCCTGACTTTGTGTTCATCTGTGTGCTGTCTTGCCTGTCTCAGAGTGGTGCCTTAGATCTCTCATGGAAATCAGAGGGAATCAGTTCTGATAGGAACTATCCTTACTACCAGCTGAGACTGCACAGTGTTGGAAAAGATCAACATTATGGCACTAACCCAAACATGTTACATCTCTGATTATCTGCCTCTGCCATTTGAAAGGCACCTGGTTGTTGTCCTTTGTAATTGAAAAGGATCAAAATGATATCGCCGTATCATTATGACATCACATTGACATCATTAGGTCAGTTTGGTCAATTATGGCTGACTAGACCAGTGGAAGCTCAGAAGGCTCACCGTAGCGAAGCTTGCTAGAATTGTGTATGACTTTGTCTTAGGTTACAGGAAATAAAGGAAGTGAGAAAAGAGGTGGTATTGATAGGGGATGGGCAGTGTAGAGAAAGCACACATTGGACACAAATAGTCCATATAGCCAATATATGCCAGGGCAAATCTGACTACCTGCTGGCCTTGCTTCTTCTGCCTTGTACTAGTTTGTTTTTCCCAAACCACTTGTCTGAATAGACTCCACTCCACCTATTTCTAAGAGTGTGCAGAGGAGAAAATTAAGTCTCACAGAGGGGCATTGCCTACCTAGCCTAGAGGCTTGTGAAGTGAGTGAAGTTGGGTAATGTATGAAAGTTCTTTGAAACATACAATTCTATATAAGCAGTTCTGGGCACTTAGATTTAAATGTACCCCTCAAAGGGGAAAGGGACTCTCCTCCTTTTCCTATTACCACTACTTGTGATTTCTACCTCTCATTCGTTACTATTGAATTATAGATCTAAAGCTGAAAGGGATCTTGGAAGCCATCTGGTTTGTCCCCCCCCTCCTTCCCCACTTTATAGATGTGGAAACTGAGGCCTACAGAGATCAAGGGACTTGCCCAAGGCCACACAGATAGTAAGCATCACTGTTATGTGGGATAATGTCCTATTCAACATTTAGTACCTACTTCTCATCTGAATTCAAGGGGGAAGATGTGGGTACAAGGTCATAGTTGTCAGTGGTAGGGCTTGTAGTAACATTACTGGTGGTTATTAGGGACAAGAGGGAGAGTGAAGTCTTGATGGTGTCAAGAACCTAAGACTAAGGAAGGTTTGTTAGTGATTAAGCCAGGGTAGAGGGCTGCAGCTGAGAAATTTCTGTACATGGAAGTAAGAATTGTAGTGGGAATAAGCCAACATGAAAAATCTGAGAGACAGGTTGAGAAACCCCAAAGCCATAAACAGGTAAGAGAAGTGGAGACCCAAAGACAATAAACATGCCAAGGACCAAGGGAGATAGAGAGAAATTAGGTCTGGAGTACAGGCTGCAGTAGTTTGATATTGGAGCATTTAGGTGGAATAGTGCTGGGTCTAGAGTCAGGTAGACTCATCTTCATGAGTTCAAATCTGGCCTCAGACACTTACTAGCTGTGTGACTCTGGGCAAGTCATTTAACCCTGTTTACCTCAGTTTCCACATCTGTAAAATGAGCTGGAGAAAGAAGAGGCACATCTTGGTCAAGAAAACTCCAAATAGGGTTTCACCAAGAGTTGGACACGATTGAACAGACTGAAAAATGATAAAATTTTGTACCAAGGGAGCTCCAGGGTACTAAAGTAAATAAAGAATTATCTTCATTTGTGGAAGCATTTATTTTGAAGCCTGGACTTAGAAGCACTTACCTTGCCCTCCAAGTTTTCTGAGGCCCTTTTAGTTGAAGATCTTTTTCCACTTCCTCTCTTAATTGTTGTTAATAGACAGCTGATTTTATGTGACCTCCCATAGACCCAGAGTTTTGCTTTCCCTCAGCTTCCACTGTTGTAACTAGCATCTCCTAGCCCCAGTGTAGGCCTCTTTTTCATCTTCTACAGCCCTGATCTCATCTTCCAATTTTACCTCATCAAGTGACCTCGTTCTGCACTTTACATCAAAATCTCTGCCTCTGCCCCATCTAGCTCCTCTGATTAACTAGCTAAGATAGACTGAATCTGAATTTCCTCACATGTAGGCAAATCTTACTCAGGTATTATTGTAGGAGAGCTTGTTAGAACTGGTATGTGACTGTGTCTTACTTTACAGGGAATAAATGAAATGAGAAAAGGAGTGGTGCTGATGGGCAGTGTAGAGTCTTGTTTTACCGTTATGACTGGCAATTTAAAAAAACTTTATAAATATCTCCAGTGTGTAGATTAGGTTCTGTTCTTCCACAATATAGTAGGATTTGAGAAAAACCTTTGTTGTTTAATTGTGTCTGACTTTGTGCCTCCATTTAGACTTTTCTTGGCAAAGATGCTGGAATAATTTGCCATTTCCTTCTCACTTTACAGATGGGGAACCTGAAGCAAATAGGGTTAAGTGACTTGTCCAGAGATATACAGCTAGTAAATGTCTGAGGCCAGATTTGAACTCAGGAAGATGAGTCTTCCTGATTCTAGGCCCAGCATTCCATCCATTGCACTACCTAGCTGCCTGAGAAAACTCTTAGTCAAAAGCAATAGATGGTGGCCGAGGAAAATGGATGGTTTCTAACATCACTTCCCACTCTAAATGTATGGTTTTAGTATTCTTCTAGACCTAAATCCTAAGAAACTCTCCAAAAGGAAACTAGAAAGGCATTCCCAGGGGCCTGTGGCACCAAAGAAAAGAGCCAGGACTGAGATGTGTCTTGTTTGTTTCATGGAGCCCTTTGGCAGTCTAGTGAAGCTATGGAACCCTTTCTCAGTATAATGCTTGTAGTACATAAAACAAAATACATAGAATTATTTTCTATTTAAATACTGTTGTAAAAAAAGCAATAAAGTTCAAAGGTCTCAGGCTAAGAATATTTGGGGCCAAAAGATAGTTCTAGTCACCCACTGCTGCTATTTCTACCTCTTAGGTACCTCTTACTCCCATCATTCCTTTCTGCCCTCCCCCCACCTCCTAATCCCAGTTTGCTAACGCCCTTGCCCCTGGCTACGCTAGCTATCCATGGCTTAGAGTTGGGGGTATCTCTGTTCCCAATGCCCAGCATGGGTGGAAATGAGTGGAGGAGGGGATCCTGAACTCAATGATGGCAAACAGGGCTGGGAGAACAGAACCAGAGACATGTTTCTGGTATCTCATATGGGAACCCTGAATGTAGCTTTCCTTAAAAAACAAAATAAAAACAAAAACTATGAGTAAATATTGTGGTTAGTTCTAGTATTATTGGGACAGTAGGACTTCTGGCATATTATGAGTTAAGTAGATTTCTGTGGTCTGGCCTGAGAACTGAGAGACCATGTTTAACATGATTTCAATTGGAAAATCTCTGAGTTCCAAACAACTGACTTACATGTAAATATCTGGAACCCTAACCATTTGTAAATTGGGTATTGTCCACACACATATGAAGTATTATTTTTAGGTTATGAAGCAAGTTAAATTACAGAATTTATGTTTTTACTATTTCTGGGAAAAGGCGAAACTTCTTTTGTTCGAGATATCTTTGAAAGATCCTACTTTTTCGTTAACCCAAAACAGGGGTGGGGAACCTGGAGTCTCAAGGCCACATGTGACCCTCTAAATACTCAAGTTCGGCTCTTTGACTAATAGACCACAGGTTCCCCACCCTCTGATCCAAAGGAAATGGATGAGAATTTCAGTTTTGTTCTTTTTTAGTGCCTCCCTAAAAAGTATCTTGGAAACATTGAGTCCAACATCCTCATTTTTCCAATCCCCTTTATTTACAAACTTAGGCTCATAAAGGTAAAGTAACCACACAGGGTCACAGAGGGAACAAGTGCCTAAGTCAGAATTTGAACTCAGCTCATCTCACTTGAAAGTACTTATTCTTTCCATGACACCGAACAACCTAATTTTTTTGTGAGATTTCTTTCCAAAGTGGAAAAAACTTTTACCAGATACTAAAGGTAGTTCTGACCAGTCAGGAAATATCATTGACCCCTTGAAGGCCTCCTCCTAAGTCAGGAGGCAAATACTCATTGAATGGTCTCAATAATGAGGCATGTTTTTAGAACCTTCCTTGTCCTCCTCTCTTTGGCCTAAATTTGTATCCCAGAGAGTTTTACCAGGTGTCAGCTAATCTTTGACACTCCCAGGAGAGATGAAGGATTGGGAAATTGGGGTATGTATGTTTAAACCATTTACCTAGAGACTTACCCAAGGTCATCAGGCAAGTAAAAGGAAGAAACTGAACCCCTAGTTCTCTGATCTGGTCCCGAAGATTCCCCAAGGGAGTCATTGATCTATAAATACTCCCAAAGCCAACATTTGAGACAGATGTTTTATCAGGCCTTCTGTAAAACAAGGCCTGCCATGCCTATCTATTCCTATCTGTTTTTATTATGCCCCAGGCTCCTTGCATGATAAGATGTCCCATATGGTACTTGTATTAACATTAAATAATGGCCATTGTACTGTGTATATTATCACCATAGAAATATTTACTTAGTTGAACACAGGCAGTGGTCAAGCACAGTGACTGAAAACAAGCTAATCATAAAAACCCTGCGTCTTCATGGCTATTTATAAAATTGTTGCATTTGTGCCAATTAAGTAATAGCCTTTATTGTAAACTAACACACGCAACAGGCTGCACACTCATACCTGACCACCAGAGTCCTCCCCTTGCTGCCTCTTCAGGAAGTGGGGCTGTGGTCAGTGACCAGTATGTAAAATGTTAGGTACATTTTCTGGTCCTGGGAGAGATCTCTTCTGGGAATGTGACCAGCTCTTTGACCCGTACCATTGTTTGAAAAAGGGCCTTCTCCCGTGTGCTCAGCACATGATTAGTTTTATGGCTTGGAGTTCTTAGCTTGCCATCTATAGATCTTCCACAGAGTCAGATCAGATAGTCTTAAGCCCATAATTTTCAACTGGAGAAACCAAGGCTCAGATAAACTGAAATAATCTGCCTAAGGTCCTGCAGCTTGTAACGTCCCTTCGGACTCAAACCTATATCTCTTGACTTCTAATACAGTATTCTTTTTACTACAGACCATGAGTCTCTGAGCTTTCTTTCCTGAACTCTCCTATGCCTTTGCAAAGAGCTGGGACCACTCCTGCTGCAGGTACAACAGGTACCTTGAGCACAGTACTCTGTGGAGGGGGGGCGGTAGGGCTCTTGTGCCATACAAATAAGGGTCAGGGTGGAGAAGAAGATGCCTCCATGGATGACTTTTGGTAGAACAGGGGGTTAGTTAAGTTCCTGTAAGTCCTCCTACTTTCCTTTTCATCACCTTCTCAGCCTCTTATTGCCTCCCTCCTCCCTCTGAGGTCTCTCTTCCACTTCATACTCTGCTTGTTTTATATCTTATTTCTGTAAGACCTGGATATGATTTAGTTTTTTCAAACTAATCTAATTAGAAGTTCTACCCCATACAGTAATCTCCTCTATAACATCCTTGATAAAAGGATAAAATCCTTTCTCTGCTTGGAGCACTTGCACTTATTCCCCCATGAGCTATCCCATACCATTTGGTGGCAACAAGAATGGTTAAAAAGTAACTCCACTCCATCAGGTATAAACCTGATTTCAAATAATATTTTAAAAATAAATTTTACATTTTGGAATCTTTTAAAACTTTGAAAACAAGTCAATCTTTAATGATGGAAGCCAGTGTCATGATGGTCAGTGCTCATATACTCTGTCTAAGCCCATTGCATGATGCATCACATAAACTATTGTTGGTTGTAAGACTGGTCCTGCTTGTCATTACCACGCTTCCCTTCTCCTCCCCGTTTTGCTGCTATCGCTATCAGTCATAGGATTTAGATTTGGAAAAGACATTAAAGATCATCTAACCTAATCTATAGATAAACAAACTGAGGCCCAGAAAGGGCAAATTACCCCGAATCACACATGCCTTTGCACAAGCTGTACCCCGGGCCTGGAAGGCACTCCCTCCTTACTTCCATATCTCAGAATCCCCATTTTCCTTCAAAGTTCAACCTAAATGTTACTTTCTACTTGAAGTTTTACCTGGTCTCCCCAATTTCTTGTTGCCCCTCCACAATTATGTTCTATTTATTTTACATATCCTTATATGGGCAGCTAGGTAGCATAGTAATAGAGCTCCAGGCTTGAAATCAGGAAGATTCATTTTACAGAGTTCAAATCAGACGTCAGACATTTATTAGCTGTGTGACCCTGGGCAAGTCACTTAACCCTTTTTGTTTCTGGCCCCCCTGTGAGGTTTCAAGAGGCACTCAGAAACACATTCATTCATAATGATAATAGTATCTATACGATGCTTTAAAGCTTGCAAAGAACTTTACAAATACTATCCCATTTTATGCTCACAACAATCCTGCAAGGCAGGTGTTATTATTCCTGTTTCAGAGGGGAGGAAAATGAAGCAGGCAGAGTCGAAGTGATTTGTTACTTCGGAGCTGTTTGACCCTGGGTAAGTCACCTAACCTTGTTTGCCTTAGTCTCTTTATCTGTAAAATGAGCTGGAGGAGGAAATGGCCAACCACTGTAGCATCTTTGCCCAGAAAATCCCAAGTGGGGGTCATGAAAAGTGAGACATGACTCAACAGCAGTAAGCTCATATATATAAATATATATAAATACATACATACATATGTATACATATCTATCTATCTATATATATATCTATATCTATATCTATCTATCTATATCTACCTACCTATCTATCTATCTATCTATCTATCTATATATATATATATATATATATATATATATATATATATATAATATGTATGTTGTCTCTCCCTACAGAATGTAACGCAGGTAGGATTTCATTTTTGTCTTTATATACCCAGCTCCTCAGACATTGCTTGGCACAAAGGTCCTTAATAAATGCTTATAGAATGGCTTTAGTAGCAAAACCAGATTTAGATTCAGGTTCCCTGTTTCCAAATACAGTTCTTTTTTCCATTACGCCATGCTAACTCTCCCACACATATTCCCAAACCAGGCATCATCACATTTATTCTATGATAGAGAGAAAAAAATAAAAAAGCTTGATAGCTTACATCCCATATCCTTGCATTTCTATATACTAATTCATATGACAACACATCATTATCAGCATCCTCATTACTGACATTTAATATGGTGCTTTTCAAGTTAGGCATATTTTGTGGGGTAGTGAGTGAGTTCCCTATTAAATGGAGAACTTCAAACAGAGATCCAGTGATCACCTCTTTTTTTTTTTAGTTAAGTCATGATTGAGATTTGTATTTGGGATAAGATTTGGACTAGTTCTGTGAATCTTTTTTTCAAAGTACTTCATAGAAATCCTCAAAAATTTACAACGTTTCTGGTCATGAACAAATCACTTTAATTTTTCAGAACCCAAGTTTCTTGGCACTGAGTCTCCTTCACACACTGTACCTTCAATATAGTTTTTTTTAAATGCCTTTTTAAAGTCCTTTTAATGTCTCTTTCATATCCCTGGCTTTAACTTCTCAAACAGAAGAAAACATCTAACATCTCAAGATGTACCTTCTCCTCCTCCAGGATGGACTGGAAGAGGAATCTTATCTATACACTTTTGTAAAGTGAGCAAAGGAAAGTTGTTGGTCCATTTCTTCCTAAGTAATTGGATTTTATCTCTCACATGAAAAACAAGCAAAACAAAACAAAGAAACAAGCAAAATGTCCTTTTCATCCATTAGTGAATATGTGAGAGCTATGTGGTAGAGAGATTCCATGTGTACTGGCTCTGGAGACTGCTACCTGCATACCCTAAAGTCAGAAGATTCACATGACACAGCATTGTGTGATTTAACTTCCTTGTGTTTTTGTTATTTGTATTTATCAGTATATGTTATCCTAAGTACTTATCAATAAAATAAGCAATTTGAAAGTGACAGCTTTCAGTTCTAGATCTATGATTTCCTTATCTTGAGGAAAAAGAAAATTGAATTGAATTCTTTGAGCTAAAGGATCAATGATGAGATGAAATTGCAAATGTCTCTTAACTCAGTGCTTTATGCTGGATTTCTCCTTACTTTTTAGCCATGTGTATTGAGGTAGCCAGGTGGCATGGTGGATAGAGCACTGGGTCTGGAGTAAGGAAGAGCTGAGCTCAAATCCCACCTCACATACATATTTGCTGTGTGCCCCTGGTCAAGTCACTTAATCTTTATTTTCCTTATTTTCTTTAACTGCAAAAGGGGGATACTAAAAGCAGCTACTCAGACCATAATAGTGAAGTGCTTAGCACAGTCCCTGGAACATGTGATACTTAAATGTTAGCTATTGTTATTCCCATTTTCCTCAGACTCATTATAAATCAGTTCAGCTTGATGTTTGTTTATTTCTTACATTAAAATTAATATTTTATTTTTTCCCAGTTACATGTAAAAACCGATTTTAATGTTCTTTCCCTCCAAGATTTTGGTTGCAAATTCTCTCTCCCCACTATTAAGAAGGTAAGCAATTTGACATAGGTTATACATACGTAATCATGCAAAATATATTTCCATGTAAGTTATTCAGCGGATGTTTATTAAATGATTAACATATTTTACAAGGCACTGGGAGATGTGAAGGAGATACAAAGATGAAATTAGACAAGGTCTATATTGAAGTACCTTATAATCTAGTAGGGTAGATGAAATAGGTAAAAAAATGACTATATAAGAAAAAAAGAAGGGATAAGTGCAATGTGGCATGTTGGAGAAGCTAGAGATCATTTCTGGGAGGAGGGAAGGGAAGGAAGGTTTCATATCCCAGATCAAGTTGAAACTAGGCCTTGACTTAAAGAAAGTATTTCAACAGGCAAAGATGGAGCAGTCCACATTCATCTTGACATTGGTCTGATAAAACAGTAGGTGTATTAGTTATGACTCCTCATTGACACATGGTTCTCTAAGGGAAAATGACTGTCAAAGTGAGGGATGAGGCAGGTGATGTCTCATTTCTGACCCAATGGAATGAAGATGTTTCTTCAGTCATTGACAGTTGGTTGAAATGGCTGGTGATATTTAACTTTAGAGAACAGAAAACTTATGGGAAATCATAGAATAATATATTAAAGCTGAAAGAGACTTTAGAAATTGTTTCTAGCAGCTCTCTTATTTTATGGACAAGAAAACTGAGGTTTAGAAAAGTTAAATGATCTGCCCAATGTTACATAAATATTAAATAGTAGAGCTAGAAGGTAAGTCAAGGTCCTCTAACTTTAAATCCAAAGTTTTCTTTTTCCCATTGCAACATTCCCTTAGATGGTAGTGGTTTTTTTTCTTTTTAATATTTCAGGGGTTTTCCTATGTTAGAAGGTGGGCAGCTGGGTGGTGCGGTGGATAGAGCACCAGGCCTGGAGTCAGGAATACTCTTCCTGAATTCAAATCTGGCCTCAGACGCTTACTATCTATATGACCTTGGGGAAGTCACCTAACTCTGCCTCAGTTTTCTCATCTGTAAGATGAACTGGAGAAGGAAACGACAGACTAACAAACTAACAAAGATACTCCAGTAACTTTGCCAAGAAAATCCCAAAATGGAATCACAAAGAGTCAGATATGACTGAAATGACTGTGCAATAACAATCCATTTGGTCCCTGTTCCATACTCATATTCCTTGGCTGTGTACCCCCAAAGAGAGGCAGGGTGGCTTATGAGCAGAGAAATCTAGCATTCTGGGAATGTTCAGGTTTAAACCCAAGGGGGAAAGTGCTAGCTAATGTGGAGTGGTTATGTTAGGGATTGGGGTTCTGTTTATTGACAGGCTCATGACCTCTCCTGGTTATGACCCCCATGGGACCCCAGCATGGAAACGGGATTTGTAATGTAACACTAACAATAACACACAAGAGACAGCCGTGACAGGGCCCTTTTCTTCTACATAGTGCAGCTGGTTCTCCAGAATGGAAGTGGAAGGGGGAATGGGCAGGATGTGCAATGAAGTATATAGAGACAAAGGATCAGGAATGGAGCCAAGGTGGCTGAGCAAGCCAGGGTCGAACTCAAGGTCTCTCACCTGTGGTCTCTCACTTGTAAGGAAAACCAGGAACTTCAGATATTTTCACAACCTTAACTTGAGAACTGTGTATTAACTTCCTATTGTCTACTAAATAAATCCAAACTCTCCAGCCTGGTCTACAGGGTTCCTTTACCAGCTGCTCTCCCAGAATCCTTACTTTAAACTCACGCTGCATTATTCTGTCTAGGGACACTGGCTATTCCACGAACAAGACATTCTATTTTTTAGCTCCAGGAGTGTCTCTGGCTGTCCTCTATGTCTGGAACCCTCTTCCTCCTACACCCTGCCTACTGACCTCCCTGGCTTCCTTTAAATTCCAACTAATATCCTACCTTCTACAGAAACCCTTCCCCAATCTCTCTTAATTCCAGTGTCTTCTCTAGTTAGTTACCTCCTCTTTATGTTGTATCTGGCTTGCTTTGTGTATATTGGTTTGCAGGTTCTTTAGATTATAAACTCCCCTTTGCCTCTCTTTGTATGCCTGATACTTAGCACAGTGCTTGGTATATATGTAGGTACTTAATAAATGTTTATAGATAGATTGATTATGCTTCACTATTCAATCTCTACTCTAACCAAGCAAAATTTCCAAATTGACGTTCCTAAATCTCAAGTCTGACCGTATCTTTCTGTCCAGACTTTCTCAGTGGCTCCCAACTGTTACCGGGATATACAACAACAAATAAAAAACTTTTCTCTTGATTTTAATGTCCTTCACAATCTGGCTTCAGTTTATTATGCCAGACTTTCTCCCACTCATTCACTTTATGTTCCAGTCAAACTCCAGCCATTATCAATGATTTCTCTTTCCTTATGTCTTTAGCATTTGGCATGCCTAGAACTTGGTAGGTACTTAACTGATTGTCTCCCCTGTCTGGAACTCTTTTCCTACTCATTTCCACATCCTGACTTCCTCAAAGTACCACCTTCTACAAGATAGAAGATCTCACAAAGAGGGCACTAAGATTAAAGAGGAATTCCCCTTTAATCTTAGTGCCTGCTTTGTGAGATTATCTCAATTTAGATCTGGTTTATCTATACGTAGCTATTTTCCATATTGTCCTGCCTTAGACTGTGAGCTCCTTGAGAGCAGGGACTTTCCTGTGCATCCCCCAGTGATCACTTAAATTATTGCCTGGCATAAAGTAGATGATTAATAAATGCCAAATAACTAACTGATTTTTCTGTCCCTGGAGGTCAGCTAAGATGTTATATTTTACATGATTCTTTTCTTGATCCCCATGGTTAATTCTCAAGGGAAATAAAAATAAAAATCCCCATGCCCTCAAAGATTTTACATTCTGTTGGGAGGCTATACAGTTTTCGCTTCCACATCACAATTTTCCCCTTTGAAATTTTGATATATAGCAGGTCTGCATAAGAAATTAAATAAGAGTTTTTGGGAGTTTTGTGGAAGCTACAGATGATACATGAAGGTCAGCAGATGACAAAGAAAAAGTTTAGAAACTCAGAAATGCATAATATATATGTATAGTATTATATAATATCAACATATCTTTTAATATTATAATAATTGAGTTGGTATCATATATATTCTAGTTTGATGGGCCAAAAAATTTCACATGGATTTTCCAGGTAAAGGGGCTCTCATGCCCCTCACACCCACAATGTGGAATGAATAACTGTAATACTATATATAGGCAAGGAAATGCAAAGTATATATGAAGCAATTTAAAAAATATCTTTCAATAGACAAATAGATTACTCCCCTAGTCTATATTGAAAAAAAAGACAAAAATATAATCCTTATATGAAATAATTTCCAGAGGGGAGCATTAACAACTTGGAAAAGGGGAGTTGGGAGAGAGGGGCTTTGTGTAGGATGTGGTATCTGCTCTCTTAAATATTTAATTTTTTTTGGATAATAAGTTTTTTCTTATTTATTAATATACCTCTTCCACAGCCCACCCACCCACCCTCTGAGCATATTTAAAAAACAATCCCTCAATACACACTCCATAAGAATAAATTCCCACATCAGCTATATCTGCATTCTAAGTTCATCACTTCTCTGTTGGGAAGTGAGTATGTTTCATCTTCGTTCTTTTGGTCTCACGGTTTATTATTGTGTTGATCAAAGTTCTAAAGTCTTTCAGCCTAAGTTGTGTTTTGAAAGAAGAGGGAGATTTTATTAGGCTGAAGTAGAGAATGAGGTCAAGATGGGGGGAACCACTTGCACAAAGATGAGAAATTCATGGGGAAGAGCATAGAAGTAAGGTGGAGTTGAATGGAGATTTTGTGAAGGGAGCAATAGGAAATCTTCACCTGCCAGTTTGAGGATGTCCTATTTCATTCCAGAGGCAAGCTTTTGAACGGGGGAATGACACTGTCAGATCTATGTTTTCAGAATATCATTTTGGCAGCTATGTGTTAGAAGAATTGCAGAAAAGAGAGACAGAAAAAGGGGAACTAGTGAAATGAGTGCCGTCATCCCGGTGAAAGGTGAAGGCTTGTTTTAGGATAGAGGCTGTGTGAATAGAGAAAAGGCAATAGATGTGAAAGATGTTGTGGAGGTAGAGTCTGTAAGACTTGGCTGCTCTTTGAAGAGGAATGGGAAAAGGAGAAAGGATACGGAGAGAAAAGATATTTCCAAAGTTGAGAACTTGGATGACTGACAAGATGGTGGTTCTCTCAAGAGAACTATTGATATTTGGAAGAGGTATTAGAATATTCAAGGATATTAGAATATCCAAGGCAAGATTTGAGGCATGGTGGCACATCTTCTTTTTCCCTGCAGATACTTGGGGCAAGGTGAGCTTTCTTGTATTCTAAACCCATTGTATCATCTATATCTTTTCCTGTTTGGGTTAAGTCCAGTCCTGCCCAGCCCAAAAAGATACAGGAAAATATCAGGATTGTTTAAGAAAGCCTGATTCAGGGAAATTTCCAGGTGCTGGATGATTAGAGGGGCAGGCTGAGTATCTGCAACCTTTGGTACTTTTCTTGGGAAGCTCCCTGCCTCTCAGAACTGTCAATAATGTTGTGTCAGTTTTACTGGCAATATGCTCCAGTTGTTGGGGAATTTGGAACAATCTGGAATAAAGCCCATGGTGATTTCCAGGAAAAATAAGCACAGGCCATTTTCTTCAATGTCCACTGCTGAGGAAACTACGGGGCAAGGTCAGCTCCCTTACATCAGTAAACGAAAAATCAAAAGTCATTGTTTCTAGTTCTTGTTGTCCTCAAATGAGACCCTCCCTTCCGGAAATAAGCGTTAGGGAGCCGCTCTTGGCTTAGACAGGAGAGCTCAATTGTATTTTATATCAATAAGAGTCATAGTTAGGTAACGATAATTAACAGTAATGACATTTACATAATACTTAAAAGTTTGTGAAGCGCTTTACATGTGTCTCAAACCTTCTCCCTCCTTACCTCTGACGTTTAGAGTCCCTAGCATCTGTACACGCCCAACTCAAGCTCTATTTTCTCCAGGAGACCTTTCTCAGTCCGGCCCCTTTCTCCACCCCGTCCAGTTTATCCAAAGCCCAAGTGACATGAATTGAATCAGCAGGAGGGGAAGAACTTCCTTCTTCTGCTCTCCCTCTTTTTTACCCTGGTCCAGGTAAGAATGGGCTGGGATATTTCCCTTGTTTTCTTTCATTTGTCCTTCTCAGTTTCAAGTGTAGGCCAGTATTTCCAGCAGATTGGGAGTTCAGGCCTTGGTGACCTTGGGACCAGGATTTCATGGAGGATGGTGCAGCCAGCCTGTCTGGCAGGAAAGCCCTGAGAAGCCAGGGTGCCTGGAATTTGAGTCCCAGGGGCCTTTTGGACTTGGAAATTAGGACTATGCTTCATAGGAATGGAGAAAAGCTATGAATTTAACTTTCTTCAAAGTGAACGAAGATTATGCTTTCCACATAATGAAGGAATAAGTTGTATATTTATGATTATGCTTTTTGAAGTAAATATTCCTTTGTAAAATCTTGTCTGTTAATGGAAAAATGGAATTGGGGTGTGGGGGAGCCCACCTACACTTGAGGGAACAGCATCAGAGGGGGTTAGACCCATTTACAGACCATACACACTCCTAAGAGAACCCCAGAACTGTGGAACAGTGAGTGATACCTCACCCACCCGGTCTTCCAGACAATGAAGGCCATGGTAGCAGGGAGAGACAGAGACAAAAAGAGAGAAAGAGAGGGAGAGAGAGACAGAGACAGAGAGAGACAGAGACAGAAAGAGAGACAGAGAGAGGGAGAGAGAGAGAGAGAGAGAGAGAGAGAGAGAGAGAGAGAGAGAGAGGAGAAAGAAGAGGAGAGTAATCCTTGTAACAAATATACATAGTAAAAAAAAAACAAACCAAAATTTCCACGTTGGCCATGTCCAAAAATCAGCATCTCAATCTGCACCTTGTATCTATCACCTTTCTGTCAGGAGATGGGTACCATGCTCCATATGCTATCTTTGGAATTATGGTTAGTAATTAGGATAACCAAAGTTCTTAGAACTTTCAAAATTGTTTGTTTTTACAGTATTGTTGTTATATAAATTGTTCTCTCTGTTCTGCAAACTTCACTCTACATTAGTTCATGCGAGTCTCAGGTTTCATTGAAACCATCCTTTTCATTGTTTCTTATGGAACAAGAGTTTTCACTTACATTAATATACCATCATTTGTTCATCCATTCCTGAATTGGTGGTCACTCTTAGTTTCCAGTGTGTTTGCTATTCCAAAAAGAACTGCTATAAATACATACATCTCCACATTAATTTAACCCTTTTAAGTAAACTCTGCTTAGGAGAGGTGGGGGGTGCCTGATTGTTAAACTGAGGAACCTGATACCTTGGGAATTTTAGAAAGTGGGAACTTTCTCTCTTTTCTCTGTGCACAGATAGAAAGGAAAAAAATATCATAAGAAGGCAGCCAGAAACTGGAAGCCCAGAAACTCCCCTTTCATGCTCACCTGAGCAAACACATGCTACTCATCCTGTGCTTCTCCTGCAAATTGCTTTTATCTGCTCTTTATGGGAGAAAAGAAGAAATCCCCTTCTCCACTGTCCCACCTTCTCCCTGTCCCTCCCAAATCTTCCCTTTACTTGCTGTACTCTAGCCTGAAAGTCCAAGACAGAGTACAGGAAAAAAATGAAAAGCTGTTTCACAGCTCATTTTTATAGACCACAGAGTGGTCAGCTCCTTCTAAGAACTGGTACTCCTAAGTCTTTCTCAACCAGGCCTAAGGAAGCATCCCCGATGTCAGAAACATAATTTCTGTTTTCAAATCTACCTCCATTGAGGTGGCCTTTATATTGCTGCAGCAACTACACACACTAAAATTTCATCAAGTTGTATGAGAGTGGCAGGAACTCAAATTGATCAGGTGATCTCTCCTGATCAACCTTTTGTCATACTACAAACATTCATCAGGCAAAAATAAGTAAGTAAATAAATAATGAGGGTGAGAAGAGAGCCTACCATTCATCTGTTTGTCAATCTCCAGCCGAGGTCCAGAAAGTAAGGGTTCTTTTTATTGGTTTGTTTTTGCCAACATCAAGTGGCTAGTTAGAACCAGAGCTGGTACTGGAACTCAGATTGACTGGCTTTATAGCTCAGAGACTTTTCTATAATACTACAATAGAAAACATTAAATATTCAAAATTAAAGCAAAAAAAATAATCTCTGGGGCATTTTCTTGTAGCCGTAGAGTTTTAGAATTCTCATTGGTTATTTTTTGTTTTCACATCATCTAGATTTCCTCTGATATCTTCCTTCAAAAGAAAGGGATTTTTTAAGAAAAAAGAAAAGAAAAAAAGATGAAGTTGAGAAAAAAAACAATTCAACAAATATAGAGAAAGAAATCTTAACATTTGCAATATTTTGCATTGATGAACTGTGGAGGAGGCATCTTTTCACATCTCATCTTTGAGGTCAAGCTTGATATTTGTAATTTTGCAACATCAGTTTTGGTAGTTTTGTGATCTTTCTTTCCATTTACATTGTTGTGGTCATTTTGTAAATTGTTTTTCTACCTGCGGTTATTTTACTTTGTGACAATTCATGTATCTGTTTCTGTGCTTCTGTGTATTCATCATATTTGCCATTTCTTAAAATGCAGTAGTAATCCATTCCATTGATGATACAGAATTTGTTTCAATATTTCCCAATTGATGGGCATCTACTTTGTTATGAGGTTTTTGCTACCACAAAGAGTGCTGCTATAAATATTTTGGTGTATTCAAGAACTTTTTTTCTTACCAATGAATTCCTTGGAGTACATGCCCAGCAATGAAACCTCTTGGTGAAAAGTTATAGACATTTTGACTGATTTATTTGCATAATTCCCAAATGCTTTTCAGGATGGTCATACTACTAACTCACAACTCTACCAACAATGTATTAATGTACTTACTTGTCTGTATGTTTCTGTTGGTTGTCTACATATCTTGGATACCAGACTCTTAATGGAGAAATTTGAGATGAAGATTTTTTTTCCCCCAAGTTGACTTTTGTCTTTCTTATTCTAGATGTATTAATTTTATTTTTGCAAATGTTTTTTGATTTCAATGAAAATTATCTAGTTTAACTTTTATAATTACCTCTATTCTTTGTTTGGTTAAAAATCCATTTCTTACCCGTAACTGTGAAAGGTATATAATCTGTTTTTCTTATTTTTGGTATGATTTTTAATATTGAGATCATATATATTTTATAAACTGATTACAGAATGTGGTATAAGATTTTGGTTGAAGCCTGCTTTCTGCCAAACTGCTTTTCAGTTTTCCCAGTTCTCATTAAATAGAGTTGAGAATTTTTAAAACTAATTTAGGTTTTTCAAGTTCACTGAACCTGGGCGTTTGAGAGCATTGATTTCTAACTCTCTTTTGACTAGAGTCTGTTACATTGATATGCTTTTCTGTTTTTTAACCAATACCATAATTTTTTGATGATTGCTGTTTTTTAATATAGTTTGAAGTTCATGAGTATTATTCCATCTTAATTCATACTTATTTTCCTTGATATTCTAGATCAAGGGTTCTTTTTATTTTTTTATTCTTTTTAAATTGATTTTTAACATTCATTCTCCCTCCCTTGTGTTTCCCTGCTACCTATCGAAAGACAAGCAGTATGACATGAATTTTACACATGAAGCCATTCAAAGTATGCTTCTATATTAGCTATACCACAAAACAATCTGAGGGAAAAAAAATAAGAAAGTGAAGACATTATGCTTCAGTCTTCACTGCTCTCTCTCTGAAGGTAGTTAGAATTTTTCATCATGGGTTCTTTGGAATTATCTTGGATGATGGTATTGATTAGAGTACCTTAGTCCTTCACAATTGAAAATTATCATAATATTACTATTTCCATGTACATTGTTGTCCTGGTTCTGTTTATTTCACTTTGAATCAGTTCATATAAGTCTTCTGAAACCATCCCTTCATCATTTCTTACAACACAGTAGTATTCCATCACAATCATATACCACAGCCTGTTCATTTTCCAATTGATAGGCATTTCTTCAATTTATTTTCAGCTACAAAAAGAGCTGATATCTATCTTTCTTTCTATCTCTCTCTCTCTGTCTGTCTGTCTGTCTATCTATCTATCTGTCTGTCTTTCTCCTTTTTTATAGAGGTTCTTAATATTTTCTGCCTTGGACCCCTTTAGTAATGTAGGAAAGTTTATGGACCTCTCCTCAGAGTGTTTTTAAATTCATAAAAAAGCAGGGTTAAAAATAGGCCAGTTACTGAAAGAGTTATCAAAATAGTTTAAAAAGTAAACATGAACCACCTCAGGTTAAGAACTTTTATCTAGACTTTTTGTTCCTCCAAATGAATTGTTACTGTTTTAACTACACCTGTAAAGTATCATTTTGCTAGTTTAATCATTAAACATTAAAAATGGAAAATTGGTAATATTATCACTTTTATTTTCTGAGCATGGGCTAGCCATGTATACTGAATATTCCTTTAGTCATTTAAATTCATTTTTGAAAGCATTTTGCAATTGAACTTATGAAAGTATTGTGTGCTCTGATATAGCATACCCCAAATATTTTGGAGATTTTTAAATTATTTTGAATGGTAGTTCTGATTCAAATGGGTACTCTCCTTTAATACCTTTGGAATTCTGAGAGACAATGCATTCATTCTCAGACTAACTTTCTCTTTTCTGCATGACATCAAGACAGTTATTTTGTGAAATTCATGTGGTCACTACCCCTTAATAAGACTGAAATGTATGTCTTACCCAGGTTCTCTCTTCATTAACTTAATCTTCAAGTCATCTTTTCTTTCTTTGAAATGTTCCTATTGCCTTTCCCCATTATTTACTTTGTTCTTTTATTCTAATTAAATGTTCCACTCTTAACTTATGGCCACTGACTATTTTGTTGGTAGAGAAGGCTTTGGCTGTTTTATATGGTAGTTTGAGCCATATTTCTCCTGCCACATGAACTAATATCTTACTCCATTCTTGAGACAGTTGTTATAGCCAGGATTCACAACATAGTTTAAAAGGACCCTAGTGGATAATTGTATGCTTAGAGAAACCTAGAGAGTCAACTAGGTTTTCAGGAGGAAAAGACAGAAAGAGAAATTCCATGTAAAATAATTGCAGAAAGTATAAAATAACTTGGTAGACTACTTGCAAAGACGCTCAGAAAAACTATGTGAATACAAATATAAAATTTTCTTTACCCAAATAGAGATAGAACTAAATAATTGAAGAACTATTCATTGCTATAAGTAGGCTGAGCTAATATTACAAAAAAAATGACAATTCTATCTATATTAATTTACTTATTCCATGTCATATAAACCAAATGGCCAAAGAATTATTTTATAGAGTTAGAAAAGATAGCAACAAAATTCTGGAAGAACAAAGGTAAAGAATATCAAGGAAGTCAGTGAAAAAAAGTGTAGAGAAGGAAATGAGCACATAGCCTAATGTTTGATAAACCAGAGATCCTAGCTAAAAATATTATGACTGATGTCTGATTCGTGCGTAAATTGGACTTAAGTGAGGCAGAGTTGTACAGTTGTCAGCCTTACTCTCTCCTCCAGAGTCATCACAGTCCAGTGGCAGGACAGAATTAAGAGGAGTGGCAATGACTCAGGATGCAGTGGGTGACCTTGGTGTCTTCCGTGTCTAACCAAGCTCTAAGTGCTTCACATTTCCTGCTTCAACTGTCTTCATGGCCCGTTGGAATAAATTGTTCTCATCTGCCCCATTCCACCAGGTGAAGTCTTCACATGCTTGGGGTAGACGCTCCCCTAACTCAGCAATGGGTTTGAGATCCCTTGGTTACCCTCAACCTAGTTTAGCCCTTCTGCCGAAATGATTTACTAGGGTGTGGCCGCTGCACATGCTACAGCTTCTTGGAGCCACAGATGAGAGTCCTAGCTACTAGGGCAAGAAACACTATTTGACAAACACTGCTAAGAAAACTGGAAAGTCTTCTGGCATAAACTAGCATAGACTAGACTAACATTTAACATTGTATATACCAAGATAAACTCAAAATGGATACATTATTTAGACAGAAAGGGTGATATTAACAAATGAGGAGATCATGAAAGAAATTACCCATCAAAACTATGGATGGGGAAAGAGTTCATAAACAAATAAGAGGTAGAATATTCACAGGAGTTAAAATGGATAATTTTGATTACATAATATTTAAAGGATTTTTTCACAAACAAAACCAATGCACCCAAAATTAGAAGAAAAGCAAGAAATTGGGGGGGTTCGGTTGTAGCAAGTTTTTCTGATAGAGGACTCATTTCTTAAGTACATAGAGATCTGAGCCAAACATAAAAAAAAGGAGCCATTTCCCCAGTTGATAAGTGGTCAAAATATAGGATTAGACAGTTTTCAGAGGAAGAAATAAAAACTATTCATATTCAAATAAAAATGCTCTAAATCACCAATAATTAGAAAAATACAAATTAAAACAACTCTTAGGTATTATATCACACTCATCAGATTGACTAAGATGACAGAAAAGGAAAATGACAAATGTTGCACTGTTGGTAGGAACTAAGAAGCAGGCCATCTATTCTGGAGAATAATTTGGAGCTATAAAGGTCTCTAAAACTGTGCAAACTCTTTGATCCAGAAATACTTCTGCTGGTTCTATACTGTAAGGAAAAATAAAAAAAGAAAAGAGCCTATAGGTACAAAAAATATTGTAGAAGCTCTTTTTTTTCGTGGTGTCAAAGATGTGGAAATTGAGGGGATGTCCATCAAATGGGTAATGGGTGAATAATTTAACTGTAATATATGAAAGTGTTGTTCAGTCATTTTTGAGCTGTGTCTGGCTTTTCACGACTCCACTTTGGGTTTTCATGGCAAAGATATTATAGAGGTTTGCCTTTTCCAGCTCACTTGTAGAGATGAGGAATCAGAGACAAAGAGTAACTTACCCAGGATCATACAACTAGTACGTATCTGAGTTCAGGTTTGAACTCGGTCCTCCTGACTTCAGAGACAGTGCTTTAGCCACTGCACTATCCATCTACAATGTTTGAGGCAATGTACATGAGAGTGATGGAATACTCTTAAGCTGTAGGAAGCGATGAAATAGATGATTTCAGAAAAACCTGGAAAGACTTATCTGAACTGATGCAAAGTGAATTGAGCAGAATGAGGGTCTGATAAGAACACGATTGTAGAGGTAATTAACTGAAAATTTTAGCTACTGAGATCAGTATAATGATCCATGACTGTTCCAAAGGACACCTAATGTAAAGCCTCCAGATAGAGACTTGATGGTGTCAGAGTAGTAAAGATTAAAGATTTTTCCCCTGTCTATTTTTCCTGCTTTTTATTTCTGGAACAGCTAAAAAATATATTTTGTATGACTTAACATATATAGTGAGTATAATATTTCTTACTTTGTCAATAGTTGAAGAAGGGGATGGATAGAGAGAAAGAATTCACAACTGAAAATGAAATAAAATTTATGTAAAAAAAGTTTATTTCTAAGAAAAAAAGAGAAACCTGTAGAAATGGAAGTCTGGGTTTCAGGATATTAAATTGTTTAGTAGTTGGGTAATTAACAATATATTGAGCTAGAGAAAAAAGTTTCTTCATTTTGCTATTGTGAGTTGTTCTTTGGGAGTACATAGGTTTTTATGCCTATCCATGTACACTTGATCTTACCCTCCATCTTCTTCTGAAGTTCCTGTAGCTGGAGTGATCCTGTGATCATTGACCTCATTGCTATCTCTGATTATATTTGACCTTGATAGTCTATCAGAGGCTGAATAAGAAGGATCAATAGGTATGAGAAAGTCAGAGACAGGGAAGATGTTTGAATGTGCCAAGTTCAATATCACCTACTTTACAGTTTTGCCTATTTTGGGATGAATCTATGGCTCCTATTACTGGGAAGAGGCAGAATTTTCCAAATGCTTAAATCACCTAGAGGACCCAATTGTAGGCATGAATATGAGAGGCACAGCTTTGGAGGAAAGAAATAATGGAATAAAATGAATTATCCAAAAGAAAGAGTCAGCCTAATATGACAGGAATGGCCTGATGAGTGATAAAGTTGCTGCTTTTCCAAAGATTAATTTCTTTTTACCACCATCAACACCTTGAAGAAACTGAGTTAGATGAAGTCAATCCTGGACAATTCCTGTATAATATAAAATGTTTAAAATCCTGCTCGAAATCCTACCCTTTACACTACATGTACGTTTTCATCCCAGGGACATTTGGAGTCTCACACAGGCTCATAGAGTTCCTAAAGCAACAATTTTTCTAGGTTACCTGGAGCCTTCAAAAACCCCTCATCTGGCAATGGTTTTATTTATGGGTCTTGACATCAGTGTCTACAGGCTATGTGGTAACCATGCAAATATCACTGTAGACTACATTTATTTTAGGAGTCCTGAGCACAAAGATTATGTTTTAAAAATGCTTTACTGATGCTCTTTTTCTCCGCTCACCATCTCTTCTCAATGCTTTCCCTCTCTCTCCCAGCCCACTAGAGCATCCCTTGTGACAAAGGATAATTAAACAATACGAAACAAGACATTGGCTAATTCTGAAGATGTCTGCCTCATTCTACCCTTTGTTTGAGGCAGGAGGCATGCTTCAGCCTGTCCTCCGAAGTCCTCATTAGCCGTGAACTGATCAGATCCCAAGTCTATTGGTGATAATGTCCTTCACTTTGTTGCCTTGACACAGATCTTTCTGAGAAATGCCATCCTGTCCACTTATTTTGAGCTTCTCAGTTGTATGGGAAAACACTTTATACGTAGAGCTCTTCTCCTTTTTTCCCTTCCCTTTCCATATCTCTTCTTTTCATTGTCCCTTGTTCTTTTGATTCTCCTTTCCTCTCTTTTGCTTTCTTTTCTTTTCCTCCCTTCTTCCTCCTTTCCTTCTTTTCTTCCCACTCTTCCTTTTCTTTCCTCCCTTCCTTCTCTCCTTCCTTCTGCCTCTTTCCTCTCCTTCCCTCCTCTCCTTTTCTTCTTCATTCTTTTTCTGCTTCAAATAATGCAGAGGCATAATCTGAAGTTAAGGAAGGCACAATTGTCAAACTTCAAATTATTTGCTTAAATGCTAGACATTTGACTGTGGTTCTTCCCTCCTCCCTTTCTTTCTCACCCTAATCTGCCTTGCAAATTTTTATTCATGGAGGGGTAACCATAATGCAGAAGGTAAATGAAGCTTGTTTCCTTTTCATTTTGCTTTCTTCCCATACTTTCTCCTACTCAATGACTCTCAGACATAGGCATAAGGACCAAAAAACACTTACTGCATGAAAATTCTAGATCAGAAGAGACCTTATACTTCATCTTGTTGAAACCCTTGCATTTTATATTGCCCTGATTAAGTCATTTAACTTCATGGTGCAGTAGTTTTCTCATCTTTAAAATGGGCATAATTAAATGTTGGCTGCCTCTATCATGTTGAAGAAATCACATTGTAAACCTTAAATCACAATATAAATGTGATTTTTTAAAATCATCAAATGAATTCCTTTGAAACCGTTTTGATAACTGTCTATAGAAATCTGAAGGATCTGTACTCAGTTTTGTCCATTTTAACATTCTCCTCAGGCCCATGCTCTGCATAGAAGTGCTGCAAAGATGTGGGAAACTTTAAAAAATAATATTAGCTGGCATCTATAGAGCACTTTATGCTTGCCATTTGCTTTTTCTGTACCATTTCATATCACCCCCCATGACAGCTGTGCAAGGTAAGGTGCTCCTATCATGTTATCCCCATTTAATAGATGAAGTCAGTGCGGTTCAGAGTGACTTGCTTGACTTTACCCAGCTACTAGCAGGAGGATTGGGACTCAAGATCAGTTCTTTGACTCTAAATTCAGTGCTTTTAGTAACCTACTCTGTGGCTTTTCATAGATACCAGTCATTATTTGCCTGAAGAAAAAGTCTCTCCAGACTCACCCTGAGCCACCTCCACCAGAAGCTGTGATCACCTTTAGCTCCTTGACCCAAAGGTTCCACAGGCCCCAGACCTTATTCCCAGCAAATGCCGTCGTTTTCCAGGTGCATTCTGTCATCAGAGGAGATAGAGGCTGTGGCAGATGAGTCAGGGAGGGCCCCAGACCTCAGACTTCCCACCTTCAGCCTTCACAAAGGGGCAGATACATTCATTTCTTGCTTTCTGGGTGCATCCCAATTACCACCCCCAGCCTCTAAACGCTCTCCGAGGGCGGGGAACCTCCCACACTCCCCACTCTGTCTGTGGGCTTCTGAGCCCAGGAGGGAGAATTTGCAGAAACATATTTTTAGAAAGGTAACCACAGGAGAAGCAAAACACATCAAATAGAGGTGTTTTTGGGGGGGCAATTGTGCAGCAGAATATTTGTTTAAAGAGAGAAGTAAAACATAAAACCTTGAAGATCTCTCCCAAAGGGACACGCAGCTGGTTATAATGCTGGGTTTTACTCCCTCCAGTGGTGAAACTATAGAATGCAAGAAAAAGACAGCAATTTTTTTTTTTAACATTGTAGCGAGAATTCTTTTAGAGTATTAAGTAGCATTTCTTTAGAATCTTTTAATGGGATAGGAGACATCGTGAGGATAACTTACTTGTTTTAAGAAGCCTGGAGGCAAGATGTTACAGTAGAAGCTATTCTGGTTTTAGAATCATAGAATATTAATCTGAGTCTCTTCTCTGTTACTTACTAGTTAAGTTCAGGACAATTTATTTTGCCCCGCTAAGCCTCAGTTTACTCATGTGTGAAATAGGGTTAATTTAATATTTCTAATTGCCTGATGGGTAAACTGAGTTCTTGGGCTTCATGTTCCATATACATGGAAGCTATTATTTTTGTTCTACTTGGAATGGGATTGGAAAGTTAGGAACCATAGTGTGATGGCAACTTTTTCTCTTAGCTGGGTACCTACAGGTAAATAACGATTTAAATCCTTTAACAGAAATCGATACAAATAGAATTATTACATACACAATATATGTATATAAAATTAAGTTTTATTGATGCCTTTTGTTCTTAAATCACAGTAATTTCTGGACTCTTTGTTTCCTGTCCCAATGCAAAATTTAACCTTCCCATGTAACAAAGAAAAACATGTCAAGAAACCTGCTACTGTGACTCATCTGACAATGCATATGACATTCTGCCCTAGAAATATCCCTCCAATTTTCTTTCAAAAACAAATATTTCTAGAATTTTTTTTCAATTTTTATCAATTTTAAAACTATGCGTTGTGACTAAATTATAAGTAGAATCCCTCCAGAATGCCTCTTACAATGGAAATCATTACCGTACTAGGTATTTTGGGGGGCGCTGTTTATTTCACTTTGTATGAATTCATGCAAACTTTTCCATGTGCCTAACAGAGGAAATATTCATTAAAGATCTGATCGTGAGGTCAATTTAATTTACGTTTATTTAGTGCCAACTATCTTAAGAACAAACATGCAAGGTTAGAAATGGGAGAGAAACCGAATTAAGATAAGACCTGCCCTTGCCCTCAACAGCTGTGCCAGTTCTTGTGGTAACAGTCTAAGATGGAAGGGGCTGAAATTGAAATGTTAAAGGGTTTCAGAATAATTTTGAAAAAAAATGTGTTGATTATCAAAGATGAGAGATTCGGGTCCCATTGCCAAGGTGAGTTTTAAAGTAAGGTATTTACAGTCATCTTTTCCGAATGGATGAGAGGTACTTCTGAGCTCCCTTTCAGTTGTAAGATTCTTTAGCATCTCACCCATCTGACGGCTGTCTTTGGTGGCCTGATTTCCTAATTCTGAATACTGCTCAGGTATAGATAAACTCAGATGGATAATTGTCTAGACATATTAAAAGTGACTGGTTTCCCTGGATTTCATCCACAGCCTAGCTTTGGCTGTCTATTGTATGGGTAATAGCTGGAGAGAAATTAAAAAGAAAAGACTGATTAACAAGAAGGAAGAAAATGGTCTGCAATATTTGATCAGTTAACTCATGGTCATATCCCTCACACTATTTTGAGTCAGACTTGTTCAATTATTGGACTGCATTCAGCAGAAGGCATTTCATTCACTTCCAGTTTAGCTCAACTGACAATTGATTTATTATGAATACTTTTGCTTTATGGCTGTCTGGTTTTCCAGTGTAACAGTCTGCCATGTAACTATTCTTTCCCTCCCTATCTTTAAATTCACATTTATTACCTGGCACTCTTTATTCATTATTGTATAAACACTTGACAGACTCATTCCTTGCAGGGTCCCTGAGCTGGGAGGGGGTGGTGGGTCCCAAGTAGCACTGCATAGCTTAAAAAGAAACTGTATTAAAAGAATGTTTCTAAAAGCTTCTTACTCTTAAAAATTCAAATGAAAACCACCCCCAACATTTTTTGGGTCTGAATTCTCTCCCTCACCCTCCTGTGTACCTACCCCACTGAGGAAATAGGAAATACAAAATCTATTACAAATATGTATAATGAAATGAAACAAATTCCAGTACTGATGATGCCCCCCACCATCATCATTTGGCTTAATCTACACTTGAGTCCATCACTTCTCTATCTTGAAGTGAATATCATGTTTGATAATCAGTGTTCTGAAAATGGTATTATCATTTTGTTGATTAGAGTTCCTAAGTCTTTCCAAATGGTTGATCTTCATTGTTGTTTAGTCATTTCCAGTCATGTCCTACTCTTCATGATCTCACTTGGGATTTTCTTGGCAAAGATACTGCAGTGGTTTGGCATTGACTTCTCCAGATCATTTTACAGATGAAGAAATTGAGGGAAATAGGGTTAAATGATTTGCCCAGGGTCACACAGCTAGTAAATATGTGAGGCTGGATTTGAATTCAGGTCTTCCTGACTCAAGGCCCAGTGCTTTAGTCACTGGCCTTTACAATAGTGTTACTGTATAAGTTGTTTTCCTGCTTCTCATTGCATTTTATATTAGTTCACACTCATCTTTCCAGTTTTCTATGAAACTTTCCCCTTCATCATTTCGTATAGAAGAAGTTGGTGGCATAGAGGAGAGAGTGCCATGAATGCTGGACCAGGTGTCAGGAAGAACTAAGGTCAGTTCTGGCCTCAGACATTTACTAGCTATGTGACCTTACGGAAGTCACTTAACTTGTGTTTGCTTTGGTATTCTCAGCTACGAAATGGGTGTACTAATAGGACTTAGATTTCAGAGTTGTTGAGGGGATGAAACAAGATTATTATTTGCAAAATATATTTAGCACAGTGCCTGGAACATAGTAGCTGCTACATACATGCTCACTCCCTTATTGCTTTTCTTCTTGTAGCACATTATTATTCTATTACATTCATATGCCGTAACTTGCTCAGCCATTCCCCAACTGATGGACACATTTTCAATTTCCAATCTTTGCCATCACAAAAGAGTTGCTATGAATCTTATTGTATATGTGGGGCCTTCTCTCTCTTTGGGGTGTAGACAGAGTACAGGCATTATTGAATCAAGTTCTCAATTGCTTTCCAGAATGGCTGCATCAGTTCAAAGTTCAAGAAGTAATCAACCAGTGTACCTGTTTTCCTATGGCCCTTCCAATATTTGTCATTTTACTTTTTTTTAACTTTACCAGTGATGGGTATGAGATTCAACCTCAGAGTTGTTTTGATTTGCATTTCTCTAATTGTAAGTGATTTAGAGCATGTTTATATGGTCTTAATAGCTTGGATTTCTTCCTCTGAAAATTATAATTTTCATATCTTTTTTGCTATTAATCAGTTAGGCAATGGTTCTTATTCTTATGAATTTGAATCAGTTCCTTATGTGTTCTAGCAATGAAGTCCTTAGAGCAACTTGCTGCAAAGATTTACATATTTCTCTTCTCATTTTAGCTGAATTGGTTTCACTTATACATACTTCTTAATTTTCTGTTATTAAAATTGTCCCTTTAACCCTCTTTGAACCTCTCTGTCTTGTGTTTGGTCATGAACTCTATTTCTAGTAGAGATTTGGCAGTAATTTCTTCCTTGCTCCTCTAATTTGTTTATATTATCACCCTTTAAGTCTACATTATGTACCCATTTTGGAGTTTATCTTGGTATACCATGTGAGATCATGGTCTGTACTTAGTTTGCACTTTACTATTTTCCAGTTTCCCCACAATTTTTGTGGAATATTGAGTTCTTGATCCAGTAGCTAGGACTTTTTGGATTTATTAAACAGTAGGTTACTTTGCTTGTTTGCTTCTATACACTGTGTATCTAATCAGTTTCACAAACTGGCCTCTCTATTTCTTAACCAGTGCCAAATTGCTTTGATGATAAGTTTTGTGGTATAATGTGAGATCTGGTACTGCCAAGTTCCCTACCTCGCATTCTTTTTCATTAATTCCCTTCATATTCTTAACATTTTGTTCTTCCAGATGAATTTTATTATTTTTTCTAGTTCTATGAAACAGTCCATTAATAGTTTGATTGGTATGGCACTGGATATATAAGTTAATTTAGATAGTATTGTTACTTTCATTATATAGATGATTATTAGCAATTAGTATTTCTGAATAATAGTTCTTTATTTGTGTAAAGAACATTTGGTAATTATTTTCAGATAGTTCCTGTCTGTGTCTTGGCAGATACACTCATATATTTCATGTCATCTATAGTTATTTCAAATAGAATTTCTCTATCTCTTCCAGATGGATTTTGTTGGTATTCTATAGAAATATTGATAATTTCTTTGCTTTTATTTTATGTTCTGAAATTTGGTGACGATGAAATGGTTTCAGTTAGTTTTTTTAGTTGAGTTTCTAGGGTTCTCCAAGTATGTTATCATCTGCAAAAAAACCTGATAAAACTTTGTTTCTGCTGTGGCTATGTGTATTTCCTCAGTTTATTTTTTTCATATGTTATTGCTATAGTCAGCTTTTCCAGCTAACCATACTGAATAGTTATGGTAACGATGGATATCCTTATTTTAACCTTGATCTTATTGAGAAGGCTTCTCACTTATTCCCATTATAGATGTTGCTTTTTGACTTTAGACAGATAGTATTTATTGTAATAAGGGAAGATAGTTTTACTCCCATGTTTCCTAATTTGTTTTTCTTTTAAACAGGAATAGTTGTTATATCTTGTGAAAAGCTTTCTGTGCAACAATAAATATAATTATATGATTTTCGCTGTTTTTTATTTTAATATAGTCAGTTACATTTATAGTTTTCTGTTAACACTGAATCAGCCCTATTCCTATTATAAATCCAACCTGGTAACCATGTATCATCTTTGTGATAAGTTGCTGTGCTTGTACTATTATGTTTTAAAGTTTGTACCAATATTCATTAGGAATATTCATCTAGATCATATTTGTTGTAGAAGGAATTTTGTACGAATCCTTCCTACTTTTTCAAACGGTTTATTTAGTGTTAGAATAAGCTGTTCTTTAAATGTTTGATAGAATTAACTTTTAAACCTTTCTAACCTTGGGTTTCTTTCCCATTTTGGGAGTTCATTTATAGTTTGTTTAATTTTTTAGATATGTATTTATGTCCTTTAGTTCCTGTTATGTTAATCTGAGCAACTGATATTTCAAAACTATTCAGTTAAATATTTTATAAAATATGTATTGAATTTATTGTTACTTTAAATTTATTTACTATATTAAATAATCATTAGATTTTAAATATTCATCAATTTCATTGAGCTTGCCAATTTTAATTGGTATGTGATTGGGAAAAATGGTTCTTTTTAAAAGTTTTTTTTTATTGCTGAAATTGTTTTTTTATTCTGTTTTACTTTTTATTTATTTTAATTTTCAACATTCATTTCCACAAGATTTTGAGTTCCAAATTTTCTTCCCATCTCTCCCCTCTCCCCACCCCAAGAAAACATGCATTCTGATTACCCTTTCCCCGAGTCTCCCTCCCTTCTATCACACCCCTCCCTTCCCTTATCCCCATCTTCTCTCTTTTCTTATAGGGCAAGATAGATTTCTATACTCCATTACCTATATTTCTTATTTCTCAGTTGCATGCAAAAACAATTCTCAACATTTGTTTCTAAAACTTTGAGTACCAACTTCTTTCCATTCTTCCCTCCCCACCCATCCCCACTGAGAAGGTAAGTCATTCAATATAGGCTATATATGTGTAGTAATGCAAAAGACTTTCATAATAGTCATGTTGTGGTAGACTAACTATATTTCCCTCCATCCTATCCTGCCCCCCCCATTTATTCTGTTCTCTCTTTTGACCCCATCCCTCTTCAAAAGTATGTACTTCTAATTATACCCTCCTCCCATTGACCCTTCTTTCTATCATCCTCCCAACCCCCTTCTTATCCTCTTCACCCCTACTTTCCTGCAGTATAAGATAGATTTTTATACCAAATTGAGTGTACATGTTATTCCCTCCTTGAGCCAAATGTGATGAGAGTAAACTTCACTTTTTCCTTCTAACCTCCCCTTTTTTTCGCTCCATTGAAAAAGCTTTTTCTTGCCTCTTTTAATGATAATTTGACCCATTTCATTTCTCCCTTTCTCCTCCCAATATATTCCTCTCTCACCCTTCAATTTTATTTTTAGGTATTATCCCTTCCTATTCAGCTCACCCTGTGCCCTCTGTCTATATGTATATACTCCCTACAACTACCCAAATATGGAAAAAAAAGTCTCAAGAGATACAAATATTATCTTTCCATGTAGGAATGAAAACAGTTCAATTTTAGTAAGTCCCTTATGATTTCTCTTTTCTATTTACCTTTTCATGCTTCTCTTGATTCTTGTGTTTGAAAGTCCATGCTTGAAATACCTCTATTTCATTGAATGACTATTTTCCCTGGAAGCATTATGCTCATTTTTGCTGGGTAGCTGATTCTTGATTTTAATCCTAGCTCTTTTAACTTCTGGAATATTATATTCTAAGTCCTTCGATTCCTTAATGTAGAAGCTGCTAGATCTTGTGTTATCCTGATTGTATTTCCAAAATACTTGAATTATTTCTTTCTGGCTGTTTGCAATATTTTCTCCTTAACCTGGGAACTTTGGAATTTGGCTAGAATATTCCTAGGAGTTTTTCTTTTTAGATTTCTGTTAGAAGGTGATTGGTGGATTCTTTCAATATTTATTTTACCCTCTGGTTCTAGAATATCAGGGTAGTTTTCCTTGATAATTTTATGAAAGATGATGTCTAGATTCTCTTTTTGATCATGGCTTTCAGATAGCTCCATAATTTTTAAATTGTCTCTCCTGGATCTATTTTCCAGGTCAGTTGTTTTTCCAATGAGATATTTAACATTATCTTTAATTTTTTCATTCTTTTGGTTTTGTCTTGCAATTTTTTGGTTTCTTCTAAAGTCATTAGTTTCCATCTGCTCCATTTTAATTTTTAAAGAACTACTTTCTTCAGTGAACTTTTGAACCTCCTTTTCTATTTGTTAATTCTGCTTTTTAAAGCATTCTCCTCATTGACTTTTTGGACCTCTTTTGCCATTTGAGTTAATCTATTTTTAAATGTGTTCTTTTGTTCAGTATTTTTTTGGGTCTCCTTTAGCAATCTGTTGACTTGCTTTCCATGATTTTCTTGCATCTCTCTCATTTTTCTTCCCAATTTTTCTTCCACCTCTCCTACTTGATTTTTAGAATCCTTTCTGAACTCTTCCATGGCCTGTGAGACCATTGCATATTTATTTTGGAGGTTTTGGATACAGAAGTCTTGACTTTGATGTCTTTCTTTGATAGTATGCATTGTTCTTCCTCATCCTAGAGGATGGAAGAAAATAACCTGTTCACCAAGAAAGTAACCTTTTATCGTTTTTTTCCCCCCTTTTTGGGCATTTTTCCAGCCTATTACTTGACTTTTGATGTCAGGTGGAGGGTATACTTTAGGGACCTGTAAGTTCTCAGTTCCTTCAAGGTAACACAATCAAGGGAGAGGATTTTACTCCTCTCCTGGCCAGCACTCTGGTCTGAAAATAACCTCAAGCTTTTTTGTCCAGGATCTGTGAGTAGAGTTCCCTCTCCAGATTCTCCACCAGCTCCACCATGCCAGGCAGTGCTCTTCCTCATCCCAGCACTGCCACTCAGGGTTGATATCCAGATCAACTGCTTGGTTTCCCCAGGGGCTTTAGGCTGAGTGCTCCTAAAATAGACGCTGTGGATAGCAACTGCTACCACTCAGGGGCCAGAACATGGTCCCTTCTCACTCAGGTGAAAGCACTTTCTCACTGAACTTTGAAGCTGCCTTTTGTGTTTGCACATCAAGTAATCTGGGAACCACATCCGCTACTGGGGATTCTGACTCCTGAGGTCTGCTTTGTTCCTGGTCCTGTACCTGCTACACCACATGGTTAAGACTGGGCTGCAGTGTGATAGACCTTTTCTATTGAGGCTGTCTTGGGCTAGAAATCTCTTTCACTCTGTTGTTTTGTGGCTTCTGCTGCTCTAGATTTTGTTTAGGATCATTTTCTACATGTATTTTATGGGTTATTGGGGGAGAGCTAGAGTAGTTGCATCTTTATACTGCTATCTTGGTTCTGTCTGGAAATGGTTCTTAATATTTTCTTTACTACTTCATTGGTTATGAATTCACCTTTTTTATGGTTGATTTTTTTTAAATCAACTTAGCTGATGGTTCATCTAATGTGTGTGTGTGTGTGTGTGTGTGTGTGTGTGTGTATGTGTGTGTGTGTGTGTGTGTTTAAAACAAGCTCCTAGTTTTATTAATTATAGTGGTTTTATTTTTTGGTTTCAATTTTGCTAAGTTCCTTGATTTTTAGGATTTCCATTTTGATGCTTGACTGGGACTTTTAACCTTTTGTTTTATTTTTATTTTTTTAACTTCATGTCCAATTAATTTATCTGCATTTTCCCTTTATTATTGAGGAAAGTATTTAGCAATATAAAAAAATTACCTAACTCTACTACTTCTACTATTTTCCAAAATTTTGGTGTATTATTCCATTATTGTCATTATCTCTAATGAGGTTACTGAACTTTTCTTTGGCCCACTAATTCTTTAGGATTATTAATTTCTAGTCTATTTTTGACCTTGCTTCAAATGTAGCTTGTTGATTATAATTTTATTTACATTATGGGCCATAAAAGATGCATTTAGTACCTCTGCTTTTCTGCATTTTTTTGCGGGGGGTGATTGTTTTTATGCTGAAACATATGGTCAATTTTTATAAATGTGTCATGCACAGTTGAGAAATAGGTATCTTTCTTTCCATTCCCATCCAATATTTTCCATAATTCTGTAACATCTAACTTTAAAAAGTTATTCAGGACTTTTCTGTATTTATTTTTTTTGAGGGGATTAGATTTATCTAGGTCAGAGAATGGTAATTTGAGGTCCCCCACTATTATATTTTTATTGTCTATTTCTTACTCTACCTCATTTAAGTTTTCCTTCAAGAATTTAGATGCTATGCCTTTTGGTGCATATAAATAATCTTTAATTTGTATTTTTATTTATTTATATAAATTATATCATTATAATATAATTGTATTGTATTGTTACATTATTATTATATTATCATATAGTTATATTGTTCTGATATGTTAATTCATTTATATAAATATATGTTTAGATTTATATTAATTCATTGTTTATAATACTTTTCATCAAAATGTAGTTTCTTAACTTATTTTTTAAAAATTAGCTCTATTTTTGTTGTTGCTTTTCTGAGACCATGATTGCAACTCCTGACTTCTTTTCTTACTTTAGCTGAAACATAATAGATCCTGCTCCACTCCCTTATTTTAATTCCCTGTGTATATTTCTATTTCATGCATTTCTTATGAACAACAGAGTGTTGAATTCTAGTTCCTAATCTATTTTGTTGTCACCTTCCATTTTATAGGTGAGTTTATCCTATTCACAGCTATATTTGTTAGTTCTGTGTTTTTATTTTTTTTTTTTATACTTCTCTGTAGCCCATCCCCTCTTTCAGGGTTTGATTTGTTTCTGATTCTGCCTCTTTAATCTCCCACTTTCCCTTACTCCTTTTTCCTCCTCTATCCATTTTGAGTGAAATTTATTTTTGTACACAGCTGTGCGTGTTTGCATATACATGCATGCCTATGTGCGTGTATGCATGTGCATGTATGTGTATGTGCACGTGCGAGTATGTATGTGTACATTTTCCCTTCGTCTGAGTAGTTCAGATGAGAATGAGATTCAAGAATCATGAGCTCTCTTCTATAGTGTTAAACTTTTGCATGGACTTCTTCACTCCGGTATATTTGTCTTACTATTTATTTCCATTCTTCTAAAACCATAAAAGCACAACAGAATCACTTCTAGGTCCTCTTTCTAATTAGACTCTATGAGCCCTGGTTTTGATAGGGATTGTAGAAGACACATATATCATCTCTTCATTTTAGAATATAAACCATTTACCCTTATTTAGTCTTCTATGAGCACTTCTATGATCACTCATGTTTGCCTTTGTATAATTCTCTTGACTCCCATGTTCATGTCAAGGATTTTATGCAGTTGTGTTCTTTTCATCAAGAATACTTGGAAGTTCTCTATATTGTTAAAATATCATCTTTGCCCCTCTCCTATGATACTCATGTTGCTGGCTAAATTATTCTTGAGTGTAAGTGTAGATTTGTTGTATTGTAAGTTGTCTTTGCCCTAGTGGATTCAGAATCTTGTGTGATCCTAACTCTGGCTTCTGGATACTTGAATTAATTCTTTCTGGCTTTTTGGAGTATATGCATGTATATTTCTTGATTTCTTATGTAGTCACTACTATCTATTTGGACAATTCAGATTTTCAGGGAATTATTTTCTTGGGTGATGTTTTGTGTCTCTTGTCTTAAGATAGTAATCCTCTTCCATAAATTTCTTCTATAGCTTTCATTTCTTTTACTGTTTTTGTTCTTACCACTCTCATTTGATTTTCAAAATCACTTTTAGTTCCACCCTTCACTTTTAACCCTTGCATTATCTCTTCCAAGAAGTCTTGTTGGGCTTATGCTCAAGGTACATTTTTCTGAAGCTTTACTTGCAGATGTTTTAGAATCATTCTTTTCTTCTGACTGTCTTGAGCTTCTCTGTCACCTTAGTTAACCTTTTTAGTGGGATTCTGTTTTTTGTTGTTTGCCCATTTTTCTAGGCTACTTTTTGACTTTTTACTTCTTAGTAGATAGGGGTTCTGGGCATGGGTAGAATGCCTTAGCTGAGTTTTTGTCCTCTTGGCCTCTTTTGTTACTTTCTTGAGGTATTGAGGGTTGTGTTATTCCAGGATCTCGGTGACAGCTCAGATTGGGCACTGACAAGCTTTCAGCACTCCCAAAGTAATGTGATCCAAGGTGGAGTCTTCTCACTGCCCTGCTGGTTTGACCTCTACAAATTCCTTACCCCACTTTAGATCTGAGGTAGATGCCTGTTGACTTGTCCCTGATTGGAAGTTCAGTAGACAACTACTGAACTCAGCCACTATCACCCTAGTGGGAAGCTTTGTGGCTTCAGAGCTATGAAAATGCAGGTTCTTTTGTTTTTGGCCTGATATTATGCTTTGGTTATTTCATTGTAGACTTTTGCCTAGGCTGGGGTTAGAACTGAATCCCTGTTCTGCTCCTCAAGGCAGAGCTACACAGCTACTATTTGTTTCTGAACTTGTTTCTGACTAGTATTTATGATCACAACCTCTCCTCTCTACCTCCTCCAGGACTATGTTCCCTCCTCAGTTTACCCTGGATCTGTGACCTAGAACTGGGTACTGAGTGATGGAACTGCCAGATGTCACTATGGTATTTGTTGCTATGCCCTGCACTAATGAAGGAATTACCTGTCATCTCTTTCTACCTGGAACTTCCTATATGAGAAACAGAGAGTTCACACTCTTTCAGTCACTGGGTTCTCTGACCTGTTGCTATGGGATGCTTCTGGCTACTCAGTATTTGAAGACCTTTCTATCTCTCTTCCTATGCTAACCTGAACTGGAAAAAATAACAACTAACTTTTCTATAGCGCTTACTCTGTGCCAAGCACTATGCTAAGCACTTTACAATAACCATCTCATTTGATCCTTACGATAAGCCTGGGAGGTAGATGATAGAAAGAAATGACAAGGTAATATTTTCTTGAGTTTCTAATAAGGATTTAGTCTGGTGCATTTTCTAGATCTTTATAAAAGCAGTTCAGCTGGAGAATGGACTGTAAAATAGAGTTTCTGTAATTTCTGTCTTCTTGACTGCACTCCCTCTTGCCCCTATAGGATCTTGATGGTGTCTTCCTGTCTCTACTGTCTCCAATCATTCTCTCACCTCACTGCCAGACTAATTTTCCTTTATGCTTTGATTTGACAATCAGAAATCTTTGGATTTCTGGAGCTGATTGAATGTCAAGTATAAATTCCTTATCCTGGCATTTAAAAACTTGCACATTCTGTCACTGTCCTACTTTTCAGCTTTGTCTCATAACAGATTTCCATCACACATTGTATTATGGTCAAACTGCCCTCTGAACATACTCTCTGTTCATCCCACCCACCCAGAGACCATGGCACACACTGGTTCTTAGGTTTGGCATGTCCTTCTTTTTCCTCTATGAATACAGAATCCTCCCAGCTTTCCAAACTTTCCCCTTTCCAGCTCATTTTACACCCTCTGTGGAAGCCTTCCATCTTCTCCTCAGTGGCTAGTACTTTTTTCTCTTCATTTTTGCTATGATATTTATAAAAAAAGGTTGTGAATAGGTAGATAAGTATCTAAGCCCAGAAGATATCTTCACTCTTCTCAAGCAAGTGCCAGTAGGCATATCTACTCTTCCTATTAGATGCAGTCAACATTCCAAACAGTGGCCTAATACATGCTGTAAGTTAAATAAGTTATACTAACTGTGCTCACCTCACCATTTCTATCTATGATTATTTTTGTATATTTTTGTGCCACCCCCGCAACCATCAAAGTAGAAATTAAGTCCTCTGAAGGCATGGGAGCTTTCATTTTTTGCTTTGTATCCCCAGAACCTTGAAATGTACCTTGTACATTGTTGTTTAGTCATGTTTGACTTTTTGTGACCCCGATTTGGGGTTTTCTTGTCAAAGATACTGGAGTGGTTTGCCATTTTCTTCTCCAACTCATTTTTACGACTAAGGCAAGGAGGCTTGATTGAGTGACTTGGCTAGGGTCATGCAATTAGTAAGTGTGTGAGGTCAGATTTGAATTCAGGTCTTCCTAACTTCAGCCTCAGTGCCATCTGACTTCATTTAGTAGGAGCTTAAGAAATGTTGAACTGAATCATCCCAGGCAGAGGGAAGAAAAGCACAGAGGCAATAAAGCACAAGTGAGTACTGGTGATGGCAAATAGTTCAGTTTGGCTGGAGCAGATTGCTTACTGGAGAATGAGAGGAAGAAGAGAAAGTAGAATGACTTCAAATTCTGAAGGGCTTTGAATGACAGTGACATAAAGTCATATTATAGGAAGGTTAATATGATGATGTTATCGAAAATACAGTAACAACCCACATTTATATAACTTTGTGACTCACAAAACATTTTTTATACTATCCATTTGAGGTAGTTAGCACACATTAGTATCCCCATTTATAGATGAAGAAACTAAAGTTCAGAAAGGTAATACTTTTCACTGATAGTCACATGGTTATTTATCCATATCATCTCTATCTGTGTCTGTTAGTCTGTCAGTTTATCAGAGCCAAAATTTAAAGCCAAATCTTCTGATGAGAAATCTTATGCTTCCCCTATGGTGTCCTGCTGTTCATAAGAGGAAAAGGGTTTGGAGGGAAGGACCCCAGTGAGGAAGCTGTGGAGCCATGTTAGGGTCTGTACAAGAACAGACTCATAGAAGTGCGACTTTGGAGGTGATATACTCCAAGTTCTCAGTCAGTCTCGACATCTGAAGCAAGTATTCATCTAACTTGCTCCTGGAAATCTTTCATGATGAGTCCATCACTAAGACTATAAATGTTAAAAGGTTCTCCTTCCTATTAAGCCCTGATTTTTGCCCACAGATTTTTTTCTGTTCTCTGAAAATATATAAAGACTAATCTCTCTCCCACATAATTTCCCTTCAACTACTTCAAGACCCACCCACATCACAACCCTAGTTTTTTCACATGATCCTCAGGTGAAATGGTTTAAGATCCCATCACTAATTTAACTGCCCTCCTATGTTTGGGCTCCAGTTTTTACTGCCTCTGCTAAAAAGAACAGAATACTCCAGATGTGGTCTAACAGAGAAGCATAGAGTGGAACCATTGCCTCCCTTGGTGTGCCCAAATCAGCCTTAATCAGCCCAAAATGGAACGAACTTTGGATGCTATAGTCAACTGAAATCACCTGAATTTTTTCACATTAACTATTGTCTATAATCCGCATCCTAATTGGTGGAGTTAAGTCCCAGAGGAAGTGAAAGTATGGGAATGAGAGTTCTTGGAAAGGAGGAGAGGCATCTTTTCTGAGACGGGGAAAAAAGAGAGAATGGGTGAAAATACAATCACATTTACCAGTTAGAAAGATGGAGACAACAGGTGGAGTGGTGGGAAGGCAAGGGAGGTCATACCATATGGCCTTACTATCCTTCGCAAAGGCTGAGTGGTGGGGGAATTGGAATACAGGTGTAGTAACTTTAAAGAGAGGCTAGGGATTGAAAATGCATTTGTGAGAATTAAATAGTTGTGGAACATAAAAGAAAATGTTCACTGAGGGACCAAGTGACTTGTTAGTAGGCATATTAAGTGGACCAACCAGTATGGCCTTTTTGTCTTCTGCTAACAGCATAGTTGCCATAGTTATGTGTCTATGTATGATGAGCATGTTGAACAATGAAAGGGTTGAAAGAATCTAAGATACCAGAGCCCATCATACTGAAATTGCTTTTAGTGGAGTCTATCCTGGGTAGAGAGGTAGATTAGACATAAAGGAGTACTGGATGGGGAGAAGAGGGAGGTGAGGGAATGGAGTTACAATGAAAATGATGAGGCAGTTCAATGAGAATGAGGGAGTTGAAGAAGTCAGACTAAGGAGACTGGTCAGAGAGCGAAGTGAACAAGGTTCTAAGGACTAAGGGTGGAGTGATTCTGAGTGACAAGTTTTAAGTGTGACCAGACTGTAGAATGTCAGAGGTAGTAGATGGGTGATAATATCATCTCACATTTATATAGCACTTCATGGTTTACCAAGAGGTTTTCTTAGAAAAACTCTACAAATAGGTGGCTAAAGTAAGTTGTATCACATTTTACAGATGACAAAATTGAGACTCAGAGATGTAATAGGATAATAAATTTAGAGCTTCAAAGGACTTTAGAGCCTTTGAAGTTCTTACTTTTTTAGATGAGGATACTGAGACCCAGAAAAGTTAAATGAGTTTCTCACGAATAAAGAACTTGTCCAAGGTCATCGGAGTAGTAAATTATAGAACCAGGATTCAAACCCAGGTCCTCTGTTCCTTTATACAAGGTCACAAAATAAGTGTCAGGAGCCAAGATTTCAATCTTTCTTGTCAAGAGTTAGTGTTTGAACCTCTTTCAATTCAACAGATATTATAAAGGGCCTTTTATGTTTCAGATGCTGTATTAGATGGGAGATAGAAAGGAAAAAAAATGAGTGGGACTTTCACATACAAGTATAACTAAATACAAATATATACAAATTAAATAATTACTATGATAATAACTAATATAAGGGTTTTGTTGTTGAATTGTTTCAGTCACGTCCTATTCTCTGTGACCCCATTTGGGGTTTTCTTGCCAAAGATGTTGGAGTGGTTTACCAGGTCCTCATCCAGTTCATTTTATAGATGAGTAAACTGAGGCAAACAGAGTTAAGTAACTTGCCCAGGATCACACAGCTAATAAGTGTCTGAAACCAGATTAAGCTCAGGTCTTCCTAGCTCCCCTTATCCACTGCCACACCTAGCTGCCCCCTTATAAGGGTACTATGCTAAGCTAATGTGAGGTAATGGGGGAAAGGAGAAGAAGCTAAGAGTTGGTGCCTTGAATGGAGGTAGAAATTGAAGTGAGGAGAGCATTCCAGGCATGGGGGTTTAGACAGATGTCTAAGAAAACAAAATGTTTTATTCAGAGACATCATAAATGGACGAGTTTGACAGCAACATAGGCTTCATGAAGGTAGGAGAGAAATGATAGGAAACGATGGCAAAGATGAGTTTTAAGTGTCCAACAGAGGAGTCTGCATTTTATCCTGGAGACAGTAGGGAGCCAAATCACTGAAGATTCTTGAGCAGGAGAATGCTGTAGTCAATGACTGCATCAGTTTTACAGTTGCGTGGACTTGGAGATTGGAGAGGAAGAAAACTTCAGGCACACAGTCTAATCAAGAGGCTTTTTTTTTTTAACAGTCCAGGTGAGAGGTAGTTGGGTGGTACAGTAGATAAAGCCTGGGACTTGGAGTTAAGAGAGTTGAAATCTTGCCTCAGTTGTATGACCCTAGGTATCACTTAACTTCTCTCAGCCTCAGTTTCCCCATTTGTAGAATGAGGATAATGATACCATCTGCCCTACAAAAGTGGACAACTAGGTGATGCAGTACATAGACAGCTGGGCCTCGAGTCAGGAAGACTCACCTTTGTGAGTTCAAATCTGGCCTTCTACACTTACTAACTTTTTGACTCTGGGCAAGTCATTTAGCCCTATTTGCCTCAGTTTCCTTATCTGTAAAATAATTTAGAGAAGGAAATGGCAAGCCACTTCAGTGTCTTTGCTAAGAAAACCTCAGATGGGATCATGACACAACCAAAAATACTAACACCTCACAGGATTGCTGTAAGGATGTAAGGATGAGATGAAGCAACACATGGATGGTGCTTTGCAAGCCTTAAAGTGCTCTGGAAATACCAAACATTATTGGAGGTGTTGCAGATCTGAACTAGGGAGAAAGGAGCATATGGACATAGATTTTGCAAAGCTAGAACTGTCAAAATTTGGAGGATGATTGGATATTGGTGGGTGGGTGTGTGGCAATGAGAGGTATAGGAATGGGGAGGGAGAGGGAAGATCTGAGGAGGACTCCAAAATTGTGAGTTGTTGTTCAGTCATTGTAGTTGTGTTTGATCCTTTGGTGTTTTCTTGGCAAAAGCACTGGAGTGGTTTGCCATTTCCTTCTAATTTTACAGAGGAGGCAAACAGACTTAAGTGACTTCACCAGGGTCACGCAGCTAGTAAGTATCTGAGTTCAGATTTGAACTCAGGTCTTCCAGACTTCAGGCTTGATGTTCTATCCACTGCACCACCTAGCTGCCTGAAGTTACAAATTACAAGATATGATAAAAAAAATTTCAGTTGAAGACATCAAGTATGTTTCAAGTCAGAATATTAAATGAGTTATCATTGTACCGAAACATTAGGGCGCAAGGACAGGAAACTTGTCCAAGGTTATATAGCCACAGAATGGGGAATCAATGGGCCTCATTGGGTCTGATTTCTGGTCTTCAACTTTACATTTTCAGTCATAGCTCTTTTCATTTCAATATTCATATCTGTGACTTGGATGAAGGCATATTAGAATCATGGATAACTCAAAGCTGAGACCATCAGTTAAAACAGTGGATGCCAGAATTAAGATTCCAAACCAACCCCTAGGCTAGAACTGTGGGTCAAAGTGGAGAAAATGAAATAGAATAGACACCTGTATAAAGTGCTACATTCCAGGTCTAGGAACCAAGTACACACATCCGATGACAGGGAAAACAAAGCTGGAAAGCAGTTATTTGAAAAAAAAAAGATTTATAGTATGCTGTCTAGTGGACTGCAAGCACAGAGTTGTCAGCACTGTGATAGAGCAGATAAAAGCCATAGGATTGTATAAATTTCATTGTCCAGAGGAAGGGTTGGCTCCTTTATTCTGTCCTGCTCAAACTTCATCCAGAGTAAAGTGCTTTTGGTGCCACATTTTAAGACAAGCTGTTGTGTGTATGTATGTAGGAAAACAATCAGAATGAGTAGTTTTGAATTTATGCTGTACAGAGACTCATCTGAATTGGAGGTGTTTAGTTTGGAGGAGAAAAAAAACTAGTGGGAGACATTACAGCTGTCTTTCAATATTTGAAAGACTGTCATCTGGAGAGGGATTGGATTTGTTCTGCTTGGCTCTGGGAAAACAGAGCAAGAAGCAATAGTGGGTGGGAGTTAGAGGGAGACAGATTTACTCTGAATATCAGGAACATTTTCTAACCATTAGAGTTGCCTCCAAATGGAACGATTGACCTTAGAGGGCAGTGACTGAGGGTCTTCAAGGAGAGGCTCACTGACTCCTGGATGGAGAAGTTGCAGACACAGTGTTTCTGACACTGAGGAAGGGTTGGGTTAGTTGACCTCAGAAGTCCCTTCCAGCACTGAAGTCAATGGCACTGGGTTGTTAACCTCACATTTCTTCCCTTTTGGATCGGCTCAGCATGTTCCCAGCCTTGCTCTTTGGTTAACATTTCCCTCTCAGCACATGTGATGCCACTGAAAGTTGCTGAGTTTCCAGCAGGCACACGTGTAGAGAGCAACCCAAGTGGGATATTTACGGAGTGCTGATTTTCTATACATATTGACATTTGGTAATTATCATCAGAACTATTCATTCAAAATTAAAAGGGGAAGGAAAATGAAGAGGGGATTCAATGAGGTTCTGTGTAAGGCCTCAGATAACCCTTTGGGTAGCCCCTAGAGGCTTTCAGTGGATGAGAATGCTACCCCTGGCATAAGCATCCTGAGCAGTCTTCTATAGGAAGACTTCTTCAATGGAAACATCCCTCAGATCTCCCAGATGTCCTTGGGGAGGATGGGGGCAGGGAGGGGAAGGGGCAACTGGAACCTAGTAACACAATCATCCTATACATCACAAATGAGTAAGATAAAAATGAAAATAAGTAGAATCTTCATGGATAGAAATTTTCTGTCCTCTAATTTGATTTAATATCTAATATTATAAGACCTTTAGTACCTGACCTTGTCAGTTGAAATGGACCTAACTTATGTGCTACGATATTGGTAAATTTGTGACTTATTTAACAAATTTTTTGGCTAATCTTACAAATCATGACTGGGTTAGGAAAGCTAGTTTGTTCACTTTAATGTGAGAATTGCTGTCTTAAGAATATGATGGATTTCCTCTCAGACTATATTAGGATTTTTAAAAAGGGATCTGAAGAGAGAATTCCTCAACTTTTTCTTCCCACCCCAAGTTTATCTTAAATAAAATAGCTAAGCTGGGGGGCAAGCCACCTTTCAGGGATACCATTTAATCAGTCACCAAGCATTTATTTTTTAAATACAATTTTATTTATATATTAAATATTATAGAGAATCTTTATGTTTATGGAATCATTGGTGTTTTCTTAAGTATCTTTCCTATCAGTACCTTTCCTCTTTATCTCAGAAAGCCATTCCATAAAGCAAATAGTATTTTTTAATTGAAAAAAGAAAGAATGGAAGAAAGTAAAGGAGAAAATAATCAACACAACTGATCAATGTATTGAAAAAGTCTGAAAGCTTGAGCAATGCTTGTGGACTTTCTCCTCTCTCTCCCAGATGGCCAAACCTTCAGAGAATGTAAGCTATATTCTATATATTCATTAAAGTATGAACTATAAGTTGCAGAAAAGGTCCTGACCTCCATTAATAGGGAGTGTTTTCTCACTAAGGAGTTTCTTGTACACATGAAGTCACAGATCCAGTCACTGTCCCTGTCTCCAGTAAATATATAAATACAAGGCAGTTTGGAGGTGGGGCTAAAATCAAGAAAGACCTCATGTAGAAGGTGGTGCTTGAACTGAACCCTGAAGGAAACTAGAAGAGATGATGGTGATGAAGAAGGAATGCATTTTAAGGATGGCAGCCTATGGAGAGATAGAGTGTCAAACCTGAGGACTGTCAAGAAGACCAATTCAACTGGACCATAGATTACAAGAAAGAACATAATATAATTAGACTGGAAAGGTCACACTTGTCCTATCTATTTTAAGGGTGATTGGTATTGTATTTCCCTCTTTGTCTTTGTCTCTTTTTGTCTCTGTCTCCCTTTCTGTCTCTCTCTGACTTTACTCTCTATGTGTCCCTCTCCTGCTCTTGTCTATTTCTGTCTCTTGTCTTTTTTTGTCTTTCTATTTCTGTCAGTCTCACCCAACACCACCCTCACATGCAAAAAGACCTATATTACTGTACTAAATGGCATCCTGGTTATTTTGTTATTTTAATTTTTATCTTTGCCTGAATCACTGAATGGGTGTTGCTTCAGTCAGACTGATAACCTGGGAAATAACTTAAAAAAGTCAAAGTCTCCCACTTATCTGGGGCTATCTTCAGTCATCCTGATCTATATCTTGCCACTGGAACTAGATGGCTCCAGAGTAGAAAATGAAGCTGATGATGTTGCAAAGCCCTCCCCCACTTTAATCTAATTCACTTGCAAGTCATGACTTCACCTTCCTCATGTCATGGTCCTCTTCAAAAATGAAGGAAAAACAATGACATCCTGGTGAATTGAAACTGTTATTCTCCAAAAAAAAAGTACTGAGAGTCTATTAAGAAATCTGGCTTACTCAGTAAGATGAGAAATTGGCTATAAAACCATTGTATTTCCAGCAATCCAACCCTGCTCCAATCTAGTGTCTAATACAATACCTTGCACATAGTAGCAGCCTGACAAACATCTCTGGATTTAGGTGATATTTACTGACTTACTGAAACAAGAAACGAAGAGTCACTTAGCCTTTCTTCATAAGGAAAAGAGAAAGCACATACTGGCCAAAACGAAACTATCAGTGATTTTGAATGCCTAAGCAGTCATATCCTGAATTAACATGAAGGTGGAAATAGGTCCTTCAGAGTTCTTCAGGTTTAGAACAGGTCTAAAGAGCCAAGGTCCCCGACTTCTGAGAAGTGAGGGCCTTTGGAGAGTGGGAGGCAGCCAACGCTGTTTAGAGGCAATTCCAGTAGTGCCTGTTACAAGAATCCCTCAATAGATAGGTTTACATTTTTGTTTTGTATGTATTTTGTACAGAGTGTAGGTAAATATACAATTAGATAGTGGTAGAGAAGATTGAAAGAAAACTAAACCCAAATATTTTGTCATGGACAATTTTGTCTTCATATCACATTTCCTGTTGGGTTTTTTTATGCATATGTGTGGATAAATACCCCCCTTTTTTGTTTTGATTACTGCTATTTACACATAAACTGGGTTCCTATTGCCTAACAATTTCTCTTCTGTCCCACTCACGTTGACTTAGTCCTCTGAAAGAGAAGAAAACTGTTTGAAATGTCCCTGACCTCCTGGTCAGCCACTCATGGCTAGCCCACTTAGAAAGGCACTTTGAAAAGGGCATCTGACCTACAGCTGTAAGTCAGTTCTCAGCAGAAAGGGGGGTTGTCTAGGGAGTTACGATGGCCGATGAGGATTTGCACAAACTGATGTTTCCTGTTGTGTTTGATATGGGAAGTTGTCATACTGTATCTAAGTCAGCCATTTAGGTTACATGATAAAACTTGTAGGTGTCTCAGTTAGCTTTCTGACTGGACAGAATTGCCTAAGGGAACCAGTACCTAAGGCTGTAGACAGAAAATTGGAGTAGAATTCTAGGACTCAGAATGAACTTAGATTTCTTTGACCATTCCCAAGCCTTCTAGATAGCTTGTATCTTATTTTTGGCATTCTCTGGAAAATGGTATATTCATTTCTTTATTGTTAAACCATGCAAATACCAAGCAGTCCTCAGCATCAGGCCCATTTTCCTGGTATAGCATTACAATAAGCATGTTCAGAGACACTGTTCTTTGTTCTGGGAAACAATATGGAAGCTTTGGGAGGTGGAGCCTCCTCATGGCATCTATTCTATCACTGAAGGGATTGCAACTTGAGATGACAAGGTGAAATTTTACTAGCTATGGTTCTAGGAAAGCTGATGACTTAGGGGTTAGGGGGAGAAGTTGGAAGGAAAGGTGGTCTTATCAGGCTGGACCTCTCTTCAGCAGAGGAGACTTTTATTAGTTATTTGATAAAGTGTAAAAAAAAACTAGTAAAGGAAGGGAAGGACATGTTATGAAAGGCATTAAAAACCGGAGTTGGGGGGCAAAGTCAAAATGATGGAATACAGGATCTAACTGAATTCTCCCAACATTCCCTTGACTTTTGTCTTACCACAGGACTTCAGTGACATAGGAAGAGAGAGTGAGGCTATTGACTTTGCATAACTCTGACTCACTTAAATGTGGGCATTGTTTAAAGAAACTAGGGATACATAGCCTGGAGAAAACTGAGATGGTATGGGTGTGTGGAGGGGGGTGGAGAGAGTTGTGGGCATGATCGCTGTCTTCTGGTTTGAAATATCATCATGGAGAGGGGCAATGTGTGTGACATAATTGATAGGGAACCAATGAGACCTGGGTTTGAATCCTACCTGGACAAGTTATTTAACCTCCATAAATTTTCTAGGTAATTCTTTAAGATTGTAAGTTAAGGAGACATTTTTCATCGGAAGTTTAATCAACTAATGAAATTACAGACCCATTCCCTATCCCTGTCATATAAAAGAAGCACTTGTTTTGCTATTCTTGGTCCCATTGGACAAAATCACCATTAAGGTGTATAAGTTGAGGAAAGGGAGATTTAGGCATGATATAAGGGAAAAACAAAACAAAGAGAAACAAGAAAATTAATCATTTGAGTTATCTAAAAATGGAACAGGTTTCCTTGGATGAGTATAGCTGTCCTTTCATTGTCTTTAGGCAGAAACTAAGTGATTAAACTTAGAAGGGTTGCTGTTTGAGGAGGTTCTTAGTTATAGGTTGGGCTAGAAATAGGATTTTTAAACTTTTTTTGTCATGGGCAGCTTTGAACATCCGCTCAAATCTATGGACCACTTCTTAGAATAATGCTTTTCAACACATAAAATAAATAACATAAAAAGCAATTATATTGAAATAAAGATACAATTTTTTCCCATTCAAATTCATGGATCCTCTGAAATCTAACTACAGACCCCTTGGATCTGGGAAACAAGGTCAAGGTTTAGAACTCTTGGGCTAAATGGTGTCTGAGACCCTTCCAATACTGAGATCCTGTGATTTCATAATCCATCCCTCCCCCAACCACCTTCACCAAAAAAAAAGCCAAAAGTAATTCAAGAAACAGGATGCCACCCAGCAAGATCTAGCAGCACTTATATCCTAAACATGCCTGAAAACCATGGCCTTTTAACCTAGGAAAAAATTGAAAATCAAAAATATTATTCACATAGGTAAGTGGCCTTGTGTTAATAGCTTGCTAGGAGAACTGCACAGCAGGAAGGAACTCTGGCCATTGGGCATCTGTGTGTGAGGAGGAAGTTGTAACTCTGTTCCTGTGGGATCTCCTGTACAGTCCACTCACTTCTGTAGTGTCCAAGCAGTCCAGACCAGCTTGTCCTTAGAGCAGGAAAACACTGAGGGGTGAAGTATATTAAGCCTCCTTTTGCCTTTGCACTGGCTGTTGCAATCCCCTAAAGCTAGGCAGTCAACTACATGCTGGTTTCCTATTTCACTGGGAGGAAAAATTAGGCAGAGAGTGGTCTTAAACACTTTTATGAGATCTCCTACTGAGTCACTGACAGAGATGGGATGAGAACCTAGTAAGCTAAAGTCACATTTTTTCGATCAAAGAAAAACTGTTATTGGCTTAAAAAACAAGGCAACAACTCCAATGTTCTCCATATTAGAATTCGAGAAATTCAGGTGGATACATCCAGTACAGCCCAGGCCTGAGTAGCAATTTCTGCTGTGGTATACTTGAAAAGGGAACATTCAGTCTATACTCAGAAGAACCCTATTCATGGGGAACCCGATACCTCTAGAAGAAGTGGTGTTTTTAGTACCTTGGGATGGAGTTGATCTGGGTCTGCTGAGTGGAACTCATTGAAGGTAGCTACCATCTCCCTTACTTTCTTGTTTCAGTGAAAAATAGTTTGACAAAACAAATGGAGAGAAGCCTTTTAACCCTTGCTCTTTCTATGTTTTATTAGCTTTCCCACTTTGAAGTATGTGGGTTTAAATTTTAGAGTTAATTTCCATTTCTCTTCTTACTAATGAATTAGAACCACATTTCATGTGGTTGTTGATAGGTTGTGATTTTTTATTTGGAAACTTCAAGTCCATTGGCCAGTTATCTATTGGGCAGTTAGTCTTGGAACTTCATAGATATATACTATATATTTCATATATACACAATTATGTCAGTTCCCTAGATATGTTGGCTATCAGACTTTTTTCAGAATTATTTGAGTGAAATACCCTCAGCCAGTTTCTCTTCCTAGTCTAGCTATCTAGATTTAGTTCAAGAAAAAGCTGGTGCTAGTCAGTTTTATGTAATAGAAATTATTTAACTGGATCATAGGATACTAGAGAACGAAGGAACATTGGAGGTTTTCTCTAGCACATTCATTTTGCAGATGAGAGAACTGAGTCCCAGAGAGTAGCTTGCTCCAAGTAACAAAACTAGAATTTTAATGTGATCCTCTAAATGCTAACTCTTTTTCCATCGTGTCCTTCTTAGATGATCACCTCTCTCCTTTTAGTGGTTAATAATTTGTCTCTCAGTTATAGTCATGAGCAGTACATCCTGTTCTTTTCAAATTATTTATAATATGAGCTTTCATGTTTAGGTCAGGTATTCATTTAGGACTTATTGTTATATATGGTGTCAGATACTGGTCCAAACCTAATTTCTGCCAAACCACTATAGTTTCCTGAGCAGTTTGTTTCAAATAGAAGAGTTTTACCTTGGCAGTTTGTATTCTTGAGTTTATTGAACACTATACTGCTGGGTTAAATTATTTCTGGTCTTTTTTTACTTAATTTGTTCCACTGATCTACTCCATTTTTAAAATCAGTGCCAAATAGTTTTGGAAAACATTACTTTTTAATATAGCTTGAGATCTGGCAATTCTGGGTTCTATCCATTACTGCTTTTTTCCATTAGATTCTAAACTTTTTTCTTTCCTCTACATAATTTTTTATGATTCTCTCATCTTCTGTTATCTGTCTGTTCCAAAATTATCCCTGCATACAACTCTTTTCATCATCAGTAACTTGTTCCAAGGTAGCTAATTGGGCAGGAAAGATTTGATAAGTTAGAAACACTAAAGTGTTGGATGACTGATAATAACTTGAAGTTATTAATAATACTTGGTTCCAGGAATATTTGAATATTTTTTTTAAAAAAAAGGTCATAGCAGTGGCAATAGAAAAAACATAGTATAAGGAGTCAGGAGATTTTACTCTCTATATTCATAATCTTGGCCTCAAGGCATTGAACTTCCCTATGTTACAGTTGCCTCACCTCTGAAACAGTATGAATATTATTTTACCTGCTCGAAAGTAGGAGCTAGACAAGACTATTTTGAAGACTCTTCCAGCTAGGATCTCTGAATATGTGCTTAAAGAAACAGAGCTCACCCATAGGAAAGCTTAGAACTAGTATGGTGGAATTTCAGGAGCTATGGCAGGTGGACAGGGAAGATATTTGGGGACAAAGAGAACTTCTACAGCCTCAAATCTGCTCCTCTAATTTCAACTTTCTCTGCCTACTTTAAGACCCTCTCTTTTCACAATGTTTGGGGCCCTAGATCAATTAAGGCAAATTTGCAGAACTTTGAGGATTTTTAGTTGTGTGGTAGGAACATCCAGAGTTAATAGGGAAACCACACTTGCTAGCGGATGAACTTACTTTTAAAAGGGGCTTTGTAGTGCTGCAGTAAGGCAGAGATAAGGTGCAAGGTGAGCTGAAGGAAAGGGGAGAGCTGATCTCTTGGTAGTGGGTAGTTTAGATTTTGCCCTGCTTTTGGCTTTGTCCAAGTTTTACAGCCTTCATAACCCCCTAAACACAGAAGACACAGCTTGTTACCCACACCCATTCCTCATCATTTGTTCATTCATTCATTCATTCTTTCATTCTTACAGTACCTGGCAAGTAATTGTTTAATATATTCTCATTGATTTATCTAACAAGAACTGATTTTCTGTCTACTTCTTTCCCCTCTTTGAGGAAGGTGTTTAGATTACCTGCTGATTTTGTGTATTTTTGTGGAGGGTTGGGTGGAGGCAGGAGCGAATCCAGAGTTGTCTCCTCTTCTGTCTTCGGAGGCACTATGAACAACTTAGCCATGGTACCTTGTTATGATTCACTGCCAAATCACTTCTAGTCTTGTTCTCAGAGGGTTTTCAGAAGTTACTTTAGAGATAACGAAAGTGCTGAATAAAAGCACAAATGCTCCATAAATGATTTGGGATGGTAGAAGGTGAGGGGAGGGAGGAGAAGAAAGAGAGAACTCATCCGAGCATCCAAGTTTTAATAATTTCCATTGAGGTTTTTGGGAAGCTATTTCTGGATAATAGATGTGTGCAAATGTAGCATATATGCATGTATATCTCCCCTCCCCACATATATGTACCATAAAATTTAAACTATCCAGAATCCTTGGGGTAAGTCATTCTAGGTTCTGCATTTTCTAAATGAGGTCAAATAAAGACTAGAGTCATCAAATGAAGAAGCATTTAGTAAGCACTTGCTATCTGCTAGATACTGTGCTAAACACTGGGGGTACAAAGAAAGGTGAAAAATAACCCCTGCTCAAAATACTCAAAAGCTTGGTATCTACTAGGGGAAAACAAATATACAACAACAAGGTACAAATACAATTCCTACAAGAGATACATTGGCTATAATTACAGAGAGAAGGCACTAGAACTAAAGCAGACAGATGAAGGCTTCTTGCAGAAATTTGGATTTTAATTGGAAGCTTGAAGTTAGAAAAGCCAAGAGACAGAGATGAGGAGGGAGAGAATTCCAGGCATAGGGGACAATAGTGAAAATGTCTGGAGTCAGGAGATAGTGTGTTTATTCAAAGAACCACAAGGAAGTGGGAGTCATTCGATCCTAGAATGTAGGAAGAGGAGTAAGATGTCAGAAGACTAGAAAGGTGTGAGGAGGTCAGGTTATTAAGGACATTAAAAGACAAATAGAGGATTTTATATTTGATCCTGTAAGTGATAGATAGCCACTCAATTTATTGAATGGAAGAGGGGAGAAGAAGATAACACAGTCAGACCTTCAGGAAGATCAATTTGACAGCTGAGTGGAGGGAGGATGGATTGCAGTAGGGAGAAACCTGAGGCATAGAGGCCAACCAGAAGGTTCTTGTAATAGTCAGATGTGACTTGGTGAATTTTTATTGAGCAGAGGATTGAAATAATTAGACCTGCACTTTAGGAAGAAAAATCATTTTGGAAAGAATGTGAAGGATGGATTTGAGAGGGGTAGTCTGGGGGGAGGGAGAGCAATTAGGAATCTCTTGCAATACTCCAGGTGAAAAGTGACAAGGGTCAGACCCTGGGTATAAGTCACATGACTAGAGAAGGGTATGGATGTGAGAGATGTTGTAGAGACAAAAACAACGTAATTTGGTCACTGAATGAATATGTGGGGTGACTGACAGCGAGGAGTCAAGGATAACACCCAAATTGTGAACCCAAGTTGTGAGTAATTGAAAAGATGATGATGCCCTATAGCAAAATATAAAGTTTAGACAAGAGGTTGAGATAAATGCCTATCCAGTTTTAATAATTGAGACAACAAGCATTTATTAAGTAATTTCTATGTGCCAGGCACTGTGCTAAATGTTAGGGTTACATGTTTAAAAAGAGAGAAAGTCTGTGCCCTTAAGGAACTTAGATTTTAATAGCCAATAGCCAAGTGAAAGGCTATCACTGGATCTCAGCAGCAAGACTAGGGTGATTGTGTGTGTGTGTATGTGTGTGTGTGTATACATATATACATACACACAAATATATGTATGAATGTATGTATAGTTGTAGATATATGTATAGATATGTATGTGTATATGTAGGTGTATGTGTATGTGTACATATATATATACATATACAGACAAATATTATATCACATGTACACAGATACATATTTATATGTATCTATTTTTCAAATATTTCTATCCTATAGAGAGGGTAATCAAACCTATAGAAATTGATGACATCACAAAATGTAGAGAGAAAAGATATTAAGACTTATGTCTTAGCCCCAGAGCACACTCAGATTTGCAGTATGGTATGGATGACAAGCTAGCAAAATAGACTGATAAAGAGTGTTCATAAATGTGGGGGAAATGTCACAAGAGAACAGTGTCACAAAATCCCAGACACTAGGGATTATCTAGGAGGAAATGTTGGTATATTGTATCAAATGTTACAGATAGCTCAAGAAAGGATTAAGGTTATGAAAAAGACCAAAAAGTTCACAACAGATTTGGAAATTAAGAGATCATTGGTGACTTTGGAGAAAGTTATAAATGCTGTAACTCTCCACATAACCTGTGGACAGGGTGTACTTTTGAATGTGAAATGTTTATACAGAAGGTATACATGAGAAAAAGACCATCATACTGGTACAACACTTTCAATCTCATTATAATAATATTATAAGGATGAAAAGTTGCTTGTATAAAGATAGAATTCTCTTCAAAGACAAACGTTAAAGTGAGTTGAAGGAAATGTGTTCTGGTCTCTCTTATTAGTATGTCTTATATCACTGTCATCATGATGATAAATTTGTAGGTGTTGAAGAAAAGAATTCTTTTCAATGTACAAATTCTTAGACTCTTAAGGAATATTTCTTACAGTCTCCTCAAAATGGCTCTATTCTTCAGCTATCTCTCATCATAAAATTGAACTATATTTCTGTTTCCCATACACATGATAGGTGCACTTTGTCCTATTTTTCCTGGGGCTCAGGGCTCTACACAATATCTTGCAGTGTCCTTGCCCCCCTGCCCCCTCGCCTGCTTTCCAGCACCCCTTAATATGTTGTGTATTGGTGAAGTCTAATATTTGGAGTCAAGACATAAACTTCACATGGACAAGAAATTATGAGGCAGAAATTTGTCTGAAAAGGATGTTCGGGTTTTAGGGGTCTTTAAGATTAATGTGAGATGGCAGTATGACATGTCAAATAATAAAAATGCCATTTTGATCTGAATTAAGACAGGCATCATTTCCAGGAATAAGCATGTGAGAATCCTTCAGTACTCTGTTCAAATCCAAACACATGTGGAGTATTTCAATATTTCATTTCTTGGCATTAAAGTTTAGAAAGGACACTGATAAACTTTAGAATATCCAGAGGAGAGAAAACAGGATGGTGAAGGGTGTTGAGGTCCATATCATATGAGGAACAGCTGAAGAAATTGGAAATGTTTAGCTTAGGGAAGAGAAGATGAAGAGGGACATGATAGTTGCCTTCAAGTATGTGAAGGGTTATATAGAAGTAATTTGGATTTCTTCTGTTTGACTCCAGATGCTAAAAACAGGAGCAATGAGTTACGGTTGCAAAAAAGGCAAATTTGGGCTTACTATCAGGGGAAAAACAAACAAAAAATATAATCTTCAAAGCAGTCTAAAAGTGTAAAGCATCAGCTCAAGAGCTAGGGGACTCTGGTTACAGTGTTGGATTTGGAGTTAGGAGGACTTGCATTTGATTTCCATCTCGGACACTACCTGTATGGTTTGGGCAAGCCACTCACTTTATTGAGCCTCAGTTTCCTCATCTGTAAAATGAAGACAGTAATAGCAATGACTCACAGGGCTGCTGTGATAATCAAATAGGATACCTTGCCAAGTGCTGTGCAGATCTTAAAGTGCTACATAAATACTAGCTGTTACGGTCATCATCATCGTCATCATCATCGTCAACAATAAGTTCTTCCAATTAGAACACTTCAAGCAGAAGCTCGAGGACCACTTATTGGATATCATTAAGTGTTTCTATGTTTTGGGTATATTGTATAGTAAAGATTCCTTTCTAGGTATAGATTAGACTAAATACCCTTCCAACACTGAATTCTGTGATTAAATGTCAAAATTGGTTCGCGAATCCATGTCTTCTTACTCTAGATTTTTCTGCTTTCCATACTGTCAGATGACCAATTCCTGGGTTTAAGTTTTGGGTTTTTGGTTCTCCTCCATGGTGATCAGTTGTTATTGGATGGTCAGGAATGATTTGCTTTGATACTGTTGTTAATTGGTACATTTTCTTGTCTATTGGGCTAGAATTATTCTGTATCCTTGGGACTTCTGAAAATATGGCCTCGATAGAGACCAAGGAGAACTTTTACTTTGGCCTTCATTTCAACCAAAGAGGGAGAATTGATGAATTGGAAGTAGTAGGAACATTGGGAGAAAGAGAAGGTAGATTTGTATTAGTAAAAGGTGGGGATGTTAGATAGGGATAGGCAAGTACCTCATCTTTTAAAAAGAGTTCAAAATGTTCAGAAAAAGTGATGGCTCAATTCTGAAACTCTCGAAGGGAAGGTGATTTAATAGGCAGAGGGAGAGCTCTAAAGAAATGAAATTCTGACAAAATAATTTCAAATTATCCCAGTGAAAAAGAACATGGTAAACATCTAAAGAAACAAAAGGGTCTCTCAAGAGAATTCTCAGAAGTGGGAAAGGGACTAAACCCATTCTACTTAACCTTTAAAGTAGAATCTGTAGCAATGAGGAGAAGTTATAAGGAAGCAAGTTTCATCACCATATAAGGAATGTACTGTTTTGACAGTGGTATTGAGTTCCTAATCTGTAAAGGTATTCAAGCAAATATTTCATGACTGTTTGCTTGGTAGGGTTTGAATTAAATGGATTGTGAGATTCTTGGTAACTCTCAGATTAAATTATGTGATAAGAAAACACATTATCACATTGTTCACTGACTATATGATTATGTTTTCATATACACATGTATATGTGCATAGATTTCCTATTTGAATATGGATTGGCCTAAATGGCTACTGAAGTCCCTTCCAACTTTAAAATCCTATCCTTCTGAGAAGAATGCATCTGTTTCTATAGGACTAATAGTGCAAAAGAATTTATCATCTGCTTTGTTCAAGAAGACTTTCTGGAGAAGATATTTCAGCTGTATTTTAGATACCACAGTGTTAAATGTATCCATGTAGAAGCTAGCAATCGTCCTATCAGAAGCACTTTAAATGCATAAATATATGCAAAGCACTGGGAATACAAAGATAAAATGAAAAATAGTTGCTGCCATCATGGAGTTTCTATTCTATTGAAATATACAACAGTTACATTAAAAAGTAAGTGTATACCAATTGGGCAGAGAAGTGAATACCAAAGCTAGAGGAATCCAGAAAACAAAGAGGAAGCTAGTCAATCAATTAATAAATGAACAAGAATTTCAATAAATCTTAACATAATCAAAATGTCAGTACTTGCCCTCAAGGAGTTATAGTCTAATAGAGATGCACAAAACCTTAGGAAAATAAGGAGTAGAGAAGGGAGTTTTGATCTTAGGAGTCACAGGAATTTTAAGTGGAGCCACTGGGCAGTGGATTGTCATTTTTTTCTAGTAGCAATGATAGTAGAAGCTTAATTATTTTTTCCAGAATAAGAAGAGGGAGGAAGTGCTTTGCATATCTTTATGTGTTTAAAGTGTTGCTGATAGGATGGTCACTAGCTTCTATATGGATACATTAACACTGTGGTATCTAAAATACAGCTGAAATATCTTGTCCAGAAAGTCTTCTTGAACAAAGGTGGCAAGACAGATGGCAAAGTGCCTATGCCAAGTAAGTCTTGGTGTTCTCATGATTGCTGTATGTGAAGTATGGTCTGGAGCTGGTTAGATATATCAGATTAAGGTAAATTTTCACATATCCACCAATCAGGATAGTAGAGAACCCAAACTGAATAGACTGTTTATCTGGGATAGGAGGAGAAATGATGTCTGGAGGTCCAGGTCCTAAGAAACCTGTTCCTGGTGGGGAATCAGACAGCAATGGAACAGATGGCAAGATATTTGTTTTGGGCAGGGCTTGGCGTCATTGCACCTGGGAAATAGGAAGTAATTATTGAATATTTATTGGTGCATTGATTAATATTGGATAGTATAATGAGAAACTATGGATTTCTAGTGGAGATGGGTGGACTGAAGTGATAGGAACCTTAGGAAAACAAGATTGTTATCTTAGATCAGAGGTTCTTGATCTGAGGCCTGTGAACTTAAAAAAACCCTATACCTATGCATACATATAACTGGTTTCCTTTGTAATCCTATGCATTTTATTTTATGCATTTAAATGAATTACTCTGAAAAGAAGTCTAATGGCTTCCCTAGACTACCAAAGGGGTCCATGACAAAGAGTTTAGAATTTGTTATTAGTAAGGAATGGGAATATTGGGCATAGTTGGGCACCTCAGCAAAGAACCCAGACTTTTGGAAACCAGAAAAATCTCCCTACATCTCTACTGTACCATTTAGAGGAAATAGTTGCCATCTTGGATTCTTGAGTTAAGCATCCCCAGCCCCCACCCCAAGCCCCATTTGGCCTCCTTTATCCTTCAGGGCTGGTCCATTATTTGAAGCAGTAGTCTCAATGTGCAGGGAGTAGACACTGTCGTTTAAGGGGTTAGATTTTTTAAGATTCCCTCCCCACTCCCATTCCCCTCGATATTCACTACAAACTCCAGAAGCAGAAGTGACCTCAGCTTCCTGGGACTTACATCCCTAGACTGGTCTGGTTTCAAAGATCACTAAGAAAGTAACGATTCAGAAACAATTTAATCGTAACGAGCCCTCATGACTAAGTGGTCTTTTATTAGCCCAACTGGAGTCCCCTGTGTCAGGAGAGACCACCTCCCTCCCCCGGTTTTGCCTCCTGGCCCTTCCCCATTAAAGTGAAATATGGCTTTAATATAGTCCCACCTGGGGGAAGGGCTGTCTGAGTCAGCAGTCCTCATTGCCCACCCTCCCCCAAGCTGGACTGCCTTCTGTTTCCTCGCATTTTGGCAGCTTTCTGTATGATCAGGTGAGGTTTCAGTATATCTGAGAACTAAAACTGGGCATTTGGAAGCTTCTGTACCAGCTTCATGTCAGGAAGAAAAAAAGGCATTGGCATGAGGGGAGAAGGGAACAACCATCCTACTGCACAGTGGGTTTAAAATTCCTTAATTCAGTCCCTACTTGTGAAAAGTGTGGGGTGAGTAGTTCCAGAGACCCTAGCCTGAGTTTGTAGTGGCCCCCAAAGAGCCCCAGCACATGGCTAACCTAGGGTCTCTGTGTGACTGGGCTGGATTGGGAGCATTAGCCATGAGGAACAGGGCATAAAACACAAGTTGGAGGCCTGCCATTAAACAAGAACTGCCGGAAGCAGGACGCTCCTCCTAGAGGCAGAGTTATATTGATTCCCCCAACATCTGCACCAAGTCTTAGAAGTTCTGATGCCTCAAAACTTGTCACTCTCAGAAGTCCTAATAAGGATGATGATGATAACTTACATTTATTTAGTGCTCACTCTATGTCAGACACTTTACAATTACTATCTCATTTGATCCTCACATCAACCCTGGGAGGTAGGTGCTCTTATCCTCATTTTACAGAACAGGAAATGGAGGCAAATAGAGATGAAGTGACTTGCCCAGGGTCACACACCCAGTGAGCATCTAAGGCAATATTTGAATTCAGGTCTTTCTGACTCCAGGTCCACTGTGTTGCCTAGCTACCCTAAACCTTAGGCAATGGGGCTTATCAATATCAAAGGGGTTGGGGAAGGAATAGTATTTTTTGTGATGACTTTTAGTTGGGTATTTCCCTGAGAATCCCTTATTCCAAAAACTTTTTCTTTTTCCTTGCTATTTCCAGCCTCCCCCTCTCATCTAGAGAACTGAGAGTACATACTGAGTCACCTATGCCAGAAGACTTGGACAGATTTTCCCTTCAAATCCATTGAGACCATATGTTCTCCTGTAAATCTGAAACACTCAGATTTCTGAGCAAGGTGTTCTTAGTATCGCACGTCTATCGTCCCATGTTACCAATCAACCATAAACTGTAGTTTATGCATATCTCTATTTTTCTCTGACATTTAACCTTGAAATACTGTGGGCCAGCATTTGGACAGCTTCTGAGATCATCCAACATCTCTGCATTATTCCTTGGGGAGTCAACCTTTCTTAGCAATTTCTTCTGAAATATTTAGCTTAGGGGCTCATACTTTGGGGAAGGGATTGGGTAGAATCCAGAGTCCAAAGACCCTATCCTTGGGACTTCTTGTTTTAAACTATTGATATTCCACTCTCATCTGGAAATGATCTCTCTCATAATACTTCAGACTCTTCTTATGATTCACTTTTCATATTTGAATTTGTATTGTTGTTGTTAGAGTCTGTGTCTTTAATTAGATTGTAAACTGTTTGAGGACCCGGTCCTTACTTATTTTTGTCTCATTCAGTTTAGCCCAGGGCCAAATACATTGTGAACATATGAGTGAATAGTATAGGGAGAAAACCTAGCCACACATAGATAATTTAGGATGAAAAGTATTTCAGAAATCTTCTATTTCTTTCTGCCTTCCCCAGTTGTTTTTAAAGATGAGGAAAGTGCAGCCCAAGAGGCAAAGGGGTTCACCCAAGATGACATAGGTAGTAGGAACTGAGATTTGAAATCAGACCTCTGACTCCACAACCAGGCACCTTTTTGCTATGTCTTACTGTGATCAGAGTAATTAGGATGTGCCAACAGAGGCAGGTAATAGAAAGAGTTGTATTTGGAGTCAGAGAATTCTGTGTTCAAGAGAGAATGGATGTTTGGTCTTTCAGCCTGGGTTTCTTCATCTAGGCTTGTGGTGATAACAGGGCATATAACTCTTCACCTCATAAGGTGGTTGTGAGGAGAGTGCTGTAATTAAACAGAGAAAACTTTGGTGTTAGTTTCTGCCGTCTGTACGGAAGGCCTCAGTTCAAGTACGGTACCTGTTCTTCATTGGCTTATAATACTATTTTCCTCTCTCTCTTTCTAGGCAGAATCTTCCAAATCTTCGAAGGAGGGAGTCATTTTCCTCCCTGTAGGATCCCTCTTTGGACAAAAGGTCTATTGCCCTATATTTGTTTCCTGGTCTTGCTAATGGGGTGAGAATAAAGGGAAGGGGTGTCCTAGAGGATTCAGGGAAAAGGAAAATGGAAAGAGGACTAAAATGAGGGCTTATTGTTTTTCCTAGAGATCTCCACTCTCTGAGCTACTGGGTTCCCCTTAGAGCATTGTCAAATTCTATAGGAAAGATCTTTGTATAAAAGTTAGACAATTTGACTCTTACCCAGTCATTCATATTATAGCTCTAAAGGAATTAACCCGTATAACACCACAAGGTAGCATATTCTACATTGGGCCCCATGGTTGTTCCATGCTTTCATAATTACCCACTAAAAAGCAAAGGAAAGGAAGGACTCTCAAGAATCTAAATATTCAAAAGAACATGATAAAACCATATAGGGCAGCATGAAGGATGGAGGCTAGATGTAGAAGAAAAGTTCCAAGGTTTAGAGCTTGTTGAAATTTGAATGGATTGGCAGTGGACATTATGGAATCTACTTTCCTGGAGATTTCCCGGTTATGTGGATATAAATATAAAAGATGCTTTTTTGGGAGTGGTGTGATTGTAGCTCTATCCTTGAGTGTGGGGAATGGACTTTATGACCCCTTATTGCCTGCTCCAGGACCAGGATTTCACAATCCTATGATATATGCTCTTCCATTCTGTCTCACAGCAGCAGTGTCTCCCTCCTCTTTCTTTCCCACTCTCTCTTATTAGCTCTCGTGCTTATATTCATAAATTCCATGAAGTTGCTTCCTAACTGGCCTTGGAAAAATAGATATCATTGGATTAGTCAACCTAATCAGGTGTACTTCTGACACTTCATTTATCTTTCAAGGCCAGTTAGCAGAGACCTTAGAACAGGCTTAACTACAACAATAAACAACCAAAAAAAATGGCCCAGATTGTAGAGAGATTTGTAGATTTTTTTCTGGGCTCTGAACTTTTGACTGAACTTTCAGTATTGACTCCTCCTTTTCAAATATGAGACTGTGCCATCATCTTGCAGCTGATTTATACTTGAAAAAAATAAAATATTTCATGTTTGATAAATATATTTTAAATCTTTTACTGTTCAGATATTCTTTCTTTCATTTATTTTCACTTCATTGATATAAGTCAGGTATCCATCCCCAGGAATGCCTGACAGCTAAATGCCATCAAGCTACACTGAAGTTCCTAAAAATGAGACTTAGCCAAGTGACAGATTCTATTAGAATTGTAATTGGGAGAGAGCCCAATGATCTGGCTGTCTGAGCAAGTGGCCTATAAAGACCACATGTGGCTTCATTTCCCCCTCTTCATGGATTTTTTTTGGGAGGAAGATGTATTTAGATCCAGTCTCTTTCTCTCCATGTAAGTACACATGATGTAATGGAAATCCCCAAAGCTGAATAAGAATATGCTGGGTTCAACTGCCCACTCGGTTATTTGCTTAACTATGTGGCCACATAATTTACACAACTTCTCTATACTTCAGCTTCTTCATATAAAATGGTCATAATGCCTGTATTACTTAATACACAGAATTGTTGTGAAGATAATTTTAAAATGCCAAAAAATATGAGATGTTATTGTTATTACTTTATATATTTATATTTGAAGATTCAACTTTGTTTTTCTTCCAGAGCAAGGGATATGAACTTTGGATATGCTGCCACCAGGTGGTGGTAGGCATGTAGACTGTAAGATTTGAATTATAAGGTATAATTAGTTAGCCAACATAAATTAGCATACATTCCCTATAACACCGCACCCCCCCGCCCTTCCACTATTATTCTTAATTATTCAATATATAGGAGAATCATGAGAGCCTGAAGGAGATGAACAGAGTAGTGCCATCACCAGATTGTAGAGGCACTATTTTGCTTGGATGGGTAAGGAGGAGGAAAGTTCGTTACTATTGGTGGCAGATTTTAATATATATGGATTCCCAATTCCTTCTGCCAGATTTGAGCATCTTCAGAGAAACAGTCACACCAAAGTAGGACCCTGGGACTCAAAAGGAACCCATGACATTTTGGAGGTCTCCTGGAAAGTTTCTCTAATGCGTCCATTTATCTTTTGTGCACTCAAGGTCTGTGGGGCATGATTTTGGTTAGTTTGGATGCTCCAGACCTTTCCCCCATTGAAAACATTCCTTCTGTGTCATTCTGGAAATTGTCCAGTATTTCCCTGGCAACCATGGGAACCATCTACTCCTCTAGGTGTAGGAGCAATCAGACAGTAAATAAATATTAAGTACCTACTATGTGCAGTCCCTGCTTTCAAGGAGTTCATAAATCTAATGGGGAGACAACATACAAAAGCATATATACAAACAAATTATATGGAGAATAATTAACAGAGGGAAGACACTAAAATTAAGAGAGATTGGGAAAGGTTTGCTGTAAAAGATGGGATTTTAGTTCAGCCTTAAAGGTAGTTAGAGAAGCCAGTAGACAAAGCTGAAAGGGCGTGGAGAAGAGTCACAGAAAATGCCCAGATCCTAAAAATAGAGTGTCTTGTACTTGGAAGAGTACATGTTGGGGAGGAAGGTATAAGAAGCTTGGAAATGTAGGAGGGGGCTAAGATATGAAGGGCTCTGAATGCCGAACAAAGCATGTTGTAATTGTTCCTGGAGGCAATAGGTAGTCACTAGTGTTTATTGAGTTGGGGAAGGGGAGGGCAGTGATGTGATCAGACAGCACTTTAGGGAAATCTAGAAAAGCATGAAGTGCATGAGATTTGGCATTGTTTACAAGATCAGGGGCAGAAAGGCATTATATATAGGAATTAGTTGAAAATGTCTATGCTTTCTTCTTGGTTGAAGGATTCTGGCAGAGCTATATAGGGAATCCCTTATCAGCTTTTCTGGGGAGAGAGTGAGGAGGTATATAAAAGAGGAGTATGGTTATGTAATAGCTAGAGAATCCAGTAACGTGCAAAGAAGTAATCCATTGCTGGTAATGTGGAAAGTACTGTTTCTCTAGGAAGGATATGTGTGTGTGTGTGTGTGTGTGTGTGTGTGTGTGTGTGTGTGTGTGTGTGTGTAAAGAGACAGAGAAAGAGAGAGAGACAGACAGAGACAGACAGAGACAGAGACAGACAGACAGAGACAGAGAGAGAACGTGCGCACTAGGTTTTTCTGTGGATATTTTTCTTTTTTTGTCCCCTATACTGTATGCTAACTGTCTGGAAGGCATCTTCAGGGAAAGTTTTTAACATATCTGTTTTTTTCTGCATAGGACATCTTGTATACTAGGTTTTGCGTGGTACTTCCACTGAGTAGACAGTAGGTGTTCAATTTCTTGGAAGAGATACTTTGTGGTAATAAGGCAATTCAAATATGCCCCAGCTGTGTCTCTGAGACAATGATTATCTAGCCCTCTGCTCTGTTGCCAAAGAGTTCTGAGGATAAAGAGATAAAACAAAACAAAACAAAAAAGACCCAGTCTCCGCCCTGGAGGAGCTTATAATCTAATAGTAATTTGAGAAACGTATACAAATAATTGTAATATGATTAAGAAAGTTAATATATATGTATATATACATATATGTATATATACATATATGTATATATACATATATGTATATATACATATATGTATATATACATATATATATTTTTTGTAGCTCCAGGTATACTAGCTATGAACTATTTCTTAAAAAATTTGAATGTCTGCTCATTTTGACTGGGTCTATATAGAGAAGATTAATATGTGCAGTGGAAATCATGTACATAATCCCTTGTGCAAGGATAACACATAAACTCCAGAAGTGTTCTGTCCTTAAAATTGCTAATAAAAGGAGAAATGCAAATTAAAACAATTCTGGGGGTTTACCTCACAGAAAACAAATTTGCGAAGATGATGAAAGATGGAAATAATCAGTGTTGGAGAGTTTGGGGAAAGATAAGCTCATTAATTCATTTTTTGTTGAGCTATGAATTAACACAGTCCTTCTGGAAACTAATACAGTGTTGTGTTATCAAAGTGTTTAAAATACCCATACCCTTTGATTTAGAGGTTTCACTGCTTGGCATATATTCCAAGGAGATCACTGACCACAAAAAAGAAAAAAAACAAAAGAAAAAAAGAAATAAAAAGCTCTAGGTATATTTAGAGAAACTCTTGTTGCAGCACCAAAGACAAAGGAAAAGTTCATCAATAGGCAAATGGCTAAATAAATTATGATAACTTATTGTCATTGAATATTACTGTACTGTAAGAAATGATGATGATGAGAAATACAGATAATCATGAAAGGGTGATGTGAATTGTAAAGTAAGCAGAGCCAGGAAAACATTATACATGACTGAAACAATGGAAATGAAAAGAAAATTCACAAAACAATCTAAATGGAATGTTGCAAAATTTTAAAAAATAAGCATGGCCCCTATTTATCCTATATATAGCATCTTTGTACATAGCTGTCTGCATATTCTCTCACTCATCAGATTGAGTTCTTTGAAAGCAGAGACTTTTGCCTTTCTTTGTATCTCTGGTGCTTTTCATAGTGCCTGGCACATAGTATGTGCAATAAATTTTATCTTTCTTTTTTTACATTAATACAAATTAATGGAATAAAACCAACATTTCCAAATTGTAGTACAATAAAAAAGATGATTGTTTATGAAACTGCAAATCTATTAAGCACAACTTGCTATTCCTTTCAAACATACAATAAAAATATCAAATACATTTCTTTTTTTCTTCTTTTTTTATGCCTTCCCTATCCCTCCTCTCTGGGAATAGCTACCATTAAATACAAATAGATATTATATATATATATTCTTTCTTCATATGTCTTTTATAGTTACTGTGTTTTGATTGATTAAATGTTCAGTTCCACATTGATGATGTGAAGCCTACATAAAATACATTTTTGGTGGTTATCACTATGAACAAACTGAAAACTACCTTGATTCAAGTAGCATAAGTTACAGTTCCTCAGAACTAATTTCTAAAAGATCTTAGCTTCCTACCAAAACTAAGTGTTTAAAACAGTAAACTTAATTACTTTTAAAGCAGGTTTCTAAAAATGATTATTTTATGGCTTTCTGTTATATGATCAGAATAGAAAAAGGAACACTACCAAAATCACTGTAGATGCAGTGATTAGTGCAGCCTGTCTGGGGACAAAGGCACTGGAGTATAATCAAGTTGCAGATGTGTTATTGTTTTGTGCTAATATACAGTTTGCCCAGGTGGGGCTTTAATCAACCAGAAACAATGGATGGCAGTTCATGAGAGTGTGGTGAGCTCTGCTGAGAGTTCAGTAATAACAGTATCTGACATTTAGAAAGTACTCTAAAAGGTTCAGAAGCATTTTACATACATTATCTTATTTGATTCTTATAGCAATCCAGTGATATACCATTCTAAAGTATTTTACCAATTTATAGAGGAGGAAAAGATTAAATTATTTCTATGCCTCACAGCTTTTCTTCTGACTACAAGACTAATCTTTTTGCTACACCATCCTGAATTTAGGCTGCTGAGGAAAAGATGAGGCCCCTAAATATCTGTGGTCCTGTGGATTTGAAAAAGGAAAGTCTGAAGGAAGACAAGGTTCTGCACTTGGTCTTCTTCTTGTCTTTCTCTCCCTCCCTTGATCATCTCATTTCATTCCTAAAGGATAAGCTATCATAGGTTATTTGAGTTAGGCTTTGAAGATGGGTTGGAATTTGGTAGGTAAAGATAGGGAAGGAGAATATTCTAATAATATTTAGCATTTACATAGTGTCTACTATGTGCCAGGCACTGTGCTAAGTGCTAAGGTTCAGAGACTTGCCTGGGCTTCTTGGCTCCCAGGCAGCTCAGGATTCATTAGATCATGCCTAAGGGAAGAGTCAAAAGGTTAACAACAATATGTCCTTGTATTTTCCCTGAGTAATCCAAATAGTGATTTGAGCACAGTAAACATTTAATAAGTGTTTGTAGAACTGAATTTGTTGAGTTGAAGTAATTCCTCTTCTGTTAGGTTATCATTGCTGTTTACGAATATTTGGAAGCGAACAGTCCAGTGAAGTAGGTAAGTTTTGACTTTGTTTCTTCCAGAATCCTATTTTTAAGTCAACATGACATAAATTCAATGAATATTCATAGAATCACCTCTAAATTGGGAGCAGCTTCAGAAAACATTCTGTATAACCAGCACTTGAATAGCAATCGGCTTTATAATATCCTCTTTCCCTGGTAATCTTGTCCCTTTGGAGAACTCTTTAATGCTGACTATAGGAAGGGCCCTATGGTAAGCGCTGGAGACCATCTTAACATGATAAAAATAAGACAATTTCTACCCACACTGAGCTTAAAGTCTTGTAGAGACATTAGAAATGTAGACAGTGATACTGGAAAAATGGAGGAGGAGGAAAGTATATATTATTAGCTCTCTCCCACAACTATTCTGATAAAAATCAAGGACGAAGATCAAGGAACCACATAGTGATAGAGAATTCCCAGGGAAAATCACAGTGAGTCACTTTTCTCATCCAGGTCAGCATAAGGAGAAAGCCAGATGTTTTCAGGCAGTATGGAGGAGGCCCAGCCAGGAAGGTTCATACAGTGTCTTCTAGCATGAGAATGGTCCAGGACCTTTAACTATATGTCATGACAAGGAGCTGGATTGCAGACATAGTGAATCTGAGTCTATGTAGTAGACTGGGAGCAGAAGCAGAAGACAAATTACAGCTTGCTTTCTCTGACTCCCATAGGTTCTCAGTCCACAGAGCTCTCCCATGGCTTTCAAATGAATAATTAGGGAATAGAGTTTTGACCAAGAGTGAACCTGAACTCTTGCCACTGACTCTATAAAAGCTTTTAGTTAATAGGTCTTACTTTGGGCCTTATCTGCTGGAGATCCAATCAAAGCCTTGTAGTTATATAACCCAAACCCAAGCTGAGGTCCCAAGGCTAGAAAGTTTAGATTAGGAGGGTAGTGATCACACTTTGCCCTGGAGCATGAAGGTGCTCTAGTCTAAGACAAAACTGAGATCCTTGAAGAACACAGCACTCAGTATCTAGAGAAAGTAGCAGTGGGATCCCAGAGAATACAGATCAGGACCAAAAAAAGGCCCAACATTTTCTCATGAATTGACACAAACAGAAGAAAAGGATAATTCTAAAATATCTAAAATGAAGGTGTAAAACAAAAAAATGGCTTGATTAAAAAGTCCACTAATGTTCTGGAGTGAAATATAACAAGAGTTTTTTTTTAAAGACCATATAAATGAATTGCAAATTCTAAAAGAAAGAATTAGAAAAGGCAAAAGACTTGGAAGAGGAATTGATAGCTTTGTACAAGAATTGCAGGTGGGGGTATGTCAACACGTAGAAGAGATTAATTCTCATAGCGAGGACATTTTTTTCCCCTTGAGATTCTACTTGGACTTGTGTAATAAATAAAGCTTTAAAAATATGATAGATTGACCACTAATCTAATTTTTAAAAGTTATTACCCAAATAGTCATATGAAAAATGGAGGGGGAATTCATAGAAGTTGAAGAGGAAGTAAAAAAAAATTATCAGAAACTATTTTACCCAATAACACCGACAGAAACAATAAAGGAAATGGAGGAATGATTGCAAAAAGGTAAAAACTCAAATTAACAAAAAAAGAAATAAATTGTTTAAATATCAAGAATCAGAAAAAAAATTGAACAAAATATAAGTGAAATCTCAAAGGCAAAATAAAAATATCAGGACCAAATGGATATATGAATGAATTTTTCAGGCATTCAAAGAAAATCAATTCTAATATTATACAAACTGCAAAAAATGGGAAAAGAGAGGACCTTCCTATCTCTTTCTATGTTACAAATATCAGCTCAATACCTAAACCAGGGAAAGAAAAAAAAAGAGAAGTTAAACTGTAGGTCAATATCTCTAATAATAATGTGACTTTTAAAAGTAAATATTAGCAAATAGGCTACAAAAACATTCACAACATTATATACTATGACTAAGTTGAATTTACACAAGGAATGAAGAGTTGGTTCAATACAAGGAAAACAATAAACTTAAACTATGTAAGTTAAACAGAAAAACCATATGATTTTACCAATACAACACCTATTTCTATTAAAAACACTAGAAAAAAACAAAAATGGATTATTTTCCATAGTATAGTAAATAACATTTTTCTCAAACTAAGAGTAGACATTACATGTAGTAGAGAAGTAGAGAATTTTCCATTAAGATCAGAGTAAGTCAAAGATTCCCATTATTTAACAAAATACTAGGAATGCTAGCTGTATAATAATAAAGCAAGAAGGAGAAATTGAAGGTATAGGCAAAGAAAAAAACAAAATTATAGTTCTTTGAAGATGATATGATGATAGAAAACTCTAGAGAGTTGGCTAAAAGTTAATAGAAATAATTGATGAATTCAGCAGAGTTGAAGCATACAAAATAAGTCTACATAAAACATCAACATTCCTATGTGTTACCAGTAAATGCAGAAGGAGGAGATAGACTGAAAAATACTATTCATAGTAACTACAGAATGTATAAATATTTTGGAGTCTATCTATCAAGACATACTCAGGAACTATATGACTTCAGATACAATGCTATCTTTATAAAAATAACTCACCCTTACCCCTAAATGGAAAAAAAATATATAGTTGATCAGGTGTAGAATGAGCCAATAAAAAAATCAACAATATTACTTAGATTAACTCACTTATTCAGTATTAGAGCAATTAGACTACCAAAGTATTATCTTTTAGAGATAGAGAAAATGATAATGAAATTCATAGGAGGAACAAAATGTTGGAAATATGAAGGGAAGTAATGAGGAAGAATAAAGAAAGAATGGGGCTTAGAAATCCTAGTTCTCAAATCATACTACAAAACAGTAATTACCAAAATAATTTGGTACTCACCATGTTATTGTTGTTCTGTTTGACTTTTGTTCTCAAAGAGGATCATGACATCAAGAGGATGACGTGACTTGTAGTTGACTTTGATTTGAGTGAGGGAGGGTTGGTACTAGCTATACTAGCTGGTATTATCTATAAAATAGAGAAATATATCAATGGAACAAATTCAGTATCCAAAAACAGAGTTGGAGGAGAAGTAAGGGGCCTACATGGAGATAGTGACAGCACTGTAATAGAGAATATCTATATTTAGAACTTAAAATGGAGTCTGATGAGGCTGTGACTTTCCTTGCTTACCATTCTGGGTATGAAAACAAATCCTAGGAAGAAATGAGGCTGTCTCTGTGAGAGGCTGCTGGAAGTGGTGATGTGCTACAACTCTTCACCTTTTTGTTGTATTTTATCTGTACCTTCCAAAAGTGAGAATTTTATTCATAAGTTTCCTTGTTATTTGTGTTGGATATAACCCTCTTCTTTGATTTTTAAAAACCTTTTTGAGTTTTTCCAAGAGTTCTTTTTGGGCCTGACACTAAATCAGTTCTCTTTGCACTTTCACATATAGCTGTTTTGCCATTGTTATCCTATTCTGAATTTGTGTTTTGATCTTTCCTGTCATCACAATGACTTTCTGTGATCATGTTCTTTGTTTGTTTGCTTTTTGCTCTTTTTTCCTATCCTATTTATTGACTTTTAATAATGTTAAAGTTGGGCTCTCTTCCTGTTGGGCACCATCCCAGACTTTTCATGTTATTATTTTCAGTGCTAATTGTGGGGACTTGTGAACTTTTAATTCTGAGATAGTAAGATCTAAGGAGAGGTGTGATCACTGCTTTCCTGGCCCATGCTCCGGTCTCTGAGTGATCACGAGCACTCTTCTCTGCCCTTGATTTGTGACCAGGGTCCTACTCTCCTGTTGCTGCACAACTTAGTATGCTAGTTGTTCTTCATCTTGGGACTGTTACCTGCATCTGTGACCTGGATCCTGTTTGTTTAAAGCAACAGAGTTCTTCACCCAATGCCAGAAAAATATCCCCTGTAATCTCCTTCTGATCAATCTGATTGGGCCTTCTTACCATCTGTGAACTAGAAGCTCTGGGATTCACTGCTGCTGATTCAGTTGTCTCCAAGGCCTGCACTGTGTTGTTGGGGCAGGGCCTTCTGGGCTGCATTTACTGGACTGTGCTCTACTCTTATTCGAGTAAAACAGACCTTTCCTGTGAACTTTCTAAATTGTTTTGGGCTGGAAAATTGCTCTACTCTATCCTTTTGTCAGTTATAATACTCCAGAATTAATTTTGAGGCATTATTTTAAAGTTGTTTGGAGGGGAATTTGGGAGACGTCTGGTGAGTTCCTCTCCTATTCCACCATCCTGGCTCTAACTCCTGAAGTTCATATTAATCTTTTCAGATTTCTCTGAAACCCTCCTGCTCATAATTTTATTTTTTTGGTAGCATACTATTTTTTCATTACAATCATATGTCAAAATTTGTTCAGCTATTTCTCAGTTGATAAGCATCCCATCAACTTCCAATCCTTTGCCACCACAGAAAAAAACTATATAATTATTTTTTTACCTATAGTAGGCCCTTTTTCCTTTGCCTTGTTATTTCTGGGATACAGATCTAGTAGTGACATTTCTGGATCAAAGAGTATACGCAATTTTATAACTCTTTGGGCATGGTTTCAAATTGTTCTCCGGAATGGTTGGACCTGTTCACAACTGCAGCAGTGCATCAGTGTCCCTATTTTTCCACAGGCTTCCTAGCATTTGTCATTTTCCTTTTCTATCATGTTAGCCAATTGATAGGTGTGAGAAGGTAACTTAGAGCTGTTTTATTTTGCATTTCTCTAATCAATAGTGACTTACAGTATTTTTATGTGACTATTCATAGCTTTGGTTTCTTATGAAATTTTAATATTTTAATTCAATTTAATTTTTTTCAGGGGTTATTATATTGGAGGCCTCAGTAGGACTGGGTAGGATAGTATTGGTAACAAGGGACTTTATGTAGGGTATTTGTACATTCCATGTTTTTTCAAATCTACTTCAAAAGTGTATGAGGAAAAGGGAAGAGCCTCAGATAAGAGGAAGTGTCTTTAAATATTTTTTTTAAAACAATGTGACTTTAGGGATGAAAATAACCAGAAATTATAGCAACCAGCCAAGGAAGTTCATGAAGAAGCATGAGAGTTTCACTGCTCTCTGTCATCACCTGCCATCCTATTTAGTCTCAGTGCTCAAGTCTAGGAGGCAGACAATCTATCCAAGAGTTCCGACCAATTTAGTCTTGGGAAAACTGGGAGAAAATTGCTCTGTCTCTCATTTCATAGTCCTTACTCACCTGTTTCTGAATTTATTCTGTAACCCTGACGCATGAGAACAGGATACTGTGGGATCAACTCAGGGACCCACATGTAGCAAGTCAGTAAGAAAGTGTTTGTGTTTGTGGGTAACTTTTGGTGACACTGCCTTGTTATATTTCAGGGACCTTGGATTTTTACTTCATTTCACTTAGCTAATTTTTTAGTGTGAATTCTTTTGGAGTCAGAATTATCTCCATAGAGGCTGGAAAACTGTGTTTTAGGCAGTCACTGGCCTGTCCCAACTCTAGATATGCAATTAAAAAAAATTTATGTTGTTTTTTGTCATCATTTCTAAATATATTTATCTCTCCTCTCTCCTTACCTTCTAAGCAGGGACACTAGTTCACCTCTGAGATCCTTCTCAGTACTTCTAATAAAAGCTACAAAAGAAAAAAGGAGGGAAAAAGAGAATGGCAGAAAGAGAAAAGGAGAGAAGAAGAAAAGAAAGGACAATTTAGCAAAACTAGTCACCACATCAACCATGTTTAATATCATAAAAGTGCTCCATTTCTGGCTAGAATGATTGGGTGTTTTCTTAGTTCTTCTCTAGGGCCAAGCTTGATTGTTATAATTATACAGAATTCAGTTGCTTCTTTTGCTGTTCTTTCTGTTTCCATTATTATTATTTATGTTGCTGATTTCCTGGTTCTACTTTCTTTTATCCCTTATCCTTTCTTACAAATCTTTCCACAATTCACTAATTATATCTATCTATCATCTATCTATCTATCTATCTATCTATCTATCTATCTATAGATACAGATATATATGTATATGTATATATATATATATACAAATATATATGTATATAATGGAGTTGTAGTATTTTATTTTATCCAGGTATAATTTTGTTTAGCCACTTTCCAGTTGGTTGGCTCCAGTTCCCAGTTCTTTGCCTCTAAGAATGTGCTGCCATAAATAATTTGGTTGCATGTGGGGTCTTTCTTTTTAAATTCGAAGGAAGGGAAATCAAGGGCAAATAGGGGAATAGAAGAAGTTTAAGCCCTGGGTCATAAGGAAAATGGGAATTGTGGGTTCATGAGAACCTTAAGGGAACAGGAAATACTTTCTCTGGGGAAACAAATAACAAAGTTTAATTGTTGTGTAAATCAGGGCATAATAGTGACAACACTATAAGCATTTATATGGTGTTTTAAGGTTTGCAAATATTGTCTCATCTGATCTTTACAACCTTTGAGGCAGGTGCTATTATAATTCTTATTTTACAAATGAGGAAACTGAGGGAGGCTGGTTACGTGACTTGCCCACATAGTAACTGACAAGCCGTATTTGAACTCAGGTCTTCCTAATTCCAAGTCCAGCACTCTATCCATTCATTGTCCCACCTAGCTGATATTGTAAAATGATTATATGTCGTGGTAACAGGGACGACAATCTATTTATAGAGATGAGTGGACTAAGAGATGAAAAGTGGTGTAAAAGGCTTTCTCTCTATAAATTTACTCTGTATAGCCCTGGATAAGTCTCTTTGTATAAGTTTTCTCATCAGTAAATGGGAACAATGATGCATATCCTACCGACCACAACAGGGCAATGGAAGAAGCAAATACTTCTGTAATTGCGTTCCATTTAATCCACTTCATTCAACAACCGTTCATTGTGCACCTATTATGTAACAATCACAGAGCTACATGTTGAACATACAAATTAAAAAATGAAATTATGTCTGATCTCAACGTAGATTCCATTAGAGGAAAACAACATGTAAACAGGTAAGTTTATACAAAACACACAGAGTATACAAAACATATACAAAGTAATTTCTTTTTTGGTGGAGCAGTGATGGAAAGAAAGGATTTGGAAGACTAGGAAAGAGACTTTAGTAAGAGGTGAAGTCCAATTAAGACTTACAGATATTATCACAAAGTCAACTTCAAAGGCAAAATCCAATTTTTTTTGTTTTTTGCTTGAAGCTACAGGTACCATTTAAAGAGATTATATATGGGAAATTGCATCTTTATTTGCTGTGTACTCTCATCCTTTTCCTCATAGTTATATGATTTGGCTGCTCTGTTTAAGCTCTTCCACAATGTTCTTCATAGTGATGATAAAACTTTCTCCTTTTTTTCTTGCTTAAAAACACACACATACATATGTGTATAAACATATACACACAAATATAAATACATGTATGCATACACACATATACATGCATGTATACATGCATATATAGAAATATATACTTAAAACAATCTCAAATTTCTACTTGCCAATATACATCTTTTTTTTTGTTTGTTTGTTTTCAGAGCTGTCTCAATTCATGGATGTGTTCTATGTTGGGGGAGGGGAGACATTGAGAGCACTATGGTAATTTCTTTTTGAGATTCACTCCCATTATAGCGAAATTGATCACATGATTGAACAGCTTATACTGTTAAACTAGGCACTAGAGAAGGTGGGGAGGAGAAGGAGATGGTAAATCCTAGGGCTTTGGAAGAAAAATCCTTTATTCAATGTGCAAGGCATGGCAATGGAAAGTTACTCATGAGGAGTAAGAAGAAGAACTCCACTGGAGAAGGTTTCTTTTTGATTTATCCCTTATGTTGCCATTACATTACATTACAATTGATTAAAAATCAGTTGCATAACAGTGGAAACTGTTACATAGATCTCTGCCTTGCCTTAGAAGTGAGATAGGAGTGAGAGTAGGATGGGCAGGAGAAACACTGTAAGGACAAATTCAGGTACCATTTCAACCATCAATACACTTGCTGGGAAAATAGTGCTGGGAAAACATACTGCCTGGGCAGAGTAGAGGTAGTAGTAGTGGTAAGCAGTAGTAGTAGTGGTAGTTCTTGTTACTGTTTATAGTGGATATAAAGTATCATTATAATCCATAACAAGATCTGACATTTGTATCACACTTTATGATTTGCAAAGCACATCATGCATGTATCTCAACAATCTTGTAAATTAGGCTGAGCAAGGACTATTACCCTCATTATGTAAAAAAAGTGCCAGCTACATGGCATAGTAGATAGAATGCCTGACTTGGAGTCAGGAAGACTCATCCTTCTGAGCTCAAATCTGGCTTCCAACACTTACTGTGTGATTCCGAACGAGTCACTTAACCCTGTTTACCTGACTTTCTTTATGTGTAAAGTGAATTGAAGAAGGAAATAGCAAACCACTGCAGTATTATTGCCAAGAAAATTACCCAAATGGGATCATAAAGTTGAACAGGACTGAAAAATGACTAAACAACAACAAAATAAGAAAAAAAAAGTAGACAGAGAATTTAAGTGACTTAACACAGGTCAAATCCAATGCTGTTTCACAAATGTTTGTGTGTATAAATGAAATATAGATAAGTGATAGAGCTATATCACCCACATATGTATAACATACACACATCTATTTAGTTATGTAACTATCTACATATCCTATGTATCTATGTACCTATCATCTAAAGAATCCAAGGTCTTATTTTAAGGTTGCTGCCTATATTAGGATACTAGCCTTTGTTCAAAACCATATAGAAGTTGGAGTGTCAGAGGCACAAATAGTGACAGATAACGCTCTTGTGATCTCTAGTCATTAAGCAGATTTGCTGTCTTTGAGCCCCAGTGCTCCTTCTTCCATGTATATTCCTGGGAATTCCTTTGTAGGGAGAGGTTCTACTTGAGGAAATAGAACCAAAAGTTTAATTGTGTAGACTTGAGTAGCATAAAAATGCTTATATTTATTTATTCTGGAGCATCTTTGCTCCCTGAATAAGATACTGAACTGCCCCTTTATAAGTATCATAGTGCAAGGGGTAGAAATTCATTTCTATGATATTATAAAACTTATGGAATCAGTCTCAGAATTGTAGGGGACCTTAGCTGTTCTTGGAAAAAGGATCTCCCATAAAACATCCCTGAAAAGTGGTCAATTACTTCCAAAGGAAGACCCCTAGGGATTGATAATTCTCTACTCCCAGAGTCAGCTAATTCCATTTTATGGCAACTTTAATTGTTAGGAAGTTTTTCTTTATATCCAGCAAAATTCAGTCTCTCTGAAACTTCCATTCACTGTGCTTTGTGCCAAGAAAAACAAATGTAATCTCTCTTCCAGGTGGCAGCTCTTCAAATACATGAATATAGTTATTTAAATTTTCTAAGACAGCCTCTAAGTTTTCTATCAATTGGGTATCATAAGGCTGGTTTTTTAGTCTCCATCCTGATCATCTGTAGAGTCATCCTAGCTAGTGTTTATCATTCCTAAAATGTAAGGTGACAATTGCTGAAAATGTGTTTTGAGCAGCGCAAAGTAAGAATGGCATTATTGTATGCATCATTCTGGACACTGGACTCACATTCTACTAATGTAACTTACAGTCATTTTTTTGACCATTTTATACCATTGATTGATTCATACATACCTTGAAATCAACTAAAGCATCTAGACTGTTTTACAGTCTGTAGTCTATATTATTTTTTCAATTTTGTATTTGTGCAGTTCTTTAAAAAAACTTGAATTTTAAGACTATATCCATATAAATTATATATACACACATACATGCATATATATGTATATCTATCTATCTATCTATCTATATGTTGAGAGAGAGAGAGAGAGAGATAAATTCCTTCTAATATGAAGGACCTGAATATGCTTTGGAAAAGCTCTCTTTTCTTTGATTAGTTGTCCTCAGCTAGGGGGAATATGAGAACTTCAGTATGTGACACTTCCCAAGGATTCTCAGCTTTTCTTATAAGTATTTATATTCACAAAGCTTCAAAACATCAAAGGAGTTTTATTTATTCAGTCACATACCCAAAAAGAACTTACATGCTTGATCCCCCACTGGAAATTTCTTGTCTCCTGAGACTTGCACAATTTTTATGCCTGAAGAACTTTGAAACTTGTCAGAATTGTGATCAATGCAATGATGATCCATTATTCCAGAGGACCTATGATGAAACATACTATTCAACTCATGCTAGAGAGGAGCTGGATTTAGGGTGCAGAATAAAACATTACCATAGCCAACAAGGGTACTTCTTTCCTTTTGCTATGCATATTTATTACAAAGAATTTGTTTCTCTCTCTCTCTCTTTCCCTCTCTTCTTCTCCTTCTCTCTCTCCCTCTCCCTCTCCCTCTGTCTCTTTCTCTGTCTTTCTCAAATGAGTTGAAGAATGGAAATCAGATAAAAATGTATTTCTTTTAATTAAAAAACAAAATATAAAAAAAATAAAGAGGTGGGAGAGCTAAAGTGTAGACTGCTGTATTTTCAGATTAAGTCACCGTATTGTTAGATTTGCTTAATCAGTTAATTTTGTTATGAGAGCTCTCTCTTGGGGGGTGGGGGTAATTTGGAAATGTTTGTGATGTAAAATTAAATACATCAATAAAACTTTAAAAATATGCCTTAGAGTATTGCTATGAATAGGGCTCCAAATAGGTAGAGAATGTACAGGTTCACTCAAGCATTATGGTGCTTCTCTGTAAAACCCCTTGCCTATACTACATTATTCTTTTACTAATTAATCTTTTTTGGTGCAGTTTGGTGGTACAGTGGATAGATTGCTTGTCCTAAAGTCATCAAAGTTCTTCCTGGTCCTGAAGTCATCAAAGTTCTTCTGGAATTCAAATCTAGTCTTAGATACTTACTAGCTCTGTGACCCTGGTTAAGTTACTTAACCCTATTTACCTTACTTTCCTCATCTGCAAAATAAGATGGAGAAGAGAATAGTATCTTTACCAAGAAAGCCTCACAAAGACTTGGAAACAACTGAAAAATGACTGAACCACCACAACAAAAATTTCTCTTTTTAAAGTCAGCTAGTGTTGTGAGCCTTCTCGCTGCTTTTGTTGTCCTTTGATGTTGGCTTAGGGCATGCATGGGTCCCCTTGCCACTTCTGCTGCTCTTCTCCAGTGTTTGCCTGCATGGTCCATTGTCTTTTGTTCGTGAGAGGACATTGATGAACATGACTTTGGTGAGAATCTCACTGTCCCATTAATCTTCTAAGTCTCTATGCTAGCTTGTACTGGAACTTTTCATTTACTTCTACACTTAATAGTATTGTTTTTCAAATACAACTAAAGAGAGTTTTCAACATTCACTTTTATAAGATTTTGAGTTCCAAAGTTTTCTCCCTCTCTTTCCTCTCTGCTCAAGCAATTTGAAAGAGGTTAAATATATACATTCATATTAAACATATTTCTATATTAGTCATGTTGTAAAAGAAGAACCAGGACAAAATAGGAAAAAAACATGAGAAAGAAAAAAACAAAAACAATAAAAAAATGAAAAGAGGATACTTTGATCTACATTCAGACTCCATATTTATTTCTCTGGATGTGGATAGCATTTTCAATCATGACTCCCTTGAAATTGTCTTGGATTTTGTATTGCTGAGAAGAGCTAAGTCTGTGTTAGTTGATCATCACACAGTATTGCTGTTGCTGTGTACAATGTTCTCTTGGTTCTGTTTACTTCACTCCATATCAATTCATGTACATCTTTCCAGTTTTTTTCTGGAATCCTCCTGTTTATCATTTCTTATCACACAATAGTATTCCATTACATTCAACTATCACAACTTCAGTCATTCCCCAATTGATGGTCATCTCCTCAATGATCAATTCTTTTCCACCACAAAAAGAGCTGTTATAAATATTTTTGTACATGTAGGTCCTTTCCCCCATTTTATGATCTCTTTGGGATACAAACCTAGTAGTTTACTGCTGTATCAAAGAGTATGCACAGTTTCATAGCCTTTTGTGCATAGTTCCAAATTGCTCTCCAGAAGGGTTGGATCAGTTCATAACTCCACCAACAATGCATTAGTGTTAGAATTTTCCCACATCATTTTCAACATTTATCATTTTTCCTTTTTTTGTCATCTGACAGGTGTGTGGTGGTACTTCAGAGCTGCTTTAATTTATATTTCTCTAATTAATGTATTGAGGCATTTTAGACTTGAGTTCCATAGCCCCAGTTACAATAAAATATGCTTCTTCCTATGGCTATGGGACCGCCTTCTTGGACTGTTTAAACAAATGTCTCTTTTCTTATCTGAATCCATTTGTGACCTACTTTTACTTAAAATGCATTTTTGTTTATTTTTAAATGTTTTTTGCTGTTAAAATTTTGAGTTCCAAATTCTCTCCCTTTCTTCTCCCACTCCCCTATCTACTGAGAAGACAAGCAAAATTATACAATTAATCATAGATGTGAAATAATGCAAAACACATTTCAATTTTAGCAGTGTCTCAGAAAAAGGCAAAAAAAATAGAGAAAATTATACTTTAATTTACACTCAGAGTTCATCGGTTCTCTCTCTGGTGAATAGCATTTTTTTCATCATGAATCATTTTATTCTAAGTTCTCACTTTTCTTTGCATCAGTTCACATGGTTCTTACCATATTTTTTTCTCGGAACTACTCCCTCCCAATATTTCTTGTAGCATATTATTTATCACAGTTATATGACAACTTATTCAAGTGTTCCTCCATTAATGAGCATCCTCTTGATTTCCAGTTCTTTGCTACCACAAAAAGAACTACTTTAAATATTGTTGTACATGTAGGTTCTTTTAATTGGATTTCTTTGGGATACAAACTTAATAGTGGTGTTACTGGATCATTTTTATAGCTCTTTGAGCATAGTCCTACATTATTCTCCAGAATGGTTGGAGCAGTTCATACTCTCTCAGCAGTTTATTAGTCTACCTATTTCCCCCTCATCCTGTTCAGCATTTGTCATCTCTGATAGGTATAAGTTGGTATCCCAGTGTTTTTTTAAATTTGTTTTTCACTAATAAGTAGTTATTTAGAGCATTTTTTCCCATATGACTTTAAATAGCTTTGACTTTTTCCTGAAAACTGCTTGCTTATATCCTTTGACCATTTATTATTGATGGAATAGCTCTCATTTCTATAGATTTGATTCAGTTTTCTATCTATTTGAGAAATGAGGCTTTATCAGAGAAACTTTCTGTAAATTTGTTTTTGTATTACTCCACTGTCTATGGTAACTTTTAGCAAAATGTAGTTTCCCTCCTTATCTCTTTTATTTGGTCTGCTTTTGCTTTTTACTTTATCTGAGCTGATGATTGCTACCCGCTGACTTTTTTTCCTTTGGCTGAAGCGTATTAGATTCTTCAACTCTTTAACTGAGTCTTTTAATTTCAGGTATATTTCCTGTACACAACATATTGTTGAATTCTGATTTCTAATCATTTTTGCTATCTGCTTTCATTTTATGGGTGAGCTTATCCCATTCACACTCACAGTTATGAGTAATTTGTATTTCCCTCCATCATATTTTATTCTATTTTTTTAAGATAGAAGGATCTGTTTATTTGTCTCTGTCTCTTTTTTTCTATTCTTCCTCAAGTCTTTTTTGTTTTTTGTTACTGTTTTCCTTGTATCATCTCCTTACCCACATGTCTTATCCCCTTTGCCTATTTCTAAGATTTCTATATCTTCTTCCACTTTCAGCCAATGTTGATTATAATGAGGTCCAAACATTGCCTGCCACCCCTTCCTTTTGTCCTCCACTATGAAAGCTCTTTCTTGCAAGCCTCTTTTATGTAAAAAAATTACTCATTTTACTTCTCCCTTCCCCCTTCTCACAGTAAATCCTTCTTCCTCATTCCATCATTATTTTTTTTCTGAAAATCACCCCAAGATAATTGGCTTACACTCACACCCTCTGTCTATATATACTCCTAACTGCTTTAACAGTACTAAGGTTTTTAGTTTAATCTTCCCATATAGGAGTGTCAACTATTTAACTTTATCGAGTCTCTGATGAGGGCTCTTTCATGTTTATCTTGTGATGCTTCTCTTGAATCCTGTGTTTGAAAGTCAAATCTTCTATGTAACTCTGGCTTTTTCAACAGGAATGCTTGGAAGTTCTCTGTTTCATTAACTATACCATTTTCCCCCTGAAGGATGGTACCCAGGTTATTCTTAGTTGTAATCTGAGCCTCCCTTGACTTCTGGAATTCCAAGCCTTTTGCTCCATTAACATGGAAGCTGCTAAATCTTGTGTGATCCTGACTGTAGCTCCATAGTATTTGAATTGTTTTTTTCTTGATGCTTACAATATTTTCTCCTTGACTTGGGAGGTCTAGAATTTGGCTATAATATTCCTGAGAGCTTTCATTTTGTGATTTCTTTTGAGAGATGATTGGTGGATTCTTTCAATTTCTGTTTTGCTCTTGGGATCTAAGATGTCAGGAGTCTTCCTTGATAATTTCTTGATATATGATGTCTAAGCTCTCTTTTTTTTATTTTGGCTTTCAAGTAGTCCAATAATTCTTAAATTACCTCTCCTCAATCTTTTTTTTCCAGGTCAGTTGTTTTTCTGATGACATTTCACATTTTTTTTCTATATTGTTCATTCTTTTGACATTATGTTGTTGTTTCTTGATGTCTCATGCAGTCGTTAGGTTACACTTGTCCAATTCTAGTTTTTAAGTTATGTTTTCCTTAGTGATCTTTTGTACCTCTTTTTCCATCTGCTTTTTAATTTTGTTTTTTAAAGAGGTTTTTTTTTCTGCAGTGAATTTTTGTCTCTTTTACCATTAGATCAATTTTATTTTTGAAGGTATTAATTTTTTTCAGTATTTTTGTGCCTCTTTTTTCGAGTTGTTAATTTTCTTTTCATATTTTTTTGGTATCACTCATTTCTTTTCCAAATTCTCCACTGACACTCTTATCTCTTTCTTTAATTCTTCCAGGAATTCTTGTTAGGCTTTGGTTTAATCGTTATTTTTCTTTAGTTGTACCTATTTTCATGTTGTTGTCTTTTTCTGAGTTTGTGTCTTGGTCTTCCCTGATGCTGTAGTAGCTTTTTTATGATCAAGTTCTTTTTTTTTGTTTGCTCATTTTCCTAGTCTGTCTCTTGACTTTGAACTCTGTGTTAAATTGGACTTTACTCACCTCTGGGTGGGAAAGCAGTGTTTCAAACTTTGGGCTCTTTTGTGCTGCTTCTCTTGGTTTGCAATTTTTTTGGTGCTAATAAGGTGGTATAATGTGCAGAAAGACATGGTCACAGTTTTCTTATTTATTACTCTGGTTTTTGTCCAAGAAGAGTCCCTGCTCCCCTGAAGCCTCAAGCATTAGGGCTACCTTTGACCCTGGAACTGTGACCAGGTCCCCTGCTCTTCTTCACCTAAAAGCTCTTGTGCTCCTTTTTGCTTTGGAACTGCTACCAGGGCCACTGCTCTCTTTTGACCAGCCACAATTGTTCCTCTCTGCCCTGGAACTAGGACCCAGGACTGCTTATGGGCAAGAGAGTAACCAACCAGTACCAACTTCATCCAATGCCATCAAAGCATCTCCTATAATCTCTTTCTAAGCAGTTATGTGACCCCCTTACTGTCTCTGAGCTGAGAGCTTCCAGAGCTGCTGATGCTTCTGGTAGTGCTATCATGGCCACCTTCGAGACCCACCATGGTTATTATTTCTGCCACTCTTCAGGGCTACCTTCCACCCCACTGTCACAGAGCTTTCATGCCCATCTACTGAGTGTCTAAAGCTGGAAAAATGTCTCACTTTGGATTCTTTTTGGCTCTGTTCTTCCAAAGAAGATTTTTTAAATTTTGGAGTTATCATAAAGTTGGATAATGTTGAAAAAGTTCAGTTGGGTTGCTACCTATATCCTTCTGGTCTACCTCCTATTTCCCCCAGAAATAAGGGAGTGCACTTTCTACTCTTGTCAGTGCCTCCCACTGAGACTTGTGTTATATAAGGGGTACTGTAATTCTGGTCTTTTAACTTGCTTCTAATATACCTAACTACTTTATATCTAACTCATAGCTCCCCTTCTTGTCTACAAAGATATCATCTGAGATGGGGCAGCTAGGTGGTGCAGTGGATAGAGCACCAGTACAGGTAGCCAGGAGGACTTAAGTTCATCTCACTTCATACAGTTGAAACTCACTAGCTGTGTGACCTTGGGCAAGTCACTTAACCCCAATTGCCTCATCCTGGGTCATCTCCAGTCATCTTGATGAATATCTGGTCACTAGATTCAGATAGCTCTGGAGGAGAAATGAGGCTGGTGTCCTGCACAGCCATCCCTTACTCAAAACAAAGTCAAGTACAAGTCATGTCATTATTTCTCTGATTACATGGTCTTCTTCGGCAATGAAGGGCGAGCACACACACCATCTGAGATATTCCTATAGAAGCAGCATGACTAAGTAAGAAAAGAATGAATTTAGAGTTAGATGATCTGAGTTCAAATCCCAGAATTTGTAACTTACTGCCTCTATGAATTTTGGCAGGTTATTTTAATTCTCTGGGCCTCATCTACAATGAAGGAATGAAGGAAATGAAGATGTCTCTTCCAAGACGTCTCAGTTCTCAATCTATGATCCTATAGTAATGGCATTCCTCTTTTCTACTTGTCTAGTAATCCTGTTCAAAAAAGAAATTATATTAGGCTAGCACAGTCTGTTCTTAATGAACACATTCTGGCTCATAAGAGATCACCACTTCCCCTTCTAAATGCTCACTAACTAGCCTTTTAATAATATGATGTGGAATTCTGCCAAATGTAATTTTATTCTTTCCATCCTTCATGGACAAAGAATAAGAAAAAAAATAATAGCTATTGTTTATATTGCATGAAAATATCCATTGAATTAATTTAGTTTGGATGCTCCTTAAAAAAGGAAATAAAACCTGTCTTACTAAGTTTTCACACAGCAATAGCTTGCAACAGTATAATACTATTATTTTGCTTCCCCACATGCCTACAAACAATTTCATGGAAGTCATTTTGGATGGTTCCTTTTAAGTGTTTCTCTGGGGCCTATCCAAGCCTTCTATGCTAGGATTGCCTTTTCTACTTGCATTTAGTGAATTGCTGAGAAGGAATGGGGTATAACAGTGTGGCCTTGTGTCACTGGGGATATACTAGGGAATGCAAGTTATCTTAGAGGAGATGATGACCATAGAGATCTGCCCTCTGGGTTCAGTCTTTTAGAAGGAATAAACACTCAAACCCAAGTGCATTAGCCCTTCCCCATGCTTTGGTGATTAGTACTGCAAAAATAAACAGTTTATAAATTCACAGTAACCTTAGAATACCCATACCAATTATTTTATAAGCATTCCCTGAAAGACAGATACATTTTCCTTCATTCTATGTCTATGGCAACCATCTGTCTGCCCTGACCTATAATGGTGAGAGATAAGCATTCCACTCTCTGGGGCCTCAGGGTCTAGGAGATATATTGAGAAATAGGATATATATTCACCATTCCCTGGTTTAGTGATCTTGAACTTCACCCTTCCAAACCTAAGTTTTTCATTATACAAGATTAATGTGTCCTTTATACATCCTCCTGGGAAGTCCTGAGATACCAGGGTGGGGGATATTCGGATATTTCCCTGGTGGTCCATGAGACAGCTAAAGGAAGGAGAGTAGCACAAGGGTCCTTAACCTTAGATCTGTGAGCTCTTTAAAAAAAAAATCTATATTTCAATGTAATTTTTTTCCTTTGTAATCTGAAAAGTATTTTGTGATTTTTGTAATCCTGAATTTTATTGTTTGTATTTGCAAAATTTTTTTTTTCTGAGAAGAGGTGCATAGGCTTAACCAAACTGCCAAAGGAGTCCATGATATAAAGATAACAACCTGTAGATTATAGGAATGAAAGATATTGGGAATTGAAACTCTTTTTACACCTTTATGCAAATTAGTAGATTTAATCCTTGGTCCTCAATTCTTCAAATAACTAGTACTGGATTTAGCATTTAGCACAGGTTTACTAAAAACTTTCCGACTGAAGTACTGCCTCTTATAAATTGTACCCAATGGTTTAGAAAAAGTGGAATTTGCCCAGCTTTGAGTTTGAATATGGTGATGGATCAGGTTTATCTAAGGAATTTTCTGAGACTTATCAACAGAAATTTGACCACCAGATGAAAAGCTTTTTTGGCCACACCATAACAGTTTAAAAAGACAGTCCACTAAAGTACAGAATGACTTTGGTCAGCGTCTATGGAAGCAGTTAACACCCATCTTTTCAAAGTTATCAATCCTTGGAGCATTTCAATAAAATTTAAGGGTGTGGTGAGGTGAAAAGATCACTGACTCCGTTACCATCAATGCATAAACACTTAAAGTGAAAATATGACACAAGAAAGTGATTGAAAGAAGAAATGACAACTACTTACAAAAGTGTGTGTGTGTTGTCATGTGGAAAGAGTTCGCAAGTGAAAAGAGCACTAGACTGAGAATCAGAGGACCTAGATTTAAATCTTACATGGGCTACTCACCATGTGACCAAACTGTGAACCTCAGTTTCCTTACATGAAAAATGAAAATAATTATACTTATACTGACTCATAGAGATGTCACAGGGCTCAGCTGAGATAATTCATGTAAACCTATATGGAAACATGAACTATTATTATAAGGAAACATCTAGCAAGGAACCCATATGTGACTTCCTTAAAGAGAAAAAAATTGAGCTAATAATTCAAACCCTAACTCCCACCCAAGGCTCAACAAAGGATTTGCAAGTGTGCCCATTGATATTTATGATTTTCATCTGGTGCTGAGACCTATGCTTAGGTGAAAGACTTGAAGAACTGACTGCAAATTAAACTATAGGTATATAATTGAGACCTGCAGAAGGCCAAACTCTTTACATTGAGATTGTTAGGGAAGGAACACATCTCTAGGTTAACCTTATAAAATCTAAATCCCTTTCAGCTTTGATGTGCTAGAAATCTCAGGACTAGAAAGAGGCTTACTGTATCCTGAAATTAATATAAAATGGGGGAGAGAGTCGGGGAGCAGAAGGAAAAGATGGCAGTGTAAACTCTGTTTCTAGTCAGTGGCAGTCATAGATTTTAGTAATAGCAATCTCAGTTGAGTCTATATTTTGTAAAGGGGCCAGGGGAGAAGAGAAAGCCCTAAGGCTGAAATGGCAGAATTTTTTCTTCTCCTCCCCTTTGGGTGTCTCACCCTTCCTGGTGGTAATGAGGAATATTTTCCACTAAGGCAATAGTGTTTTATTTTATGTATGTATTTGTATACATGGGGATGGGTGAGAGGGGAAGGTGGCAACTGGCCAGAGGATAATCCAATAGAGGGTTCAATTGTCCCAGGAGAGGAATTAGTCCTATAGGTGGGGCACTGAACCTTGAGAGAGGGTGCCAAGGAGATGGGACCCTGGGGGAATGGCTGAGAGTGATTACGGCAAATGGATGCTGGGGGTGATGGAAAACTTTAAGCTGAAATTTAGGGTAAGCAGTCACCATTTTCCTCTACCTCTCAGTAGCAACCAGCCTTCTCTGGATGTCTGCACCCTGTAACAAAGTCCGATTTACCCAGTATTAGTTATGAATTTGGTAGCAAGGCCCCAGAGTCTTCCTTCTAGTTTCTAGTACCTCCTTTGCTTGGGCTATGGCTGCTGTCCTAAAAACTAATGTTATGACACAACTCTTCGGTGTTTGCAAAGGAAACAATACCGGACTTGCTTGCAGCCTGCCGATCTCTTTATTTTACCGCCAACTAGTTATATACCTTGAGTAAGTTGCTTAATCGCTATGTGACTCAGTTTCCTTAGCTGTAAAACAGGGATGACAATACTTGCATCAACTCCTCATTATTTCTTGTGAAGATCCAATGAGATAATCCATGAAAAGAATTTTGTGCACCTTAAAATGCTAAATAAGTTATTATTAGTATTTTTCTGGTGCTGTTGATGGCTGGCATGGAGCCATCCACACTCCAACTCTCATGCTACCAAATAGCAGAGTATAGTCCCCTAGTGACTTGAAAGAACAAATGTACTTCCCTAAATACCTTACTTACTACTAGAAAGGAACTGGAAGAGGCTTAGAAGAGGGTTCATGAGTTTATGATGAAGCTGAAAATTCTGCGCAACACCATCATTTTCAAAGCTGTTTGGAATCAGCCCTCCTCTTAAAAGCTATTGATATGGAAGCTATATCCCAAATATCTGTTTAGCACATTTTGCTCAAGAATGAGCAGGTCTGGCAAAAGGCAAAGCATCATTTATTTTCCCCAAGAACAGCAGTCAGCTTTGGGTGAATGACACACAAGGCTCTCGCTCTACTCTTAAATACTTTGTGTATTTTGGTAATAAACCGCCATGTAAAACAATAGCAGCCAAATAATCTCTCTACTTCTTCTTTGTTTAACTGGACAAAAGAACCCCCACAGATATGGTTACACAGTGAGATGAAGACCAAGAAAGAATTCTGGGAACCTCCTCTTTGTTGATTCAGGACTGGAAACTCAGGCATTTTCCAAGAATGAAAACTGGGCAAGGGATAGCCAGCAGGAGGAAAGCGGGTCTGCCCTGGCAGCCGCCCCAGATAGGAACCCAATGGAAGGAAAGGCATGGAGTGCTTGAGCCCCAGGTTGGTGAGTGAAGGATCCAGGCCTTTAGCTGATATATTTAAAACTTCTTTTGCCCACCGAATGTAGCTGTTTGTGTTCATGCTGTTTCTTTAAGACCTCAAGCTCTAGTGAAAGCTTCCATTTTCCCAGAGCTGGTCAAATGAACGTGGAATTGAAAGCAGATGTGAAAGCCAGCATGTTATTGCACAAGGGCGAATGGGGCATGAGCAGAGTGTGGAGGGGGAGGTGGCGGGGGTTGCATGAAGGGACCCTCAGCAGCCCCAGGACTCTCATCACTCGAGGGGGTCTGAACTCCAAATTCCACCAGCCTGCATTCTGAAAATGAAGTCCTAACAGAAAACAGATGGGAGTGGACCAAGAGGAGGGGGAGGAGTAAGAAGAGGGAGGTTTGGAGGAGAGGCTTGTGGGGGAGGAGGGGTGGCAGAGAAGGTTAGGAAGCAAACAAGGGAAGAAGAAGACAGAACATGAGTCCGTTAAAATATATTGTCTGTATAAGAGAAAAAAAGTCCTTGAGGAGGTGAGGGGTGGGGGAAAAATGGCGGGGAGAGCAGGGTGTGAGACCTAAACACACCTAGGCCCTCCTGTAGCTCGATTTCCCATTATTTGGAAGGGAGTGTATGTGTCATGAAAATATCCTCTAAGAGCCAATGGCAAGCTAGGAAATTATAAAGGCAGAGGAACATAGAGCTGCCCTATCCCTCTCCTGGAACAGCCCAGATACATTTGCAAATGCCAGTAGTCTTGATAAATCAAACTCACTGGAGTCAGCCCAGCCTCCATGCTACTTCTCAGAAGGGCTTTGTCTCGGCCAGAGCATGCCAAATGGAGTCTGCTGTGGAGGAGGAGGCGGCGGTTGGTATAGTCTATAGTCTACATAATAATAACTCATGGACCTTTTCCACCCTGGGAACCAGAGCTAATCTACTTTTATTTTCCTGGACCAATTCATCAGAGATTTGACAATACCCAGATCTGGATAAAACTGCGTGAAAGGGTTCAATTTGATTTCCCCTTGTCATGGGTGTGAAGTACTGTGGTTTCACATAAAGACCACTGGCTTAGGAATCAGAGGACCTGGACTCAAACCCTACTTCCATCTCTTGCTCCCTATCTTTAGCCAGTCTCTAACTCCTCTGAGCCTCAGTGTTTTTGTTTATAAAATGGGTTTAAACTAGAAGGCCTCTTAGGTCCTTTCCAGTTCTGGGTCTCTGATCCCATGATTTATTATATGGCTGCATGAAGAAAGAAAATCCTGGGTTCTAGAGTTGGAATGGAACCTAGAAATCAACTCACTTATTTTGTGGATAAGGAAACTGAGGCCATGAGAAAAACCATCACATGCCCAAGGTCATATAACTAAGAGCAGAGGCCAGATTCTAAAGCCACATCTGGTCCTGTTTTCACTATACCACATTACTTCTCTGTCAAGAGGCCCTCAAGTCCACATCTTTAAATCATTTCCACAAAGTTCTACATAAAACAGCAAAAAAAAATCCCTAAAAACAAACAAAAAAACAAACCCTAGTCATTTCCAAGGGTCATAAAACAGATCTAGGCCAGTTTTGGGGGAATAAATCTAAGAGCAGACGGAATTCTCCCTAGGTCACTCTAAGCTGGGCCTGCACTTCCAATGATTCCAAATTTCACCTGGCTATGTCTGAGGGTTGGGGCACAACTTAACTTAAAATTCTGAGAAAACTACCCCTTTAGGAGCATGGCAAACAAGTGCAAAGAGTTATGCTTTCCATAATTCCATCTCAGCACCTGGAGAAGCAAATTTGTAAGGTTTGATCATTTTTCCCCTGACTCCCTCCTTCAGATGCTGCTACCACTGCCAACAGCCCAAGACCCACACTCAGGCAAGCATTCAGAGAATCTGGCACCCTAGGAGATGGGGATAGGGGACATGATGAGGTGATTATGGGAGGTTATACCAGCACATCATCACATCAATATTTCATTCTGCACTTTGGGTCTGGGGAAGCTAACATAAAAGCCAGCATACTTAGAAACTCCAAAAGAGCATCCTCAGGCTAAGATTAAATCCATTTTTTTCGACTCTTCTTCCTGCTTACCAGAGGAAATGTGTCTGTCCCAAGTCTGTATCCCAGACTGAGCATTTTATTTTCTTTTTGGTATCACATGTCAATCATGGGAAGGGTTAAGGCAAAGAAAAAAAATAAATCTGACAGGATGTTATTTTATAGAATCAGCCTCTACCTTAACTCTTTCTTCTAAAATTCTGCCTTTATTATGCATATATAGCTGGCACCAGTCCTCCCAAAGCTTTGAACTGCCATACACACCTGTTACCACCATATTTTATAATCATGTTTCCAAAATCTTTGTTCCTCTATCCTTGTTAATACACAATGCAAAGTCTTCCCTTTGTCCCCATCTTGTCCCATCTGTTCACAGAAATCCCAGGGCTTGAAGGGCCTTCTGAAATCATTTATCCCTGATTCCTGTCAGTACAAGAATCCCTTCTTCAGTCACATAGACAAGTTGTCACATTGCCTTTTCTTGTATCTGTTTTGCAAATGAGAAACTTACAGCCTTATGAAGTAGCCCATTCCACTTTAGGACAGGTCTAATTGTGAAGAAGCCTTCCTTTGACCCCATCAATACTACTACTAGGTGTATTTCCAAAGATGATTACGGGAAAAGGAGAAGGAGCTATATCTTCTAAAATACTCATAGCAGCTCTTTTTATGCTGGTGGCGAACTGGAAGTTGTGGGGATGCCTGTTACTTGAGGAATGGCTGAACAAGTTGTGGTGTATGATCTTGGTGGAATACAACTGTGCTATAAGAAATGAGCTTGATGAGCTTAACATAGATGAAGAGACTTGTGTGAAATAATTTAGAGCAAAATGAGCACAACCAAGAGAACACTGTACACAGAAATAACAGCATTGTTTTATGAGTGACTTTCAGTGACTGTCATAAATTTCTAAATTAACTACAAAGGACATATGAAGGAAGACGCTCTCTGCCTCCTGAGAAAGAACTGAACAATAGAAATAAATAGAGAATGATTTTATATATATATATATGTATACACATACATATGTGTATATATGAACGTATACACACACATATGTGTATATATAAATGTATACACATACATATGTGTATATATCTTTACATACACCCATATGCACACACAAATATATATATACATATACACATACATACATACATATATTTGTATCTAGTGGTAACCATCTCTAGGGCAGGGGGGAGGGAAGAAGCAAGGGAAAAAGGAAAAGACAAAAGAAAATTTACATGATAACCTTATATATTTAAAAATAATAGTGAGTTATATATAATAGATTTGTGGCTTATGGATATTTTATATTATATATAAAGCAAATATAAATACACATAACGTATAAATAAATAAAAATAGTAAAATAAATCATTATATAAATGAAACTTTCCTTTAAATTATGCCTCTGCAATATGAACTCACTGCCAAACAAACTAGGTCTCCATCCTCTCCTACAGGGCAACCATTCACATGTTGAAGATATTTGTCATGTTTAGTGACCTCACTGAGGGCAGCTAGATGCTTTCTTTATTAGCTCCCCACTAATCGTAAGTTTCAGCTACCCATTCATCATTTTAAATATGTCATTTCTTAGTCTAAAGAGTATTCTTATTGGCAAGTGTAACAGGGAATTGGTAGAATCTGCACCTGCTTCTAGCCAACCATGTGTATTAGCCCAGCACTCAGGTAAATGGGGAACGAGGAAATGACTCCTTACTGTCTACTGAGTCATAAGAAAATCAGTGGAGCTGTTCCCTTCTCACTCCCAGCTCTAGATGTTTTCCCTTTTCTTTCACCCCTTGTTTGTAATTCTATGAATTTGATGGAAAATTTCTGGAATTTCCCTTGAAGGCTGGCAGAGGAGTGACCCTTTTTTACCTAGGCAGCATATTGATTGTTCCCAACTTGACTACCCAAAGTGGGCTCAGATAATGCAAGTGGAAGCCTGAGATTCTGGAGGTATCTTTTACTTTGAATTTCTTCGCTTGATCTGGGGTGCTGGAATACGGATCCTGAGATGTACATGCCTGAGTCTGGAGATGGCTTTGTGAGTTGGAGAGATTGTAGATCTTATGTCCTTCAGTGATGCCAGTTACTCTTCAAGAACACTCTTTGGCAACTACTTTAGAGCTAGTCATGAAGAGGAACCCTCATTTGAAGGAGCCCCAAAACCATGGCTTGCCAGAAATCATAGAAATAGAGAGTTAAAACATACATGTCCATGCATATCATAAGTCTAAATGTATGTGTTCACAGGTGTCATAAATTCAAGGTTGTATATTTGCATACAAACATACATTTAGACAAATGTGTGCACATGTATCATAAATCCAGACATATATATGCATACAAGTCCAGGAGTACATGAACAAGTGAGTCATTAGTATAGCTGGTGTGTGTACACGTGTCCAAACATATATCTAGATGCACAGATAGAACCTGTCATGAGTTGAGGTTTATGTGTGTAAACTCATCTAGACAAATGTCTAGATATATACATATATGGCATATAATGAGTACAGAATACATCTAGGCATAAGCGTATGTACATGTTTTGAGTCCAAGTGTACACACATGTGTATCACAAGTTCAGACATAGATCTAACATGTAAATACATACATGTCACAAGTTCAGACTTAATGAGTTCAGATATATGTGTACATAAGTCTTTAGTCTAGGAACAAATCTAGAAATGCAAATCCATTCTATGTGTAATGCAGTATGTAATAAACTACAATGTATGTATACATTATGAGTCCAGGTATATGGTCATGAGGCCAGATTCACATGTACACATATGTCATGAGTGCATGGTACATGTACATGCATATTATGGAGCCATAGTATATGTATGTGCCACAAGCACAGGCACAATAAGTCCATGGCACAGGGTGTCATGATTCCAGGCAAATCTGTACACACGTGTCACGGATTTCAGATCAATTAAACTATTTTTCTTCCTCAGCTGGCCCTTCTCCTAGTTTTATGTTGTACTCATTTTGCCAAGTCAAAAAGCCTGTTAGACATTTTCATTTCAGTATTTTCATCATTGCTGACACCTTTAGAGTTCGAGTCAATTGAATTTTGGTTAAACAGGACTTCTTGATCTATGAAAACATGGCTCAAACCCAAAACTCATCAAAGCATCTTGGAGAGTAAACTGCTCTGACCAAACATCATTTTGTTGAAATAAATGTAAATTAATCAGAAACAGTTTCCCCTGAGACATATGAGGGTTGAGACTTTAAGGTAAAAGACCATTACAGAAAAGTCCATTTGAGGGTTTCCTGAGCCCTCATCATGTGGGAAATTGTTTGAGACATTTTGATGAGTTTGTAACACTACTGAATGGGTCCATTCCGCCTGTAAATTTGTGGTTTCCATGGGATTGTTTAAGCTTTCATTTTGCTTGCTCTGTAAAACATCAGGCCTGTGTTTAACCAAGATTTTAAACATATCTACATTGGGTTGGTGAGTTAGGGAATTAGTCAGGGAAGTCTAAGCACATACAAACTTTATCTTAGATTGTATTTTTATATCCTTTGACATTTTTAGAGAAAAGCACATATTGGATCATAGATTTAGCCATGGAAGGGGTCATCAAGGACCTCAGTCTAACAATCCCTTTTTATTTTTCTTCATTATTTACTTCGCATTCCTTTCTTTTTTTAAAGTTTGAGTTGCAGACTCACTCCCATCCCTCCCCCAACTACTGAGAAGATGAACCGAATGTTATGAATTATACATGTGAAATCATGCAAAACATATTTCCACACTAGCCATATTTCCAAAAAGCATTAAACATAAAGCGAGAAAATTATACTTCAGTTTGCACTCAGAGTTTATCAGTTCTCTCTCTGGAGTTGGATAGCATTTTCTTTTCATTATGAGTATTTTGGAATTGCCTTGGATCATTGTATTGATCAGAGTAACCAAGCCTTTCACAACTGATTGTCAATACAATATTGTTATTACTCCACACAATGATCTCCTGCTTCTTTTTACTTGACTTTGCATCAGTTCATATAGATTTTGCTATATTTTTGAAACTATTACCTGTTTATTTCTTATAGCACAAAAGTACTCCATCATAATCATATGCCACAACTTCTTTATCCATTTCCCTCATTGATGAACATCCCCTAAATTTCCAATTCTTTGCCACCACAAAAAGAGCTGCTATAAATATTTTTGCACATATAGGTACTTTGCATTTTTTCTTTGATATCTTTGGCATACAGACCCAGAAGTGGTATTGCAGAGTCAAAGGTTATGCATAGTATTAGAGACATTTGGACATGGTTTCAGATTGTTTTCTAGAGTGGTTGGACTAGTGTGCTACTCCACCAAAAATTCATTAATGTACCCATTTTCCCGCATCCCCTCCAGCATATGTCATTTCTGATCAGTATGAGATTGTACTTCAGAGTTGTCTTAATTTGCCTTTCTCTAATCAGTAGCAGTTTACAGTATTTTTTATGTGACTATAGATAGCTTTTTCTGAAAAGCACCTGTTCATATCCTATGATCATTTATTAACTGGGCAATGACTCTTATTTCCATAAATTTGACTCAGTTTCCTAAAGATCTGAGAAACAAAACCTCTGTTAGAGAAACTTGTTGTAAAATCTTTTGATATGACTTCATTGTCTTTGATACATTTTAGCAAAATGTAATTTCCCTGATTTTCTTTTTAGACAAGATCTACTTTGCTTTTGCTTTGTCTGAGATCATACGGTTACCCCTGCCTTTCAAAATTTCAGCTGAAGCATAATATACTCTATTTCAGTCCTTTTTGTATTTCAAGCGTGCCTCTTGGAAACAACATGTTGGATTCTGATTCCAATCCATTCCGCTATATGCTTCTATTTTATGGGTTCACTCATCCCATTTACATTCACATTTATGATTACTAGCTGTGCATTTCCCTTCATCCCATTTTCCTATTTATCTTTCTCCCTTTTTATCCTGTCCCTCCTCAAAAATCTGTCTTGTTCCTGATCAAATCTGCCTTCCTCCTATATCTCTTATCTCCTTCTCTTACTATTTTCCTATTGAGTAGGATATATTTCTATGACCAAGTGTGTGATTACATATACACATATATACATACATATATGTATTGTGTGTGTGTATTCTTACCTCTTTGAACCAATTCTGATGGGAGTGAGGAAACTGAGGCCCAGAGAGGTTAAATGACTTGCCTCATACAGTATTATTAGTGTCTGAGGCTAGATTATAATACGGGTTTTCCTAACTCCAGCACAGTACTCATGATGTATTCTCTGTCTTGATAGCTACTTTTGTCCATTCTTTTTTCTTCTCCCCATATAACGTGGTACATTCCATTTCTCATCAGAGAGACTCAATAAATATTTGTCAAATGAATGAAGCCAGATAAATGGTGAGCACCCACAGATTACTTGGATTTTCTCCTTTTAAAAATGATAAATATATCTGACAATTACATATGCATATGTATATTTACATATACAAATATACATATATTTACATATACATTTATAGTACTTCTAATACATTATCACATTTCCATCTCCATCAATCTTGTGAGGTAATTAATAGCAGCTCTAACCTATAGATGAAGAAACTTGAGGTCTGAAACAGTGGCTACTTACCCATTATTCTCTAGCTAGTAAATGCTATAGTGGTGAGATTTAAATTCAAATCTTGCTGACTCCAGGTTTTCATGTTTTCAGATAGTTAGAGAAACTAGCAATTCCTGTAGAGAAATTAAAATTTTCAAGTACATGTTAGTGAGTAGTACAGTGTTTTATGAATTCCCAATGCATGTATTTCAGTATTTCCAACCACAGTTTAAGGAAATGTGAAATTGACATAGCAACATAAATTATGCCTTTTGAATGAAGTTATGTAAGCTATCGCTAATGTCAGTCTTGCCCAAACAGATTTAACAATCATGAGTTAAGAATGCAAACATATGATGCTATGTTTTAATAACCAGTAACAACTTTGTGGGTTTTTTCTTCCCCTTTCACTGTGATTTTTTTTCTAGAAAATGAAAAAGAATGATGACAACAATAGTACATAAAATACCTCCAAAACAAAAAAAAAACCATGAGGGTGTACTCTCAAAGGAAGTGAATTTAGCAAATTTCAGTGATTTTTTTCTCATTCATTTTTATTCAGCAAATGTTGATTAAGCATTGACTATGTGCAAAACGCCATGTTTGTTGGGGAGATCCAAAGACAGATAAGACAGAGTCACTGCTTTCCAGCTTATAGCTTACCTGTAGTATATATATGCCAACTGAAACATCCCCAGATCCCATTAACCGTAAGAGAAATTGATCATCAGTGGAGAAGGACCCTCCCTTCCCTTACCCCACCTCCCTCTTTTTTTTGCCTGTCACAAGTGTCTTCAGGAAAACTGCCAAGGGAAAATCAACAATCAACTCAGCCCCCCTATCAAAACCTTGCACATTTCACCTTTCCCTGAGGCAAAGAATAGGATGAACAATCTTATCTCTTGTTTGTGAAAACAAAACTGTTTCACTTCAGGGAGTTTAAAGGTAAGAAAATGCCCTGAGGCTGTCCCAAAATAGCTGAAAGTAAAAGGACCAAGGGCAGTGTCCCTTGATCATACCAAACTAGATTCTTACAGGGCACAAAGAAAAGGAGAAGTTACTCAGTTTAGTTTGATAAATTAGAACTGTTCACTTTGGGGCTGTTATTTCTTGAATCTGTGTTTCTTCATGTAATATGAGACTAATCAGTATCCATTACTAGCTTTCAAACCCTAGAGATCCTGTTAATTTCCCCAAGGTTGATAATACTACATGTCTGCTGAATGTAGCCTGGCACAAAATGTCCCTTCAAAACTGGGCTCCAATTTTGCTTATCTTAAATCCACAGACAGATAATCTTTCTCCAGCATACATATAGTCCCCCTTTTCCCTAGACACATCTCTCCACAGCCACGTAAAATTTGCTTATTCAGCATAGCAAGAGGATGCTTCCAAGTCACACTCATGGATCTGTGCTCTTGTCAGCTGCATATCAGATGATTGGTGCTATTTCTGATACTGATGAAACCAGAAGCCAAGATGACAAAAAATAAACTTTCCTGGACTCATGCTTTCCTTTGAAAAGGGAGGATTGGTCCAATGGCATTTGGTCAGAGTCTAACTGCCACAAAATTAACAATCAAGACCTTGGGAGGGGGATCTAAAGCTTTTGTAAGATAGTGGAGTGCAAAGATCTAAGGCAATTTGGTATAGTCAAGGTGAATGAATTGGGGACCAGTAGAGCTATATTCAATTTCTATCCCTTTCTGCTTAACTAATTATGTGACCTTGAGGAAACTACTAAACTTTATTATTTCTTGGTTTTCTCATTTGGAAAATAGAGATAATGGTACTTGTAATGCCACTCTCATATTTTTGAAGTTTTATTAATTTCTCCCTCCTCATTTTTTAGTCATTTCTTGAAATATTCTGCTTTTGAATCTTTCCTTATAAGAAAGATGGGGAATAGGGATGGGAAAATTAAGAAAAAACAAACAACAGTGATTATATCTGAGAGGGTATGAAACCTTTGGTACATGTAGTCATACTTTATATTGATACTGTTTCATCATCCGTTCTATGGTGCCAAGATTGAGTATTATTATTAATAAAGTTCATTTGCCATTTAGTGTTGTTACTGAGCTTTGTTGAGTCTAGCATAGTGCTATAACCATTCAGAAGCATCAAGATGGCTACAGTTCATCTTGGAGGATGCCTGCAAGACATAAAGTCCAGGCAATGGAGGATCAAAGGATGATGGAACTGTAATACAAGCCTTTGGTCTGTAAGGGACCGTATAGATCAAGTCCCTCCCCACTCCAATCCATCCTCTTGACAAAGGAACTTTTTCTGAAGTGAAGATCTGATCTTGTCATCCTCGTAGTCAGTGAACTCCAGTATCTCCCTTTCTATTACCCCTAGAATCAAATGTAATCCCCCATTTGACATTTAAAGCTCTTCATAACCTGGGTCCTAACTACTATTCCAATATTCTTATATTTTGGCTCTACTCCTGGAATCTTTAGTGTTTGTCTAAGTTCCTGGCTTAAATGCTTGTTGATTGATTGTTCTAGATGAGGCAACTAAAGTCTAAAGAGTCTTATCACAAGTCACACAGTGAGTGGCAGAGCCAAAATTTGACCCTGGGTCTTCTGACTTCAAATTTAATTTTCTTTCAATGAACAACATATTGTCTGTGGGGGCCAAGAAGTTAGAATTTCCTGGTTCTGCCACTTTGCAGCCCACTGGAGTAAGTGTTTAATAAATGTTTGGTTTATTCAATTTATTCAAATTCAAATTGATGTTGCTTATCCTGATTCCTGTTAAGTTCTTCATGGACAGGGCCGGTCTCAAAACCTGATATATCTGGGGCAATCAACATTCAGTTGTTATTGTTGTTGCTTGTCCTTCATTCTCAAAGAGAATTGTGACATCAGGGAGGTGAGGCATGATAGGCAGATGAACTAGATCTCAGTGATGGAGCACTGTGCAGAGTCACTAACCTTACTTTCTGCTCTGGAGGCATTTGGATCCAGTGACAAGATATAGATCAGGACAACTAGGCATGGCCCTGGATGCTGTGGGAGACCTTGGCCAAGGTCTTTAACATTTCTCAGTTTCACTGAGGCAATTCCTATTTAGTGATTAAGGCTAGGCAAGAAATTCAACAGAGAAAGGCCTTTTTCTCCTAGTCCAAGAGGAAAAAAAAATCAATCTGAGAGGGTAAGACCCTCAGGATTTCTGACCAAAACAGGTAAAATTGCTATTTATATTCACTCTGAGCCAATCAGGGTGCAAACAATGACCAAGTGAGGTTTGGCCTGGGACTTAATCTTGGCCAATCAGTGAGAGCCAGAGTGATTTAGGTTTAAGGTATGGTCCTTAAGAAAAAATTCAGCCCATTAACCCCAAGATATCTTGAGAGGTTTCAGTTATCAATAGTTCGCAACATTCAGGAGGCTTTCAGGATCTACCTTGGAGATCTCCTGTGATTTGAGAAGTTCAATGACCCCTTAAAGATTTGACGTATAGGAGAAGGTCATCTGAAATAAATTCACATTCAAGCTAACTTTAAGTAAAGTTGGCAAAGGATTACTGTAACACTAATATGGCAGGCAGAACTCTTTAAGGAACTTTAGTAACTTAATAGGAGTGATGCTAAAGCTTAGATAGGAAAGTAGTGGATTATTTGGCAGATATACTAATTACATGATAACATACAACCTTAGTCACAGGCCTTATTCACTACTAGAAACCAGGGGCAGGAGTTTCTAAGGGATGTATTTTTGGTCTGCTATGTCTGTAGCAAGATATCTTTGAGAGTTAATGTCTATAGCTTAACCTCTGGATTGTATGCAGTATCTGTGGGATTCAACTCATGATAATTGTGTGGTTACACCATAGTCCTGTTTTTACAAGAAAATTTCTTCAGAGGTCAGCTTGTTCTAGTAATGGGAAAAGATAGTTTGTCTTACTGGGGCCCACTCATGAGTAATTGCTGAGCATAGTGTCCTTGGGCTGGGAAGAAAACTGTCAGACATAGTGTTTTGAATTTAGGGAGAAATGTGAAATTGAAATTGGGGTCCAGGCACAAGCAACTAAGCACCTCATCAGGTTCACCAACCACCCAACTCTTACTTGTGGCTTTAAGAAGCTATAATATGCTCAGAGGTCATACCATGGTAAAACTATTTTGGTAGATGGACTAAACCAAGTTGAGGGTAACTTATAGGCCTCAAACCCATTGGTGAGTTAGGGTTATGTCTACCCCAAGCATGCAAAGACTTTAACTGGGAGACCGGGCAGATGTGAACAGTTTGTTCCAACAGGCCGTGAAGTCAGTGAATGCAGGTGTTGGAGAGCACTTAGAACTTGTTTAGACATCAAAAATATCAAGGTCATCTCCTGCATCCCAAGCCATCACTAGTCATTTTGACTTTTGTCTTGCTATTGGAGTTGGATGACTCTGGAATAAAAAGTAAGGTTGACGACTTTGCACAACTCTGCCTCACTTAAATCCAATTTGTGTATGAGTCAAAAGAAGTCATCAATGGCATATTACCATTTTTACCTACCTCAAAACCCTGTGGTGAAGGGTAAGTGATGCTGCTGCAAATGCAGACACAGTGGAAGCTATAGTCACCACCCTGTACACTGATAGCACAAGTGATGGATCAACTTCTCATTGCATTGAAGTTGCAGTGGGATTGATCACTCTCTTGGGTACCTGAGCAGTCTTTTTTTAAGGACTGCCCTGCTCACATTCTGGCATGAGAAAGGGGAAAGAAAAGGTGCCCTAAAATTGTGTGTTTCATCTAACAACCCTAGCCTGCTTAGTACGATAGGCAAAGATTCTACTCTGCAGTCAAGCCATAAAAAAGTGTACAAAAACTTTTACAAAGATAATTCCATTCACCAATGGTACATAGAATGTGCACCCATTTATGGAAAACAAAAATCAGAAGATCAGGAAAACAAACAGCTCTTAATGTGAGAGAACTTAAGAGGTACCACATCCAAAAAAGCAGTCCAGAGGGAAACATGGCTGGTAAATGAAGGCCAGCTTACCAAAATTGGAACTGGATACACATTTCTTTTTTCTGGAGTGGCTATAGTGAAGAGGAATAACATGAAGCTGGCATGGGTTTTTCAATCAAAACTTGTCTAGTCAATAAGCTTGTTTGCCTACCCAAAGGAGTAAACAACAGGCTCATGAGAGTGCAATTGCTACTTACAGGAAAGCATTACATCACCATCATCATGGTGTATGCTTCCACCATGAAGAATCCTGATGAGGTCAGAGAAAAACTTTATGAAGACTTGAAGACCCTCATCATCAATGTGCTGAAAGAGGACAAGCTTATAATTCTGGATGAGTTTAATACCACAGTAGACATGGCAGGGGGTCCTTGGGAAGAATAGAATTGGAAACAGCAAAAATAATTATAATTTGCTACTGAAGACTTAAGTGTCTCATGACCTACACATCACCAACACTATCTTCTTTTTACCTAAATGCTACATAATTTCATGGATGCGCCTCAAAGCAAACATTGGTATTTAACAGACTATGTCACTGTAAGGAGGAGAGACAGATCACAGACTTCTTCTCTTCAAGCTAAATATTTGCATTCAACAAAAGCAGCAGCCCCAAAGTAGGACAACTACCAGAAGACTTAAAGTTAACAGATTAGAGAACTTCTCTGTGCATGAATAGTTCATTGGTAACTTGGAGGGAAAGCTAAGCCAACACATGATTGGCAATAGTTTGGAGCAGAAAAGGAAGAGGCAACTTTCAGTTATCTGGTGTTTAACACCACATTTACCCATCTGGGCCAAAACACTCACAAAAATCAGGATTCATTTGATGAAAATGATGGAGAAATTCAGAAGTTAGAAAATGAAAAATGAGAGCTCCACAGGGTTTGCCAGCAGGATAGTTAATCTGTCTCTAAGAAGGCAGTGTTTAACTCCATCAAAAATAAAGCACATGTGAAACTTAAAAAGATGTAGAATTTTTGACTCAGTAAGAAGGAAGAGGAAATTCAGCTTTAAACTGATAGTAACAACCCAAAGTACTTTCATGATTCCTTGAAGGCTAATTTGTGGACCAAACACCTATAATGCATTTCACCTACTCAGGACTGAAGGAGCCATATTGATGAGTGATAAAGACATGATCCTGAAGAGATAGATGAGTTGAACACTTCCATAGTGTTCTCAACAGACCATCCTCAACCAATGCTGAAGTCAATGACTGTATACCTCAGTTGAAATCAGTCTCTCTCTATCCAAACTTCTAATTGAAGAAAAGGTTTTGAATTCCATTAAGTTTCTCTTATGTGGCCAAGTACCTGGTACAAATTCTATTCAAGCTGAAATTTATAAGGCAGGAGATCCACTGCTCATACAAAAGTTGAATAAAATCTTCTAGGTTATATGACAAGAGAATGTTATCCTCCAGGAGTTCAAGGATGCCTCCATTATCCATCTCTATAAAGGAAAAAGAAATAAGTAGTCCTGTGACAATCACAGGGTGGTCTCTGCCTTAGTCATTGCTGACAAGATTCTTGCAAGATTCCTTAATAGGCTGATTTTTCACCTGGAAGAATCCATCCAATCGGATCATCTATCTGAGAACCAGTGTGGCTTCAGAAAGGGCTGAGGAATAGTCAATATGGTGTTTGCTATTTGACAATTTCTCCTAAAATGCCAGGAGTGGAATAGAGGTCTGTACATAATGTTTGTTGATCTGATCAAAGCCATTGATACTATCAGTCACGAGGGCTTATAAATTTAGTAGCCCAGAGAACTTCATCAGTATCATACACCAGTTCCATGATGGCATGCCTGCATGGGTTCTGGATAATAGATAGTGCTCTCTTGATTTCATAGTAACCAGTGGAGTTCAGTAGGGCTGTATGTTTGCTCCTGTGCTTTTTAGCATGATGCTTCCAGTGATGTTGTCAGATGCCTTCAAATAGGATAAAAATGGTATCAAGGTCAGCTATCACACCAATAGCAAATTATTTAACTTTGAAAAGGCTACAAGCCAAAACTAAAGTGGAGGGAGAGTTGTACACAAATTTTTGTTTAAAAATGATTGTACATTCAATGCAGCCTCTGAGGCTGAGATGCAATAGAATGTGGATCAATTATCTGCCACTTGTGCTAATTTTGGCCTGACTATTAACATCAATAAAAAAATAAGCTCTCCACCAACCAGTCCCACACCACCATATATGGAACTACTGGTTATGAAAATGGAAAAATTTTGAATGCTGTTGATAAATTGACATATCTTGGCAGCATCCTATCCAGGAATATAGACATAGATAAACAGGCTGACACATGCATTGCCAGAGCTAATTCAGTGTTTGGGAGGCCACAAAGGAAAGTGTGGGAGAGAAGATGTATTAGGCTGTCTCCCACACTGAAGATCTACAGAGTCATTGTATTGAGCTCTTTGTTGTATTCTTATGAAACTTAGACATTATATCATGCCATACTCCAAAACTGAATTGCTTTCATTTGAATTGTCTTAGGAAGATTCTGAATATCACCCGATAAGACAAGTATTGGACACTGGGTTCCTTTTTCTACCTAAACTACCAAGCAGCCAAACTCTTCTGCAGAGAGAGCATACCTCCTGTGCACTGGTCACATTGTTCAAATGACAAAGATATGTTTCCCTACAAACCTGTTTTACAGAGAGCTCACACAAGGAAAGTGCCATTATGGAGGTCAGAAGAAGCGATACATAAACACAAGTTCTGTCTGAAGAATTTTGGAATTGATTGTGAGACATGGGAAACACTGGCACAGGACCACCTAGCATGCTGTGCCAACAGAATGACACCTTCTTTTACTACTAATTATATGAATTCAGTGTACTTAGCATTCTCTATTCCCTCCGATTAGAGGCAATTAGGTATCTCTGTGGATAGACTGCTGGGTCTGGAGTCAGAAAGATTTGAGTTCAAATCCTGACTCAGATATTTGCTATCCATGGGATGTTGGGCAGATTACTTAACCTTTGTCCTCAGCTTCCTCAACTATAAAATGGGAATAATAACACCTACCTCTCAGGGTTGTTTTGAAAATTAAATGAGATAATATAACATATAGATAGTATAAAGCACACCACAGTGCCTGGCATATAGTAGGCACTTAATAAATGCTCATTTCCTTTCCTCCCTTGTGCCAGCCTCCAAAGTCCTTTACAGAGACTATCTCAGGAAACTGCACAGTGACATTTATTGAATAATAGATTTGCAGAATTAGAAATGATATGTAAGATTATCTAGTTCAAATATTCTTATTTTATAGATAAGGATACTGGGGCTCAGAGAAGGGAAATGGCTGTCATCACTCTAACTCCAGGTGACATGATTCAGAGCCCAGCATTTCATTAGGAGGAGATCAATTTTTAAAAAATAGATTTTCACTATGGAAAACTGGTTATGCATAGAATGGAGCTAAGGTAATGATGCGTGTCCCACTAGCCTATTATCTTTGACAAATACAAATCACAAAGGTCAATATCTGATATTTGAAGTCTTTCTAAACATTCATCTTTGATATCTTCCATTTTATATTATTTGTATTTCCCAGGTATTCTTTCTCTCTCCCTCTCAAAGAATCATGTCTTTAACAAAGGAAAATGAAAAGTTCATTAAAACTGATTAATACATTTTTTTTGAAAATGAAATTATTTATAGTATTTCACATCCATATCCTTTTAGTTCTGAAAGGAAGAGATGGTGGTACCTTCTTGTGGCAAAGTTATTATATTCTCAGAAGTTTTATTTAAGTTCTATTGATATTCCCTATTCATAGTGGAAAGGCTGTTTTGGAAATAAAGATGGCAGAGTAGCAGAAAGAAATATTGCCTGGCTCCTCCAACACAACTCCTCAGAAATCTGTCAAGTTCTAATTGGGGAATCCATGAAAAAAATCACATTAGGTCATTTTTCCAGGCTTGGTCAACATAAGGAGAAAGAAAAATAGGTCTGTGGAAATTGGGAACAGAGTCTGGCCAGGAGGCTCCTGCATGAAGCATTCCAAAGCCCAGGAACTGAAAGAGAACTTAAGCTAGTCCCATGGTCAAGAAGAGTTCCCAGAATCTGCTCAGATCTAGGGCACCTCAGTCTCATGTGGGATGCATGAATAGATGTCTACTGGCAGCTCTATCACATAACATCCAGCTCAAGATCATAGATCTCTGGCAAACTAAAAAAAATGACTTACACACAGAGGTGCTGCTCCAGAGAGAACAACAGTCAAGGGACCTAGGTTGTGTGCTAAACAAGGGGAAAAGTTCAGAAGCAAAATGTACTTGTATAGTTCAGAAACCTAGTCTGAAATTTTTAGAATAACTAAAGCAAGACCTGCAAACTAAATGGAAGTAATCCATTCTGCCATGCTGAACCTGGAGAGTTTCACAGTGGATTGATAATTGTTGTGTCCAGCAGCAGTCTACCAAGACTTGCAGACAGAAACAGGAATGTTTCCCAGACTGAAACCCAGATCTGGAACATGCTGAGCTTAGAACAAAGAAGCAGTCATGAAACTTTGCCTCAGAAAGAACCATTTTGGAAGCACTGAAACCTTAAGGGTCCAGAATGTGAGTTGTCTCTGAGATCTTGAAATGATATGTAATACTTAATATCCCAAGAAAGCTGTTGGGGGACACAAGGACAAATTCTACGAAGTGTAGGGAACCCAGCCCCAAGATAAAGTCCAAAGTAAAAAAGTAGGATGAAGGAATGAGTAAACAAAGAATACCACCAAAAAGAGTTATTTTGGTGAGTGGAAAGTCCAAGACACAAACTCAGAAAAAAGAGGATGATTCTAAAACATCTATAGGCAAAGCCACAAAGATAAACACAGACAATGCACAAATCCAAACAGAATTTCTAGAAGAATTGAAGCAAGAGTTTTCTTTCTTTGAAAGTTGAAATGATTTTAAAAACCAAATGAGAGCCCTAGAGAAAAAATAGGGAAAAAAGATCATTGCGAAAGAAAAATTTGAAAAAAAGGATTAAAAGCTTGGAACAAGAACTACAAAACATTACTCAAGGATGAAAATTTACCTGAAAATTATGGTTGACCAAATGAAGGTTATTGAATGAATGAAATAATAAGAAATGTTTAAAAAATTGAAAAAAATAGAAAGACATCAGATATGTCATAGAAAAAGTAACTCATCTGGAAAATAGATCAAGGAAATAGAATTTAGGAATAATTGGACTTATTGGAATCTATGAATGAAAAGTAAGCCTAGGCATCATAATTCAAGAAAATTCAAGAAAACTGCCCAACAACTTAGAACCAGAAATTAGACATAGAAAGAATCCACCAATCACCTCCTGAAACAAACCACAAAATGAAAACTCCTAGAAATATTATAGCCCAAATCCAGATTACATGGGTTTTAAAAAGTATCTAAAGAATCCAGACAGAAATAATTCAAGTTCTGATAAACCACTGTCAGGATCATCCTACAATTAAGAAATATCATTGAGACAGGATATTTATAAAGGTAAAAGTTCTAGACTTACAATCTAGAATAACTTATCCAGCAAAGCTGAATATAATTCTAGAGATAGAAAATGTGTCTTTAATGAAACAGAGGACTGATTAAAAAAGAGAGCTAAGTAGAATATTTTAAATATAAACACAGGAATCAAGAGAACCATAAAAACGTAAACATTTATGTGGGACTAAACAAGGAAAAACTATTTACCCTTTAATATGGGTAGATGATAGATGCATCTGCCTAAAACTCTTATTGTTATTACAAGTCATAAAGGACAGCCTAAACAGAAGGTCTTGGAATTGTTCTGTTATGTACTGATGATTTTAAATGAAGAATAGGAAGTGGGGAAAGGGATGGGAAAGGAAAAGAGAAGGAAAGAGGGAAGAAGAGGAAGGAAAGATAGAAGTTTGGGTTGAATTAGATCATATAATTTTGATATGCAAGTGTGAAAACTATAGCAACAAGAAGGAAATGGTAGAAGGGAATAAGAGACACTTAAACTTCACTCTCATCTGAACTGGTAAGAGGAGATAAGAATTCACATACACACACACATACACGCATATTTGAGTATGGAAAGTACGTTTTACTCAATAGAAAAACAGAAAAGAAAGGTTTAAGGGAAAGGTGGAAAATGAGTAGTAGGGCTGATAAAGAAAGAAAGTAATTAGAAGCAAACCAAATTTTTAAAGAATGGTAAGCAAACAAGAAGAAAGAAAATATAAGAGAATAAAATGAAGAAAAATACATGATTAACAGTCACAACTGTTAATCTGAATGGGATGAAATCATCCATAAAGTGGAAGAGGATAACAGAAATGACTAGAAACCGGAATCTAGCTCTATGTTGTTTGTAGGGAATACTTTTAAAACAAAAAGATAAATACTGAGTGAAAATAGTGGGCTGAAGCAAGTATCTATTATTGCTTCTGCTGAAGTAAAAAAAAAAGCCAGAACAATCAGGATCTCAGGAAAGGCAATACAAAAAATAGACTTGGTCAAAAGATACAGAAAAGTTGTATTTTGATGAAAATTATCAAGAAAAAATGGAATATTATCAGTACTAAACAATATGTACAATAATGCATAGCCTTACATACAAAAACAACATGACATTTAATTTTTTTAAAGGAAAAGCTAAATTAGTTATAGGGATGAATAGATAGTAAGACCATTTACTGTAGTAAATGATCTAAGTTTATTCTTCCCAGACTATTTAAAAAAAACCAAACTAACTCATTTTTAAAAATTAGAGGCCTGAAGACAATTTCAGATAACCTCCAGAGATAATTTAATGGGAATAAAAAATAGTATACATATTATTGACCTGTGTATAGTACCTTCCCCAAAATTAATGATGTATTAGGGTACCAATATTCACAAACATGCAGAAAAACAAAAATTTTAACTACATCTTTTATATAACTTGATGTAATGAAGTTATATTAAACAATGGGCCTTTGAAATAAATGTTAAAATTTAATTTTTAATTAATTAAAATTAATTACATTAAAATTAATAAAATTTAATTTTTAATTAATTAAAAAATTAAAAATTAATAACAATTTTAAAGCATGAGTGAGTCAAAGAACAAATAATAGAGACCATCAATTATTTAATTAAAGATTATAGCAACAATGACAAAATATACCAAATTATGAAGCCAAAGCAGTACTTTTGGGTAAATTTATATCTCTAAATACTTTTATCAGTGAAACAGAGAAAGAGCAAATCAATGAATTGGCCATACAATTAAAATAAAACTAGAAAACCAATAAATTAAAATCTCCCAATTAAAACCTGCAATAAAATTTTGAATATTAAAGTATAATAAAATTGAAAGCAACCAATCAACCAAACATTACATTAGGAAATAAAACTAGGAACTAACTAGTATTTTTTTCTTTTTTTTTGATAGTTACATTTATTTATTTTTAGATTTCAACATTCATTTCCACAAAATTTTGAGTTCCAATTTTTCTCCCCATCTCTCCCTTTCCCCATCTTGTAACGCCTTGCATTCTGATTACCCCTTCCCTCAATGTGCCCTCCCTTCTATCACACCCCACCCTTCCCTTATCCCCATCTTCTCTTTTTTCTTTTAGGGCAAGATTACCCGTATTTCTCATTATCCAGTTATATGCAATAGCAATTCTCAACATTCATTTCTAATACTTTGAATTCCAACTTCTCTCCCTCCCTACCCACCCATCCCCAGTGAGAAGGCAAGCAATTCAATACAGGCTATATATGTGTTGTTTTGCAAAAGACTTC
>CM053771.1:142317114-142428641 GCA_028658325.1 Potorous gilbertii | reverse complement strand
GGCAAGCAATTCAATACAGGCTATATATGTGTTGTTTTGCAAAAGACTTCCATAATAGTGATGTTGTGTAAAACTAAGCATATTGCCCTCCATCCTACACTGTCCCCCCTTTTTTTCTATTCTCTCATTTGACCTTGTCCCTTCCCAAAAGTGTTTACTTCTAGTTACTCCCTTCTCCCATTTGCCTTCTCTTCTATTGTCCTCCTCACCCCACTTGTCACCTCCTCCCCTACTTTCTTATAGTGTAAGAGAAATTTTCATACCAAATTTAGTGAGCATGATGTTCCCTCCTTAAGCCATATGTAAGGAGAGTAAGCTTCACTTTTCCCCTCACCTCCTCCCTTTTCTCCTCCTTTGAAAAAGACTTTTCTTATCTTTTTTATGAGCGATAGCCTGCCCCATTCCATTTCTCCCTTTCTCCTCCCAACATTTTCCTCTCTCACCCTTTAATTTAATTTTTTATGTATATCTTCTTTTCTGATTCAACTCAACTGGTATTCTCTGTCTATATGTGAGTGTGTGTGTGTGTGTGTGTGTGTGTGTGTGTGTGTGTGTGTGTAATCCTTCCACCTACACAAATACTGAGAAAAGTCTCAAGAATTACAAATATTATCTTTCCACATAGAAGTGTCCACAGTTCAGCTTTACAAAGTCCTTTAGGATTTCTCTTTCCTCTTTACCTTTTCATGCCTCTTTCCTGTTTACCTTTTCATGCTTCTCTTGATTCTTGTATTTGAAAGTCAAATTTTCTATTCAGTTCTGGTCTTTTCATCATGAATGCTTGAAAGTCCTCTATATCACTGAATGACAATTTTTTCCCTTGATGTACTCAGTTTTACTGGGTAGGTGATTCTTGGTTGTAATCCTAGTTCCTTTGACTTCTGGAATATCATATTCCAAGTCCTTTGATCCCTTAATGTAGAAGTTGCAAGATCCTGTGTTATGCTGATTGTATTTCCACAATACTTGAATTATTTCTTTCTAGCTGCTTGCAATATTTTCTACTTGACCTGGGAATTCTGAAATTTGGTGACATTATTCCTAGGAGTTTCTCTTTTTGGGTCTCTTTCAGGAGATGATCAGTGGATTCTTTCAATATTTATTTTGCCCTCTGGTTCTAGAATATCAGGGCAATTTTCCTTGATAATTTCATGAAAGATAATGTCTGGGCTCTTTTTTTGATTGTAACTTTCAGGTAGTCTCGTAATTTTTAAATTGTCTCTCCTGGATCTATTTTCCAGGTGAGTTATTTTTCCTGTGAGATATTTCACATTATCTTCTATTTTTTCATTCTTTTGGTTTTGTTTTATAATTTCTTGGTTTCTCATAAAGTCATTAGCTTCCGTCTGCTCCATTCAAATTTTTAAAGAACTATTTTGTTCAGTGAACTTTTGAACCTCATTTTCCATTTGGCTAATTCTGCTTTTTAAAGCTTTCTTTTCCTCATTGACTTTTGGACCTCTTTTTCCAATTGAATTAGCCCATTTTTAAAGGTGTTATTTTCCTCAGCATTTTTTTGGTTCTCCTTTAGCAGGATGCTGACTCTCTTTTCAAGCTCTTCTATGGCCTGAACCCACTTCATATTCATTTTGGGGGTGCTGGAGGCAGAAGCTTTGACTTCTTCTGACGTGTGCTTTGTTCTTCCTCAACTGAAAGGATGAAAGGAGATACCTGTTCTCCAAGAAAGTAACCTTCTATGTTCTTATTTTTCTCCCCTTTTTTGGGCATTTTCCCAGCCAGTTACTTGACTGCTGAATCTTTTGTCAAGAGAAGGGTCCTAGTGCTCCTCCTCCTCCCAAGACCATGCTCAGGGTTGAGATTCAGCTCAGCTACTCAATTTCCCCAGGGGCTTTGGGTGGGGGCAGGGCACCACTCAGGGCTGAGGTTCAGATCACCTGTTCAATTTCCCCAGAGGCTATAAGCTGAGTGGTTCAGATAATGGACCCAGTCTGCTTCTGTGGCCAAGGTAGCCTCCCACTGCCTGCTGCTACTGCTGCTGCTGCAGCCTCTGCTACCACCTGGGGCTAGTGCTGGGGGGACCTTGCTCCCCTCTCACCCAGCTGGGAAAGCCCTGGCACACTGACCTTTGGAACTTTTGGTGCTTATGGGTTGAGGGATCTGGGAATACCCTGCTGGGAATTCTGCCCTTGAGGCCTGTTATGGTCCTGTTTCTCATCGGACTCTGCTCTACTCAGTGTCCTGTGGGATGGGTCTTTTCTGTCAGCCTTCCAGGTTACCTTCAGCTGGGTATCTCTTTCACTCTGTTGTTCTATGAGTTCTATTGCTCTAGAATTTGTTGAGAGTCTTTTTTTACAGGTATTTTGTGAGCTGTGGGGGATGTGCTAGAGTATATTTGTCTTTTTACTTCGCCATCTTGGCTTAGCCAACTAATATTTTTTTTTCAAAAAAGATAAATCATTAGTTTATTTCATTTTCAAAGAGAATAAAACAAATTGCTAGTATAAAAAATAAAAAGTTAATTTGCAACCAATGAATAAGAAATAAAATAAATTACTAGGAACTGTTTTGCCCAAATATGTGCAATGAAACTCACAATCTAAATGAAACAGAAGCATACTTTTAAAAATGCAGTTTAAATAGCCTAATTGTAGGAAAAAGAATTGAATTAGACATAAATAAGTAAATTCCCAAAAGAAAAAAAAGCAACACCCAAGACCAGATAATTTTACAAACAAATTTTGCCAAACATTTAAAGAACAACTCATTCTAATACTACTTAAAGTGTTTGGAAAAATATGTAAAGGGCATTTCCAACCAAATTCCTTCTATTATATAGTAGTCTTGACAGCTAAACTTGTGATATTCAGAACAGATAAAGAAAACTATAGATTAATATCCTAATGAATGTTAATGCAAACCATTTTAACAAAATTTTAGCCAAGGAAACCGAAGCAATATATCACAAAGATAACACAAATCCTGGATTTATACCAGGAAAGCAGGACTGAATGTATATGAGAAAAATTAATAATGTAATTGATGATATTAATTAGAAACACAATACAGCACCAATTCCTTTTAAAAACACTAGAAGACAACACGTCTTAAGTTACTTAAATCACCTTAACTTAAACATAGAAACTAAACAAGACTGGAGTTGTACCAGGGATGTAAGTCTGGTTCAATATTAGTAAAACTGTATTAATAACAAAAGTAATAGATTTATTTCAGTATGCCCCAAAAAAGCTTTTTTGATAAAATACATCTATTCATGTTTTTTTAAGAAGAAATACCAATACTACAAATAATTACACTAATATTTTCTCAAAATCATAAGTAGTATCTATTTAAATCCAAGAACCAACATTGTCTTCAATGTAGATAAACTAGAATCTTTCCCACTAAGATCAGAGGTAAAGTGAGGATGTCCACGATCACTATTGTTGTTCAACATTGCACTACAAATGCTAGCAATAAAAAGAATGGGAAGTTGAAGAAGTAAGTTTAGGAAAAGAAGAAATAAAACTATCACTTTTTTCCCCAGATGGTATGATGGTTTGCTTAGAAAACTCTAGAGTCAACTTAAAAGCTAATTGAACTATTTTTAACTTCCTCAAAGTTTCTACATATTAAATAAACCCACACAAATTGTCAACATTTCCATGTATTGCCAACAAAATCCATCAGAAAGCTAGAAAAAGAGAAGTCCTATTTAAAATTATGAAAGAAGACATAAAATACTTTGGAAGTCTACCTGTCAAGATATAGACAGGAACTATCTGAACACAATTGTAAAACTTCTCTACCTACCAAATAATTGGAGGAATATTCATTGTTCATGGGTAGGAACACAATAACAAATATGGCATTATTACTTAAATCAGTTTCCTTATTTTATGCTATACTAACCAAAGAACTTCTATACAAAGAACATCTCTACAGAACTAGAAAAATATAACAAAATTCATCTGTAATATAAAGAGGTATAGAATATCAAGGGAATATATTTTTTTAAAATGAGAATGAAGGAAACCCAAGAGTAACAGATTCCGAACTATTATATGAAACAAAAATCATTAAAACAGTTTGGTATTGGTAAAGAATTAGAGAGATTAATTAATAAAACAGATTAGATGCACAATACAAAGGTAAATGAGCAAAGTAGCCTATTATTTGATAAACTCAAAGATCACAGTTATTAGGACAAGAGCTCTCTATTTGACAAAAGCTTGAAAGTAGTCTGGTAGAAACTAGGTATAGGCCAACATCTCATATTATATATGAAGTAATACCAAATGGTAAATGATTTAAACACTAAAAGTGATACCATAAACAAATTAGAGGAAAAGAAAGAAACTCTCAGATTTATGGATAGAATTCATGACTAAATAAGAAATAGAAAGCTTCATAAGAAGTAAAAGTGACAATTTTGATTATACAAAATTAAGAAGTATGTGTGCAAGCAAAACCAATTCAGATAATATTAGAAGAGAAGTGAATAAATGAGGGAGAAACCTTTGTTGCAAGTTTGTGTGATAAATGTCTCATTTCTAAGATAAATATGGATTCAAATTATAAGTATAAAAATCATTCCTTAATTTATATTTGTGTCATATATAATATATGTCAAGAAATATGAAAAGGCAGTTTTCAGAGGAAGATATTTAAGCTTTCAGTGACCACAAGCAAGTCATTTATAGAGTTTATTATTTATAAAGAATTAAGTGATAAATTCTACTTCATATTGATTACATTTGCAAATTTGACAAAAATATTAAAAATGCTGGAAGAGTTGTCTGGAAGCAAGTATATTAATGAAGTATGGATAGAGCTGTGGAATATTTTAGCCATTCTGAAAAGCAATTTGGAACTATGGCCCCAAAACTATTAAACTATGCAAGCTCTCTGACCTAGCAATGCTGTTACAAGGTCTATCCACCAAAGAGATCAAAGAGAGAATAAAAAGTCTAAAATATTTATACCAAATCTTTTTGTGGTGACAAAGAATTGGAAACTGGGGAGTGGGGTGCCCATAAATTGAAGAATGGATGAACAAGTTGCGGCATATATCTATGATGGAATATCATTATGCTATAAGAAATGATTAAGGAATGGTTTAAGAGAAACCTAGGAAGGCTTGTATGAATTAATGGAGAATATAAAGCAGAATTGGGAGAAAAATTTATACAATAATTGCAATGTTACAAAGATAAAATTCATAGGAAGATGGATCAATATAATTCCTGACCACAATTCCACTCCAGAGGACCCAAGATGAAGTGTACTCACTGCCTCCTAACAGAATGATGAAGTCCTCTTAACATAGGCAGATCTTTTGTTTTGGATATGGCTAATACAGTAGTTCATTTTCCTTGACTATGTATGTTTGTAACAAAGATTTTGTTTTTTTCTCATTTTCTTAATTAGGCAGAAGCCTGTGATAGGGAAAGAATGCAGTTCTGAAAATTTTATTAAGAAGAAAAATAAAGAAAATGCATTAAGCCCAGGGTCAGCTTCTTATTCCTGTAGAATACCCTTAATAAAGAAGCTTGCAAATCAAACCTGAAACTCCATTCGACCAATGAGCTGAAATATCTTCAGATGGCACAGATTCACGTTTAATACCAATTTGCTAATGCATCTAATAAAGACAGTCTGATAGGAACTCTCAAAATCACATGACAAGGTACTGATAAATGGCTGAATAGTCATAATGAACTGAATATCTCTGGACTTAATCCTTGTTCTGGTATTTAGTCTTTGGCCATAATTCTTGTCATCATCTCCTACTAGAAACTTTTACTCTATCCCTGGTCCCTCCCACCCCAATAGATAAGCCAAATATTTCTAGAGCCCAGGCCTTTATACCACTTCCTATCTCTTATCCTTAGCTTCTACTTTTCCAATAACTCTCTATGTATCATCTTATCCCAATAGAATGTAAGTTCTTGTTTTGTATCCCCAGTGCTTGACATAATTCCTAGCACATGCTAAGAACTTAAAAGTGTTCTCTCTCTCTCTCTCTCTCTCTCTCTCTCTCTCTCTCTCTCTCTCTCTCTCTCTCCCTTTCCCCCCTCCCCTTCTTCCATGCATTCATCTGTGCACCATCCATCTGCCTGTTAATCTACCAGTCCATCTGTCCATTTGACCAAATATTGGAATGTCAAATAGGAAGCTATGATTCTACATATCACTTTTACACTGTATGTTCTTTGTCCAAAGAAGAAAGGCAATATTATCTATACAATAAATACCACAGGACTGCTGAATGAATAGATGAATAAAAATACATTAAGTGTTTAATATTTGCCAGTCACTGAAGAAGAGGATAATCACAGAGATCATTAACAGCCATAGTTATATAGGATTTTCCCTAAATATATATTATTTCATATTGAGTTTAGCAGTAATCTCTCTTCAACAACTTTAGCAAGGTTCATGTGGGAGTTCAAAATGTATCTTTTACTTTTATTTCTGGTTTTATTTTTTATTTCAATCTAGTTTACTTCAAAACACTATCCTTTTGCTATCCAAGTCAATCAAACTTGTATTGTTTAAGCCAGACAATGCATCATATCTTTCTTGTGTCAGACATGCCAGTACCATAGTCTTTATGCTATATAGTAGAAAGAGCCCTGCACCACAGTTCTGATGAGCTAGGGTTCTAGTATATAATTTGGGTAGGAATTGGATTGAGTGGCCTCTGAGTTCCTTTCAGCTCAAAATCTATGATTTTTTTTATCTTTTACTCTGTGAGATCTTGAATAAAGCACTTCACTTCTGTTTCTTCATCCGAAAAATGAAGGGGTTGAACTTTAAAGGGGTCCTTATTGCCCTTCCATTCTGTGATTCTGTAACCTGCTGAAAACACTAAGAATTACCTCAAATGAATACCAAAGTGTTCTTGGCACTTCTTGCAGGGAAGCATTGGTCATGTGGGGTTCAATTCACTACAGGAATACCTTGATACAACATTATCATCAATCAATCAACAAGCATCTGTAAAGAATCTACATTTATTCTTTCCACATCATGACTTTCCCTTTCTCAGTTTCAATATATTGCAGTTCAGAATAAGAAATTAAATGGAATTTTTTTGGGGAGTTTTGCAGAAACTACTGATGATCTGTGAAGGCCAGCAGATGACACAGAAAAAGTTTAGAAACTGTCCAGAAGCTTTTAAGTTCTAGCAAATAAAGTCACATGGTTGGTGACCCCATAGTCCTGGTGAGAGTTCTTTGCCTGCTTCCTTCAGGAGATCTTGAATCATCCCCCTTTCACTGCAGAGCGGAGTTCTTGCTTCATCACCTCTGCCAGTCTATTCTTTTGGCCTGAGGTCATTCCAAGCAGAGGTGGCTTGAGTTTTCAATAAACAAATAGATTAAGCCAGTCGAGGTAAAATGACTTCCAAGGCATGTGCAACAAGACGTGACATCCTGAGGAACACATTAGAAAAGGGCGAATCTCAATGCCACAGGCTCAATGGAGAGAACCTCCCCTCTGTGCCTACAACTCTTACAACTTAGCACAGCCAGAGAAAATTATGAATGATTCCCCTCCTCCACCCCTTTCTCTTCTGCCTCCCTCACTTCCTTGCCAAAGCAGCTGTTTTCTATTACAACAGAGGCTGACAAGGTGCAGGTCTGGGGCAGTGCCTCCTTGGCAGGTAATTTTGATGAGGCCCAGAGGTATGCAGTTGGGTGTCTCTGATGGGTTTCCGGTCCTGTTATCAGTCCAGTCCAGCACCCTTCAGACAAAGCTGCCGTCTACACATCAAGCCCATTTCTGGCTCAGGGCCCAGGCTTACACTGGAGCATCATTCATATGTCTGGACTGATATGTCAACTTTTTCATTTAAACACTGAACTGGGGTGGGATGGGGTCAGGGATCTTGCCCTTGAAAAGAAAACTTGGGCACCTGGGTCTGAGGAAGCTGGTCAGATGGCTGTCAAATTTTCTGATTTCTTCCTTCCTCTAGCACTTTCCTCTGTCTGAAGCCCCAACAATGGGAACATTTATATGAAAATTATCACAAAAAAAGAAAGGACACCCTGAATGAAAATACTCTCCACAGATCCTGATGACACTCAGAAAGAAATAGACTTAATAACTGTCTTGATAGAAGATCTTCTACCAAGTAGAGAGATAAGGCTTCTAATCAGAAATAGAGTGATCTCTAGCATCCAGGGAAGCTGTCAGCTTCTCTTAATGCCTGTGTTACTATCTTCTCTAGCTGGTTTTAGCTAGGTCATCCTCTTTTGTCTATTTATAAATTTTGGATCAGATCCAAAAGGGACCTTAAAAGTGATTCAGTCCAACCTCTTTATTTTATAGAAGAGGAAACTGAAAGAAGTTAAATGATTTATCTCAAGGCCCATGGGTAATACGCAGCAGAAGAGGGATATGAAGCCAAGGACTCTGACATACCAGTGCTCTTGCCATGGTACCAAGCTGCTGCCAGCTTCCTTACAAATGACTTTTCCTATAAACCAAGAGTACTGTATACATGTGCAGCATTATTCATTTCATCACTGATGTTCACTAACTTTGTAGTCTTAGGAAGTCACTTATCTTTTCTGGGATGCTCATGAATACAGTTTTGGAATCAATAAGGTTCCTTCAAGCATAAACACTAAGGCTAACTAGCATCATATGTTACATCAGAGGTCCTGAGTGCAGGCTGAAACAGATTAAAATAATTATGAAATATTTAACAAAATAAATAAAAATACAATAGAATATTGTTGTATCATTTCAGTCTTATCCAACTCTTTGTGACCCTATTCAGGGTTTTCTTGACAAGGATACTGGAGTAATTTGCCATTTCCTTCTTTATAGAGGAAGAACTGAGGCAAATAGAGGAAAGGGACTTGCCCAAGTTCCCACAGCTGGTAAATATCTAAGGTAGGATTTGAAGTGGTTCAGGTAGATATACGTATTTCTGACTTCAGAGTCAGTGCTTTATCCACACTGCTACCTAACTGGTCTACAATAGAGCATAGGTAATGCTAATATGTGATTTTCCTTATATATGGTTTTAGTGGCTTATTTTTATATGAGTTTGACATAGTTGCATTACATGGCTTCACCCCAGAAGTCATCCAAAGCAAAGATAGCAAACTCTCTCCTTAGCTCTGTAAACACCCACACTCTCTTTAAACTACAGATTAAATTCTGGCATATTTGACTCATCTATTTTTCCATTCTGCTCAGACAGATAAAATAAGTGTCAGCTGTGGGCGGGAGTTTGGTTAAAGCCAAGAGTACACATGAAAGATTGCTTGACTGAAATGAAGGGAGTATATACTAAGGCCAAAGTTAGACTGAATGAGAGTTCAGGGAGTGAAGGGGTCAATGAATAATTGCTAGAGAAGTCTTTAGAACTGGAAGTCAGAAATCCTAGGTTCTTGGACTCTCCTTTGTGTACATGAATGAAATGAATCAATGAAAAGACACTCATTAAATTATTATTGTGCACTGAGCACTTCACCTCCCTTTACCCTTTCCTCAGTTTCCCTAGATAATAGTAGTGAGGTACTGAAGACTGGTCTTCTATAGGACAGAGTCGTGAGACTTGAGAGGGATAGAGGTGTAATTTGAAGAATGAGGAACAGGTTTATTTGCTCCAAAACATCTCCTAAAAGTGCCCAGGATGCCACCATTCATTACCTGGGTTAAGATATAAATCTCTAGAAATACTTTGTGAGAATCTAAATACCCTGAAAGAATTAGCACATCTGAACCACGGGGTCATTTGTGTAATAGTGCTGATTGAGTTATGGATAAGTTAGCTGTCTGAAAAGCAGAAAGTCTTTCTTGTGGGATTTCTACCAGAAAGATAGTTCTGAAGAAGTTCAGAGTTGAGGGCTTGATATCCTTATGGAGTCCTGCTGGATAAGAGAGACCTGAGGAGAAAACTAAGAGATCTCTAGAGGGAGGTCTGGGGTTATATGATACTTGGGAAACTAGGAGTGCCAAGATGTAGGCAAAAATCTCTCCCAGCTGGGCCTCCAAAGACCACCTTTCCCTATTTATCCACCCCCACTTTTCTGAGTGAGTTCACTTATCTAAGCTATTATACCTATTCAGCCTCAGGGCAGTCTTCACATTCCATCCAACTACCCTTCAGGAAACCAGAGCCTACACTAAGTAGAGGAATCTTGCTATCTAAGGAGACTGGATAACTTCACCTCAAATGGGGATGCAACCATGCAAATTACATACAGTACTGACCAAATCACCAATCTCCCAATTCCTCCATTTCTTCGCCCATCTGAAAGGGGAGATGGATGGTCTATATACTGAACATGAGTTCTAACTTACAGTGCTGTATAAATGTGAGCTATCATCACTTTATCACTTACGTCAAACACAAGGCTAACTCATGAAATTTTGTTGCCATTGATCCATTAGCACAACTCTATTTCAATAGTCCCAAGAGTTCTACATCCATGCATCCTCCGTTGACTTGTTCTAAGGTCATGGATTTAGAGTTGGAAGAGACCATTTGGGATGACTGCCTCATTTTACAGATAAGAAAACAGAGGCTCAGAGACATTGAAGTGACTTGCCCAGCATCACATAGATAACAAGGGTCAGAAATGGAATTTGAGATAAGGTCCTCTGAGACAGCTAGGTAGCACAGGCACTTACTAACTGAGTGACCCTGTTTATCTCAGTTTCCTCATTTGTGACATGAGCTGGAGAAGGAAATGGCAAAGCACTCCAAGATTTTTGCCAAGAAAACCCCAAATGGAGTCACAAAGACTTGGGCACCACTGAAATGATGGAACAACCACAACAACAGAGTGGTTAGAGTGCTGGACCTTGAGTCAGGAAGATCTGAGTTCAAATGCTGTCTCAGACATTCATTAGCGTGTGACATTTAGCAAGTCACTTGCTCTTAATTTTTTCCTTCTTCAAAATGGAGGTAAAAATAACTCTTCCCTCTCAGGGTTGTTGGGACGATAAAGTGAGATAAAAAGGTGCAAAGTGCTTTGCGAACCTTAAACCTACGTAAATGTTAACCATCATAATCACCATCATCATCATTGCTATTAATTATTATTCGGAGTCAGAGCCTCCTGGACCAGACCGCATTGACTCCATCTGGAAGTATTTTTTAAATTTTATTTTTTATAGTACTTTTTAAAAGCTCATTTCTACTTAGGCATAGCATGAAAGACCCATACACACTTGAGCATTAAAGGGCCTTATGTGGGTTTAGGCTCCATAAAAGTGATGATCCTGGCAGCTGCAGGGAAAAGAAGGGTCTGGCTCACATATGTGAGGAAAATGTGCCCTTTTTCCCTCTGATCAGTGGACTAGAACTGTCAGGAGATAACAAGTACCATGCCATACAAAGTCAGAGACCCATGGCCTGTTCATATTAGAAGGGACTTCAGAAATGATCTCTTCCAGTTTGATAAATGAGGAAACAAGAGTGGCAGAACCAGCACAAAAATCCAGGTCTTCCAACTTCCATGCCAAGGCTCTCTCTGCTGAGCCCTAGAGATGTGAAATGATAGAGGTGCATTTGGGAGGTCCGGCCTTAAGAGTGACACATGCAATAGAAAGCTGTTTCCAGAGAACATGACAGAATGGAATGTGCTTACTTAGAAGTAAGGAGGGGGTGGTGAAAGCCTTAGAAACCAGGGGAGCTTGAGGTGAAAAAATGTAGGTAGTGTTCTGACCTTTGAGCCAGTGCTGCAGCTAATGTTCCACTTTGATGTGGCAAGATAGGATCAATAACTGAAGGGGTTCTCTAGGGCACACCAGAGATGAAGTCTTCTAGGACCCAAGGCTATGTGATTCACATGAGGAGGGAACAAGGCTCATCTGAATTATTATTGAATACTTTCCCATCAAGTCAAAACAAGCATCTATTGTGTGCTAATGTCTGTTGCATGATAGTCACTGGGACTGGGACCATGGCAGCTACAGGAAACAGAGTACAAAGGCTCTAATTTTTAGGAGCATGACTGTCATTTGGAGAGATATGCCAGAAACACATGAAAAGTATAGAAATGCAAGATTGAAATAACTACTCAAGAAAATGTAATAGACATCATAAGACCATGTGTGACTAATTGCAGATTATATATAGTCTAAACTCTAGGCCCATCTTTGCCTTAGTAGATAGGTCCTAGGAAGTTGGTAGCCTGAGGCATATAAAGGTTAAGTGATTTAGTGTGTCTTGCATGTAGTAGGTAAACCTTAATAAGTGTTGAATTGAGCTTGCCTTTGGTCACACAGATGGGTGTCAAAAGGGAGTGTTAGGATTCTTAGTTTCCTTCAAAGCTCAATTTAAGAGCCTACAGTCTTACCTGTCCCCTTTAGCAGCCTTTCCTGATCCTCCCCCAAATCACTTTATGTATATTGCATATATCTTGTATGCACTTATCTATGATTTCTGAATATCTTGATGTGGATATCTCCCAAGCTGAACTTACTGTCTTTTTTCCTCAAACTCTTCCCTTTTCCTAACTTCCTATTTCACCATTGGGAAGAAATCTGCCCTCTTAGTCATTTAGTTTCCATACTCTCATATCTCTGGTCCCATTTTGAAGTCTTGTGGATTCTACCTTCACAACATCTCTTGTGTAGAGGTACTTGTCTCCCCTGACACTACCATGACCCTAGTTGAGGCTCTCATCACCTCATGCCTGGCCTATCACAAAGAACTTCTCCTTAATCCGGTTCATCCTTCACATTACTAACAAAATGTGCTTCTTTAAATGAAGCTCTGACCGTCCCACCCTATTCAGTAAACTCCATTAGCTCTAGGATCAATCAAATAAAAAAGTCCTATTTGACTTTTAAAGCATTTCACAACCTGGCATCTTTCTACCTTTCCAGTGTTTTTACACCTTACTCTCCTTGACATAGTCTGCCTTTGAGCAACCCCGAAGTCCTTGGGATCTCCATCTTTCAGCTCAAGATATTTTCCCTGACTATCTCTCTCTCTGCTGGTCTGTGCCTCCTGGCTTTCCTGGATCTTTTCACATCTAGCTTAAATTCAGCCACTGAAAACAACCTTTTCCTTCCGCTCTTAAATCTGCCTTCTCTCTGTGATGACCTTCACTTTGTGTATATTTTGCTTATACTCAGTTGTTTGCATGTTATCTTCCCCATTAGATTATGAGCTTCTTGAAAGCAGTAACTGTTTTAACCTTTCTCTATTCCTAGTACTTAGCACAATGCCTTACGAATAGTAGGTATTTAATAAATGCTTGTTGCCCTTACTTGACTATGTATATTCTAGTCAGGCAGGTGGTATGGTTGATAAAGCATTGGATCTGGCGTCCAGAAGACCTGAGTTCAAATGTGAACTCAGACACTTAACTGGCTGCGTGATCATGGGCAAATCATCTTACCCCTATTTGCCTCAGTTTCCTACTTTATACAATTAGGATTATGATAACACGTATTTTTCTGGAGTGCTGTAAGAATCAAATAAGATAATATTTTAAAAGAGCTTGTGAACCTTAAAGCACTGTATACATATCATCATCATCATCATCATCATCTTCTCTGAGGATCCCTCAGAACAGAAATTGTGTTATTTTTGTCTCTGTATCCCCAGCCCTTAAGTATATTCCACACATGGTTGTAAAACCGAGAAAGTACAGGGTTTGGTTTGATTTTTCCAGAATTTCAGAACTTGAAGGATTCTCTACCATCATCTTGTTATGGTGTATGTGAAAAAGAGCCTAGTTTTGATTAGACTAGTTTCCAACTCCGCTAATGGTTCATTAGTATCCCAACTTTTCCACATCACCTCTACCATTTGCCATTTTACTTTTCTGTCATGTTAGCCAATTTGAGAGGTGTGAGGTGGCAACTCAAAGTTGTTTTAATTTATCTGATCAATAGTGAGTTCAAACATCTTTTAACAATGTGGCTTTTGATAACTTTGATTTTTTTCTACTGAAAGCTGCCTGTTGGTATCCTCTTGACCACTTATCAAATGGGAAATGACTTTTTTGTCAATTTGATTCAATTCTCTAGATATTTGAGAAATGAGGCCTTTGTTGGATAAACTTACTGTAATTTTTTCCCCCAGTTTCCCTTTTTCCTTCTGATTTTGGCTGCTTTCATTTTGTTTGTTGCAAAAATTTTTAATTTCAGGTGATCAAAGTCATGCATTTTACTTCCCATGATTTTCTCTGTTTCCTTTTTGGTCATAAATTCTTCTCTTATCTGTGGACTGGACAGGTAAAATTTTCCATGATACTTCAATTTATTTATGATATCACACTTGATGTTTAAATCATTTATCCATTTTGACCTCATCTTGGTATATGGTGTGAGATATTGATCTGTTTCTTCCAAACTGCTTTCTAGTTTTCTCAGGAATTTTTGTCAAATGGTGAATTCTTACTCCCAAAACTTAGATCTTTGGGTTTATCCAACACTAGATTACCATGTTCATTTGCTACTATATTGTATAACTTATCTATTCCACTGATCAACCACTCTATTTATTAGCCAATACAAGATTGTTTTGGTGGTTACTGCTTTGTAATACAATTTGAGATCTTGTACTGCTAAATCACCTTCATATATATTTTCTTTTTTCATTGATTTCCCCTGGTGGTATTGACCTTTTGTTCTTCCAGATGAATTTTGTTTTTATTTTTTCTAGCTCTATAAAATATTTTTGGTAGTTTGGCATAGCACTAAATAAATTAAATTAAATTTTCCTACTCATGGACAATGAATATTTCTCCATTTGTTTAGATCTGTTTTTATTTGTTTGAAGAGTGTTTTGTAATTGTGTTCAAGTTGTCTCTGGCTTTGTCTTGGCAGGCAGACTCCCTATTATTTTATATTATTTGCAGTTATTTTAAATGAAATTTCTCTTTCTATCTCTTCCTACTGTTACTATTTTTTGTACCATATAGAAATGGTCATGATTTATATGGGTTTATTTTATATCTTACAACTTTGCTGAAGTTGTTAATTGAATACTGGTTCTTAAATGCCAGGCTGAAGTGTTTCTCCCTCAGTGAATGAGGAGTGCATAATGTGTGAATATTAATCAATGATGAATATTAATTATATTGTATTGTATTAATATATCAACAAAGGTTTGTTGATTAGATTTTTCAGTACTAATCAGCAAATCTGTGCTAAGCATCCTCTTTGTAGGAGGCAGTGCTTCAGACCCTTCTCTTTCCCGAGCACTGTGCTAGAACCTGGGAAGGCTCAAAGATGACCAAGTCTCATGTGTCCTATCACATATAAGGCATTTCAGAAAAAAGAAATATAAGGATTCCGAGATATGAGAGGTAAGGGAAAGTGAAGACTGGATAATGACTGCTATTTTGGCCTGGATGGCAACTCAAAGTAGGAGGGCAAGTTGCATTACAGACTATATAGTATTCCTTCAACTCAAATACTCTGTTTAAATTTTATTGTCTTTAGGTAAGGTAAATGTAGAATTTTTTTTCACTCAGGTGTCTGTGATCATTCATTGGGCTAGCAATAATTTAAATCTCATGTGCAACTCTGTTTCTGGAAGGCAAAGGGTTACTCCTTCTATCTAGGAGGGTTTTACATGGTGAATCTAAAGAAATCTGCTTGAGTTCAGGGGATTGAGTTCCAAGTGAAACATGTGAAATAAGATGCCTACACTGAATACTCTTTGTGGGACTTCCTATAACCTACCACTAATCTGAAGAATTTTCACATTCAAGTGGAATGGGCCTTTATCAAGTGTCAAACAAAATTAGAGGGGTGAGTATTTTTTAACCCATTGCTAAAGGATCAACTGATCAGCCCTGCATTTTGGAGGAACCTAAGCCTTTTAGTACTATTTATTTCAAGTCGTGATTCTATTTCCTTGACACTTTACAGGTGTGTGTGTTCTTCCTTCGAAGAAGATCATGCCATCAGAGAAATGATGACATGATTTGCATTTGACTTTGTTTTGAGTGAGTGAGGGCTACACAGGTCACTAGCCTCACTTCTTTTCCAGAGCCATATGAATTCAGTGACCAGATATTCATCAGGATGACTGGAGATGACCCAGGATGAGGCAATTAGGATTAAGTGACTTGCCCAAGGTCACACAGCTAATGAGTGTCAAGTGTCTGAGGTGACATTTGAACTCAGGTCCTCCTGACTCCTGCTCTATCCACAGTACCACCTAGCTGCCCTGACACTTAACAGGTACAGATTAGTTGAAAGAAAGCCTCACCTTCCCTACAGCCTCTGGGAAACTGAGGGTCAGATAATAGACCCTATATTTGGTGAAAACATTGTTTCATTAATTTAATTTTTTTTTTTGCTAAGTACCTCCAGTTGCAAGGCACTAGACTAGGAATTATGAGCAGATTAAAAAAAAAATAGAATCCTAGATTTCAAGCTCTAAGGGATTATAAAGGTCATCTAATCACAACCCTTCATTTTCTAATGGGCATAGAAAATTTAAGTTACTTGTGCCACATCATACTGGTGGAGGGCAGTAATGTCAAGATGTGATCTCAGGTCTTTTGACTACAAAAACAATACTCTTGACATTGCATCCAGTCTATGTCTTCTAGGAATTTATAATTGACGTGGAAAGATAGAAAATAAAAGATTAAGCAAAAGTACAAGAATCTCATTACCATAAAAACAACAATTAGGGGGAAAATCCTCCCATCACATGGTGTTTTGTACTTGTATGATGCTCCACTTTAGACACCTTCATTTAATCCTTAGAATGATACTGTGAAGTAGTCAGGGCAGATACTTGGTTTTAAGTAGGAACAAACTGAAATTCAAGTGGTTAAATAACTCACCTATATTTACTCAACCAGTAAGTGATGGAATTGGCACCAGAACTCAGACATCTTGACACTGTCAAGTGTTTTTTCCAACATAGTACAAGAAGGACCAAATAGTTGAAGTAATAATGGGTGTTAGGTTCAGAGGAGCAATAGTAAGCTTATAAAATGAGGGGATTGGACTAGATGACCTCTGAAGTCTCTTCCAGCTCAAAATTTAGGATCCAATTCTCTCTGTGTGTCTGTGTCTCTCTCCATCTCTCTGTCTCTCTCTCTTTCTCTCTCCCTGTCTCTGTCTCTCTGTCTCTGTCTTTCTTTGTCTGTCTGTCTCTCTCATCTCTTTACAGTGCCTAACACACTGTCTCATACATAAAAAGAAGCTTAAGAAATCAGGAATTGTATTGCAGGTGAAAGGAATAGCAAAGGTCTGGAGGCAGAAATGTACATAGTATGTACAGAGAAATATTTGGGTGGATTTGTGATGTCATCAGTACCATATTCTCTCAATCTGTACAGATTGCAAACCACTCATACATTTTCATTCTGTGTGATTATTTTCCTTGTTCTTCTATAGATCTTCTATTGACATTCACCCAATATGTCTGAAGCCTTCTCTAGGTCTTTTTTTTTACATTTTCTAAGAAACATTGCAACATGTGGCTACCCATCTGTTGTTCTTCCACTCATTTCTTTCTCTAATTACACTTTTCCCCAGTGATATCCCTTACACCATTTCTTGTGCATTGAACACGTGGGAAATATAGTGCAGATTCTTTGTTCCTACCATATGCCTTTCCACTATCTATTCGGATAAATGAAAGCTTTCATTTCTCGGAAATTATTGTGTTCCAAGATTTGTAATTATTCAGATTAACTATGAGAACCCAGGTGTTTTTATTGTTGCAAGAAATCACTTAGGGTCATTGAGAGTGATTGGCTTGAAGTTTTGGTCCTTGGCATGGATCATGGTCTATACAGAATCAAGGTAGAAGGTAGATTTTCTGTAGATAGCAAGATTCTCCCAGGACTCCTGCTTGTTGATGATATTATGACCCAGAATATTACTGGTTTTTCTAAGTAAGCAAATATTGTATAATACCAATTAGTCTAATAATCCATGCATAAAAACTAAATGGATGAAAAAGTTTGTTGTTTAGAGTATGTCACGTAGTTGGATGATCAGATAGATGTACGTTAGTGCATATATCAGGGACTGCCAATGCATATGGACGAGTTCAATGCAAAAATGGTCCAGAAGATAAATTTGGGCTGAATTTGCATGAGAAATTTTGTGGTACTTTGAAGCTCTTCCTTGATGGGCAAACTCATCTCTCAACACAAGTGATAGAAAGCTTGGTGAGGACCTTAAATAGACTAATCTAATTGGACCAGAGGATTTATGCTTTTGAATAATGGGAAATGGAGTATATGGTATTTTCAGTCAGCATGATCTAGGAATGGGTCAGCTTTTCTCAAATAAAAATCTCTGTCATAACTTCTCTATCCAGGTACAGTAAGTAGATCTCTAGTTCACAAACCTTTAAGATAGGAGTAGGATTTTCCCCTTTATGCTGAATAGTTTCTGTTACAGTGTGTACCTCTTTGTGAAGAGTCAAATTCATAGCAGTAGGGTACGGTGGGAGTCAAAGGTCATAGGTTGGATTTTTGACTCTGCTACTTATTTTCTGTTATTTGGGCAAATAATTTCTTCTCTCTCGCTCATAGTTTCCTCATAAGTAAAATGAAGAGGTTGGCTCTAAGATACCTCAGAACTCTAAATCTCCAGTTCTAATGTCCCATCTAAATATTTTATTTACCAACTAAATAGATGAAAGGCTTTTTCCAGGTTTCTAAATGCTATCCTCAGGGCTTAATGGCAAAGAACATTTCTCAAAGCTCAATGCCTGTGCTTTGAGTTGTAGGTTGTTTATTGTTTGTTTGTTCTGCAGCTAACTCTACACTTTCAGAGCACTAGAGGACCATTTAATAACCATTCACATGGTTAATGATTATTGTAATGGGTGGAACAATCTATGTTGTCTCCTTTCTTGTTGCTTTTATGGAAATTGGAAACTGGAAAGGAATGCACGCATATGGAATTGATATTTTGGTATTTTCCCTATTATTATGTTTGCAAATGCTACAAGGGAATCCTAGAGTGAAAAGATGAACACATTATAATCTCCTTGAGGGCAGCAACTGTGTCCTCCCTCAGTGCTTTATAATTGCTTTACACATAGAAGGAATTTGATTTGAGGTTTTTTTTTTTTAAATTAGATTATAGCTTATATTTTTGAGATGCTTTGAGGCATAGTAAAAAAAAAAAAAGAGCTAATCTCTGATTTAGAAAGTTGATTCCTGGGTTCAAATCCTACCTTTAACACATACTGGAGCTGTGACTCTGGGCAGGGGTTCCCTGATAATTCTCTGGGGGTCTAAGTTTCAGAATGGTTGTACTTCATTATTAGTAAAGTTTCTTCAATAGAATGAATGGATGAAAGAAAGGAAGCATTTCTTATAAAAAGTTCTGGGCATATAGATACAAAAATAAGACAATCTCTCCCCTTGAGAAGCTTAGATTTTCATAGAGGGAGAGAATACTCATAAGAAAGTCATGACCAGGAAAAAGAGTCTTGGAATCATTGGAATAGTGAATAGAGCCAGAGGGCAGTTGACTACCATACCTTTCTGGAAAGGCCAGAAAGCAATGGACTTGTTGATTTAATTTTATTCCCAAATCAACCTACCTTCCTTCCTTCCTTCCTTCTTTCCTCCCTTCCTTCAATACTTTCCACCCAGTGCACTCTGAAGCCCATAGTCTGGACAACAGTAGGTCCCTACCCAAGCTCCACTTCATGGCTGACATAGAGTGATTATCAACAGTTTCTATTTCTCTCCCAGCTTGATTTGTGTTTTTTTCTTTTGTTCATTAAAAGGGCCATTCCCTGACTACTTCTTAAAGAGGACTTTTCACTCAGTGGAACACTACCTCCCTCTAAGTGAGTACCTGAAAATGCCAGCCTAAAAAGGCCAAGGTCTCCTATTGCATACTGGGCCATCTCCAGTCATCCTGATGAATATCTGGTCACTGGATTCAGATGGCTCTGGAGGAGAAGTGAGGCTGGTGACCTGCACAGCCCTCCCTCACTCACTCAAAGCAAAGCCAACTGCAAGTCACGTCATCATTTCTTTGACGGCATGATCTTCAAAAATGAAGGACGAACACAACAATAACAACAACAGCCTTTATGGGAAGAAGGAAGTTACATATTGTAGACTGAAAAGTGATGGATCCCCAAATCTTAACATTTTCTCTATTACTGTGGTTGCAGATGCAACAAGGAAATGCTCGTGTTTTTGTTTGTGAATTCATCACAAGCTCTTTGAGCTTATAATCAACCTTTTCTAGAGTAGAGTTTGTATGTCAAGTAACTGTAGATCCGTGATCCCAGAGACTAAACCTATCCCCAGTTGCTATACCAATGTTTCTGCCTTTTCTAGGATGACTTTGGGGCGGGGCCTTAGCTGTCTGGGATGGGCTGATGGACTGGGAGAAGGGCCTGACTTGGGTTGTGGGAGTTGAGAGTGCCTATTATTTAATAATGTTTTTTCTTGATTGCACAGTGCTTGCTCTTTTAAGTAAACTAATTTTTGTTCTTTACTTTTGATATAAATATTTTTGTTCTTTATTTTTGATATAAATTCTAAGTGGTTTGTTATTGGAGCTAAATCTGAGAGGAAATGGGGAATTTGGAATAGGATGAAAGCATGGACAAAGATAATATCTGAGCTTGGGAGCAATATGAAGTACAGATTTCCTTCACCATTCTATTTATGGCAGCTTTAGTCTAAGAGAATTATTATTTTATTTTTAATGTAGTGGAGAGGGAGTGTGTGTTTGTAGTGGGGTAAGATCTGTTTGAAAAATGTGGGTCAACATGAAGATACTTCATTTCAACAATGTAGCAGCCATTGAAGATCATCCGTTGTTGTTGGTGTTGATTTCCCACCAGAGCCCTTTACCAAGCACATTAGCTGTGTTTTCATTATATCTTTAATCTCATGGTAGATGAAGCAAGTAAAGTGCCAATCTGATGTAAGTAGTACCTGTACTTAAGAAACATCTGTAAACTGATTGGCATCCTATTGCACTGTTTTGTGATATGGTATTGATATTGTTACATTGCTATACTATACAGTAATGATAGATTGTACCATGTTGATCCAACTACTAGAAAACAGGTGTGCAATAATCACATTTTGATTCTCATTGAGAACTTTTAGTTTTGGGTCTACCTCCTGACTGTGGGGAGAAAGCTGTTGAAAATGCCTTAATATTAACAACAAAGTGAAAGAGATAGAGATTCGGATAAAAGAACCTAGCTGGCATCGTTGGAATCATACTGTGGAGGTCTGCAATTAACTCATAAAGCTATATGGCTAGTACTACTCTAATGTAAACTATGCTAGCTCAGTGAGAGCATACCTGTGAGATGGTGCTCCCTAGAAAGCAGGATGTAAATAAAGCCAAGAAAAGTTTTCTGTGCCCAGTAACTTTTCTTCCCTGTTAATGGCTGCTATAGTCATTTCCATTGTGGTGTTTCACTGGGGAAACCCACTGAACCATTCATCTGATTTATCAAACTGTATTCCTGGAGACATAGGAGATCTCCTCAGTATAATTTGGCTTTTAGACTAAACAAACTATGCCCAGAAAGCAGATTGATCAAAAATAAAATTTGGATTAGTGCTCTTAGAAGGTAATATTTCCAGGTCACTGCTAAAAAATAAAAAAAAAATAAAACACCTTAAGTCATCTGTCTAGTAATTTAGAGTCTGGACCCATAATTTGGGTAAACATTAAAAAAATCATAGGATCGTAGATTGAAACCTGGAGGGGACTTTAGAGGCCATATAGTCAAACCCCATATTTTATGAACGAGGAAATGGCACATCACTTATAAGCTTCAGAGGCAGGATTGGAACCTAAATTCTTTAACTCTAGAGCAAATGCTCTTTCCACTGTACCACAGGGGAAGAAAAAAAGAAAGGCATCTGATGGTAATATATATGTCATATGCATGTGGCAAACATGTGAGATGTATTCCTTGGGCTTTTTTGCTCATATATTCAATGAAGTTGAAATCCCTTCATGTTATTTGAATTAATTCAGAGTGCCTTATCAGAATTAGCTGCCACATTATGGTCTAAAATGAAATTGTCAATGCAAACCTTTGGCAAATATTCAGTCTTGTATGTTAAGCCTTCCTATGTGGATCTCTGTGTACAGAGTATGAGCCACTCCTAAGGTGGTTATTGTGATTTTATTTTCAAGGTAGGCTCAGAATTGGCTTTTATACTCTTGCCCTGAGCATGGTCTTGTTGATAAAATCATGGAAAGAAATTAATATAAATTAATACAAATAAATAATATAAGTAATATGAAATAAAAATCTTCTTCTACCTGTTTATGATGATTTACTCTTCCAGTTTTCTTTCCTTGATCCTCTTAGATTTAGGTGCTCTCTATGTGATTGTGGTAGTTTAGTGTATACGGAATAAAATGAAAAGGAAAATAAGCAAAACTCCCCTTCATTCAAGTGAATGTGGACATTGTTTATTAACTCTTATTTCTTATGCTTTTTTTTCTAACAGATCATCAGGGTAGATGGGAAAATTCTGCTGTTTTCTTTTTTCAAAAAAATATTAATATATTTTTAGCATTTAATTAAAAAAATGCTCTTCAAATTCTCTTCTTCTCTCTTACCCCAACTCCATCCATTAAGAAGATAAACAGTATAATATTAGTTATACAGGTCAGATTATGCAAAACGCATTTCCATGTTAGCCATGTTACATTAAAAAACACATAAAAAGTAAGAATCATAAGGACAGTGAGAAAAGTGTGCTTCAGTCTGTGCTCAGAGGTCATCAGATTTTTCTCTGATAGTATTCTTCATCATGGATCCTTAGGAATTGTCTGGGATCATTGTATTAATTAGTCTCTCTCTCTTTTCTGATGAACACATATACTCAGTGTTTATAAAAGGAATAGAAGAGAAACACAGGACACTGACCTCTTTTTACATCCCCAGCACAGTGCCTGGAATATCACAGGTGCTTAATGACTGTTGACTATCTGCTGTATCAGTTAGTTGCCTCATTTTAAATACATTTTCCATTACTTCTGTATTGGCCTACTACTAAGCTGTTTCTTGAATGCAGTATTTCATCTCTCTTTTATATGCTTCTGTGTAAGCCATCTCACATTGTTAGACAGTGCTCTTCCCTCACTCCTGCCTTCTTCTACATATCTTGGTTCAAGTCTTCTACAAGTCTTTCCTACATAGAGCATTTGCTGATTTCCTCCATTTGTTAGTTTTCTTTTCTTCCTCATATTGCATATATTTATTCCTTTTGAAAGTTATGTCCCTTAGTAGCTAGGGGAAGCTAGGTGATACAAGGCATAGAAGGACAGATTTGGAGTCAAGAAGACATGAGTTCAAATGTGACCCCAGACACTTAATGGCTGTGTGACCCTGGGCAAGTCACTTAACCCTGTTTGCCTCAGTTTCCTCCTCTGTAAAACAAATCATTCCAGTATCTCTGCCATGAAAACTGCAAATGGGGTCACGGAGAGTCAGACATGATTGAAATGACCACCACAAGTAGACAACCAACTCTTTGCAAATAGGTTTTTTTTTTAACTTTTTATTTTTATCTCTGACTTTCAGCAAAGTACCTTGTACTGGTAGCATATAAACTATGTTTGTTCAGTTGAATTGAATTTTCCACAATTTCCCAATTAGTAACTCTCAGAGATGAGATTGAAAACCATATTTGATGATGTGATCTAAAGCGAGTAAAAAAAAAATTGTACTTAAAGAGTTTAGTTTGAAAAGAAGCCTCCCATGGTATACACAGAATCTATTCTTGACCCTATCTAGTTCAACATTTATAATAATTTGGATGAAAATATAGAGGAAATATCTATGAAATGTATAGGGGATACAACTTAGAAGAGGCACATTAGATAAAAGAATCAATATTAAAAAAAATTTAAACAGTTTAAATCAGTAGGTTTAAGCAGACAAGATAAATGCAAAAGGGACATATTCACTGTCAGTGTGTGGCTTTTTGACTGAGTCCATGTTTTACAGGAAAATCCTTCTATTAAGGGAATTTGTTCTGTGAAGTTTGGATTCAGTCAGAGGACTTGAGGGCCTAAAAGGCCACATGTGGTCTTGAAGTCACAGGTTCCCCACCCCTGATTAGGTTAAATATTAAATGGAGAATAGAAACACAAATGTAGAATGACTAATAACTCATATAATAAAAGATATGTTTTAGGTAATTTATATTCTATCAAATGACAACTACAAAAATAACAAGGAGGCACATGCTGTAAATATATTTCATTAATATAATTAATTACAGAGGCACCATTGGGCAAGTAACAGTTTATTGTAATTCTTGTGGAAGCTAGATGGCACAGTGGATAAAGCTTTGGGTTTAGAATCAAGAAGATTCTTCTTCACAAGTTCAAATCTTGCCTCAGATACTACCTGTATGGCCCTAGGCAAGTCATTTAGCCCTTTTTTGCTTCATCTGTAAAATGAATTGGCCATTACCTCTGCCAAGAAAATCCCAAATAGGGTCAGGGAGAGTCAAAGAGACTGAACGGCAACATAGCTCTTGTGCTGGTACTTCACTCTGGTTACTGTAGTTTGAAAGAAATAGTGAGAAACTAGATGGAATCTAGACAATGTTAATTAGAAAGGCAAAAAAAATCATGAAACTATCTTATATGGGAAATGGAAGAATGCATTGTGAACATTTAGTCTGGAGAAAAAGAGACTTAGGGGAACAGCTGATAACTGTCTTCAAATGTTTGGATTGCTATCATGCAGAAAAAGAAAAATATTTCATAGTATAAGTATTTTAATTTGTCTGGAGCATAGGATATATAAAAATGGAGGCAAATGGGACATAGAAAAGATATGTAAAGTAACAACATGTAAAGATTTTGGCTATTATCCTAAAGAATTGCCACTTATTTTTGGTAAGCAATAAGGAACCTCTCAGGCTGGGAATTGACAAGACCAGATTTATGGTTAAGGAAGATTTGTCTGTCCTCTTGAGATTACAGTCACTCATAAATCAAATTCTGTGCATTAAACATCAGCTTACGTTTTACCTGCTAAGAGCAAGACCAAACTGGTTCATGTTCTGTACCTAAAACTTACCTCTGTTGCCTCTTTTTTTTTTTTTTTGGAAATGTCACCTTTTAGAGCAGTGAAACAAATTCTAAAAAATTTTCAAAGAATAATTAATTCAAATATGGCATAGCTGTTCTTAAAATTGAAACATTTGTATTATGCAAATATAATCTTACGACCTAAATCAATGTGAAATAAATCAGAGGGAGAAAACTACAGGCTGATATCATGAATAGCTAGAATTAGTATAGTTTTTCTTTAAGTCTGAATTTTTCAAAGTTTATACATATTATCTCATTTGATACCTATAACAACCTTGCCATGTCTGTAGTATTATTACCCCTATTTTACATATGGGATAAGTGAGGCTAAGTGAGGATAAATGACTTGCCCAAGGTCACATGGCTTCCAAGTTTCTAAGGCAGGACTTAAACTGTTGATTCTGATCCACTGAACCAACTCGCCGTCTCTAATGGATATTGATATAAAAATTTTTAATAAAATATTATTGAATAGTCTTAAGCAATATGTTGAAAAGATTATACACTGACCAGGTTGAATGTATTTCTGAAATTCACAGTTTGTTTCAATATTGGGAAAAGTTTATATTTTAATATTTACCTTTTGGTCAAAACAAGAATTTGTCAATTGATGCAGAAATTTTGTGATAAAATACAATACCCATTTCTACTAAAACATTTAAAAAGAATAGGAATGAATAGGTAATTTAAAATTTTCAATCTAAAATCAAAATATCATTATATATAATGAAAATAAGTTTTTCCAATAAGATCAAGTAAAACACAAGAATGTATCTTATCTTTTAAATTCTTTGACATAGAGCTAGAAATGTTTGCTTAGATATAAGGCAAGAAAATTAAATTGAGGGATCAGGCATAGGCCAAAAGGAAAAATAATCACTTCCCCTACACCCCTCAATGATATGAGGATCTACTTAGAGAACCCTAGAGAATCAGTTAAAATTATGGCAGGACATAAACTTAACTCATACAAATCATAAAACCTATAGAAAAAAATATAAATTCCATTAAGAGAAACTTTAGAATACATTCAATATTTTGGAGTTCAGGTGTTGTGATCCAGGGATCTTGGGAACCTTGAAAAGCAAGAGTAGAAGGCATGGATCTGCCTGGAAAGAATTTGACCATTCAAGCCTTCTTTCAGTTCAAGTAGTGAGTTTTTAAAATACTGGTTAGGGTGCAGTACAAGATTCCTAGTGAGTCTTCCACACATTTGATAGGGGCAAGGCAGATATTTTTACAGGGGAAAAGATTGTGGGAAGATTTGGATGGTATTAAGGAGTGGTGAATAGCCTGGAGTTGTCCAGAGGTAACAGAATGGAGGGTTGAAATATGTTGGATGTAATAGAGAACTGAGGGTTGGACTGGGTCAGCGACTACACTGAAAGGACAGTTGAAAGGATTATATTGCGATGAGCTGGTGCCTCAGGCAAATGCCAGGGTTCTGGGTTCCTGAAATTCCTATGAAAGTTTAAAGGGAAGAGGAGTCCCAAATCCCACATCCTGTCATTGGCACATTTAGGAACTATAGGTATAGAAGTACAAAATATGCTATGTGGAAATATATACATAACTAATTGGAAAAATATGAATTGTTCATGGATATGCTGTATCAGCACAATATCAAAATAACACTACTGAAATCACTTTATTCATCCACTGACCTCCCACTCAGTCTACCGAAGGATTATTTTAGAGAGTTAGAAAAAAATTATTGATAAAATTTATCTAGCAGAATATGAAGTCAAGAATTTCAAAGGGGAGTAGTGTGTGTGTGTGTGTGTGTGTGTGTGTGTGTGTGTGTGTGTGTGTAGGAATGGAATTGTAGAAGTCTTAGCAAGGTGAGATCTCAAACTACAACATAAAAAAAGGAAAGTCAATCAGTAGAACAGATTAGGTACACAACTTACAGAAGAAAATGAATATTATAAATCATGATAATATGAGTAGGATAGAATTAGATAAATTCAAAGAACTTAATTAGATAAATCCAAAGAACTTAATTAACTATTCTACAAAATCTTCTGGAAAAACTGGAAGGAAATCTGCTAGAGGTTAGGTTTAGATTAGTAGTTCTTAACTTTTTTTGTGTCATGGACCCTTTAGTTGTGTTGGAAGCCTACATTCCTTCTCAGAATAATGTTTTTAAATACATAAACTAAAATACTTGGGATTACAAAGTAGAACAATTATATAGAAACAGTTATCAACTTTTTTTTAAAAAAGAAAGTTCACAGACTCCAGATTAATTTAGTTTAGACCAATATCTCATACTATACACCATAAAATCCAAATGAATACATAACCTAACTATAAAAGGTTGCATCACAAACATATTTATGGAGTTAGGAAGGACATATTTCTTCCATGTATGAATAGGGGAAGAGTTCTTGACAAATCAAGGAATACAGAAGACCACAGCAGATAGACTGGGCAACTTGGATTACTCTAAATTGAAAAGGTTTTGCATAGACAAAATCTATGAATTTAAAATTAAGAGGGAAAACAGTTACCTGGGGAAAGATGTTTGCTCATGTTTCTCTGACAAAAGACAGATATCCAAATATGTAAAGTATTAATTCAGATATGTAATGGGAACCATTTTCTGGTAGATAAATAGTTAAAATATATGAATAGGTAGTTCATAACAAAAGAAGTCCAAGCTATCAATCATCACATGCAAAAACTGCCCCAAATACTAATGGAAAAATCCAAAGTTAAAGGGAAAGAAAAAAGGAAAGAAGGAAAAGAAGAAAGAAAAAAAGGAAGGAAGGGGCTAGAAAGGAGAGAAATCATAGTATATTTCACACCCATGAAATTGGTGAAGATAAAAAAAGATAAAAATAAGTTGTTAGAGGGGCTTTGAGAAAATGGATACACTAATGAACTATTGGTAGACCCATAAATCAACTGAGTTATTCTAGAAAGCAATTTGGAATTATACCCCACAACATCAGTCTCTACAGCCTCTGCCTCCCTTGGTGGATCAATGAATAGATTTGTTTTGCTTGACTATGTTTATATGTTAAAAAGTTCTTTTTCATCCAAAAAGAGAGGATGAGAGGGAGAAGGAACAGAGCTGCTGTTACCTTCCCATGCTACCCTTACCTTCCAAAAATAAATAAGAGAGTAGGATCATGTAAGTATTTAATAAATAATGTGTTACAAATAATAAAGTACAAAAGGAAGTGAGAAGGAAACTCTGAAAGAGAAACAGAAAACAGGACAGCTTTGAAAACAGCATTTTGAATTCAATGTATCCTTTATATCCTTTAAAAAAATCAAGCTCTTTGTAGATGACACTCATGGTTCCATATGTAATCATCTTTTTCTTCTGTTCTATTTCATATATAAAAATACTCTTGGGAGGAATTTAAGTGCAAAATAGAAAGGAACATCTTTTCCTTCCTTCCTTCTTTCCTTCCTTCCTTCTCTCCTTCCTTCTTCTTTCTTTCTTTTTTCTTTCTCCTTTTCTTGTTTATCTCAGTTCTTGTCCCCTTTGTGGAGTCTTCCCTGTTTTTAATGCCTTTGTTTGACTCTCCTTCCCCAAAATTATCTTTTATTTATTTTAATATATTTTATGTCAGAGGCAGGACCCATCTCTGACACAAATTGGTGCCATGATCCTAGGTAAATCATTCAATTTACCAGTGCTTTAGGGTAGTGTTTCCAAATTTCTGACAGACATTAATCTTTGGGATCTTGGAAGGAGAAATAAAAATTCCTGGGAATTCTTCATATCATAAGTTATTCTATATTTATCATCATATTTTATTTACATATTTTAAATGACAATGAGTAAACAGTGAATCATTTTTCCATGATAAGGTCATAATAAAATTTCAGAGCTTTTCTGTAAAAAAATAATAACTGCATGGTTTATTATTACAAACCAGTATATCATGATGATGGTATAAATCATATCTGGTAACGAGCTTACTGACTTGCTTTAACTTTCTCAAAATACTATCAATATTAACATTTTTCATACTCATTAATTATTACTGATATCTAAAATTATTTAATAAATAATAAATATTAAGTTTAGAATTATTTACAAAGAATTGTAGCCTATAATGAATATTCAGACAGTGGATGTTAAGGAACTTTACTGGGTAGTATTTGAATGATGTAACATTCAGGTTTCTTTGTGTAATTAACAGCGGTACAAAGGAGAACTTATTGAAACTGCCAATTTATATACTTGTTTTGCTTCCAGAATGTGAAATTGTGGGAGCACTACTCTTAAGATTTGTACAAACTGGAATATGTATATAAACTTATTAATATTTATTTTATTTGTAAGAATGATTCAATGTTAGCAGCAAACAGGGCCATGAACAGACACTCAAAAGATGGCAATAGTTAAAAGCAAGAGTGACTAATTAGATCATGATGACTTCCCCCCAATTTGCTCCTGTCCCAGTTCCCAGATACGTTGACCTTAACTTTTGACTATGCATATCAGGGTTTTCACCTCTTGCTTTTGACTTGACTTTAATGGATTCCTCCAAACCAGTAATGTTTCTGTTGTTAAACTTTAATTTCTTTTTACAGGATTATCATCATACTTTGCCCCAATTTCTTGACAAATTTTTTTTTACCTCAAAATTTAGAATGCAGAAAAATATACATTTTCCCAAGAAGTGCCAGGAAAGAATTCCCATGTGGAAAAACACTTTAAGAAGATGCTTACCTGCATTAGAAAAGGGAGTTTCTTCCTTCTGGAGTTCCTTATATTAACGGTCTATTCTTTACTTTATTCCTAACATTTGTAATATGTATGTATATTCCTATAATATGTGTATGTATGTATACATATGTGTATGTAATACACATGTATATATACAATATGTAATACATATGGCATATATAATGCTTTATCATTTGCAAAGAATTTTGCTGTAACATCTATTTCTATCATAATATCTATCTATCTATCTATCTATCTTTCTATCTAATCTCTATGAAAGATAGATTTTTGAACTGGTTGCAATACCAGACTCAGAGAATAAGCATTAATAAATTGATATTATCCTGGAGGGCATCTCTATTGGAGTGCCCTAGATTTTTTCCTTTGCTCCACAAAGGTCACCATTTTAATCAGTGGAATAGATAAAGGTAAAAATGACATACTTGTCAAATTTATAAATGACAAAACCTTTGAGAAGGAAGTAACTCAGTGGAGGTCAGTACAGATCCCGAAAGATTTTAAAATATAGAATGGTGGTTTCAGACTGAGAAGATTAAAAATAGTAGGATAAAATATATAGTCATATATTTGGGTTCTGAAAATCAATTTCACAAGTATAGGAAAGAGAAAGCATGGGTATGTAACATTTTGTGTGGGCAAAAAAGGAAAGATCTGCGGGTGTGTTAGTGAATTGCAGGATCAGTTTAAATTAACAGTGTATCATGGAAACTAAAAAAAAAGTTTGCTTTAAAAGAAGAACTGTATACAGGAAAAAAAAGTTAATTATATTATATGTTGTCTTTGTTAGGAGGCAAAGAATATTGTATTCAGTTCCTGAGTGCCAAGTTTTAAGAGAATCATAGCCAAGCAGAAGAAGAGGGCATCAGTATTGGGAAGATGGGAAGCTAGATGGTGTAATGGAGAGAATGCCAGGCCTGGAGTCAGGAGGACCTGAGTTCAAATCCAGCCTCAGATACTTACTAGCTGTGTGACTTTGGCAAGTTACTTAACTCTGTTTGCCTCAGTTTCCTCATTTGTAAAATGAACTGGAGAAGGAGGTGGCAAAACATGCCAGTATTTTTTCTAAGAAAATTCCAGATGGGTTCACAGAAAGTTGGACATGATTGAAATGACTCAATAACAGCATATTGGGTAGAGGACCAAAGATCTGAGCATTTTTTATCTACAGAATAGAAGATGTAAATGAGATATGAGAGCTGTGTTCAAGTATTTTAAGTCTTGTCATATGGAAGAGGGAATAGACAGATTTGTTCATTTTGACCTCAAAGGGCAGAAATAGGAGCAATTAATGGAAATTATAGGTAAATACATGTTGGTTCAATGTAAAGAAAACTTTTAAATATAGAGGCAGGTATTGAAGGAAGAAGAAAACTGTATTCAGAATCAGGAGACCAGGCTTTAAATCCAGTATTAAATACTTTGCCTATTCCCGACTAGGTATTTCACTTAACCTCCCAAAGTTTCAATGTACTGATCTGTAAAAAAGAGATTATAATACTCACTTTAAGGTCTAAAAAGTATTTTCCTCTAAACTCTGTGAGCTTGGTGGTAAAATTTAAAGTGACATATAAATGTGAATTATTATCTGAGTGGCTCAAAAGTCAGGTGCAGAGCTCCAGGCGAGAGTGGGTTCCCCATTACTAGCAATTTTCAGAAAGAAATTGGATAATTAATTGTCAGAGATGTAGAGGGAATTCTACTAATAGTTATGGGTTAGAAGAGAAGATGTTTGAAATCTCTTATAAGTTTAAGACTCTCTTACTCTTTATTTGAACGTTTTCCCTTGTTAATTATGCACTTCATCTCTTGATTTGGAAAGACCTTTGGGTCTTCAATTTCAATTCTATTTAATTTAATTAAGGTATTATTTATTACGGCAGCCAAGTGGCTCAGTGGAGAGAGTACTAGGCCTGGAGTCAGGAAAGCCTGAGTTCAAATTAAGCCTCAAACATGTAGTAGCTGTGTGACCTGGCCAAGTCACTTAACCCTGTTTGCCTCAGTTTCCTCATCTGTAAAATGAGGTGAAGAATAAAATGGTGAGTCACTTCATTATGTTTTCCAATAAAACCCCAAATGAGAAGAGTTATACATGACTGAAATAACTGAGCAACAAAAATATTTATTGTGCAACTGCTATGTGTCCAGAACTTTGCTATGTGTTGTGGCTTTTGGGGGATAGATAGAAAGATGAACAAAGCTTTGGTTTTTTTTTTTTCTGATTCCACAGGGCAAATTTTAGGAGAGTTTAGAAGTGAAATTGTGATGGGGGGAATTGAAAAATGAGCAGTTGAGGTATATTTGCAATAATTGCAAACAATTTACATGAAATAACATTATGTTTTTCATAGGAAGAATCAAAATAATATTTCAGGGTGCTGAAAGTCACATCTGATCCTAAAGACAAAAGAAAACCAATCAACCTTCTGGAATCTTCTGAATGCCACACTGATTTGAGCAATGATCACTGAACAAATAAGGAATTTTTGAGCAAGAATAATAACTGACATTATAAAGGGTATTCCAAAATTCTTAGTGTAGTTTTAAACCTTAATAACTTTGTAGATATAAATTCTAAAAACTTACAAAGACATAATTTGAAAGTTTAATCACTCAATTATATTTATATTAATTTAGTTTTGTGAATTTTAAATAATAAATTTTTAATTAAGAATCATTTTAATTTTAACATGATGGAGTACCCTGTCATTATGTATTAAATGCTAACAGTTTCTGAATGTCATTTTCTCAGACTGGAAGAGGTCTTCTTACTTGACTATCTTGGCCATTAGCTCCATTAGAGCATATTTTTCTTTCAGAGTTCAATCAAAGCATGCATTTTCTATAGTATAAGAGAGGTATCATGGGTAAAAAACCATTACTTAAATTGGTTCAAGTAGTTCAAATGCTACTTTGGACATGTAGTGGCTGTATGCCCCTGAGCAAATCACATAAACCTTCCCATCCATGGGCAATTATCCAGGTCTCTAACTGGCAGAGAAGATGCCAATGACCTTTTGAAATATGAACTATAAGCTTCAATATACTTGTTTTGGGGGATAAGTGATTTGCCCACAATTATCTAGGTGGAAAATGTCAGAGGTGGGATTCAAAAATTGGTCTTTCCTGACTTGAAGTTGTCTTTCTGCTGTGCATGCAAGGCTGAGAACAGGTGGCTAAGGGACAGTTGGGAGAAACTATGGAAAAAAGTGCCTGCTATGTTCTGCCTTAGTACACTCCTATCTTCCAGAGTCTCTCCGTAGTCGAGACACCTCCTCTGATTTGAAAGCCCTTTGGGAACTTTGCTGCATTAGGGCTGACATGTTATGCTTCAGTACCACATGTGGCTCAAATCTGAACCAGCCTCATCCAAAGAAAACAGTCCAAAAACAGAAAGGGCTCAGCTTTCCAGCAATCGTGGGTGGAATTTTCCCTCCCCCTTTCTAAGTGTGGTTTTACTTTCGAAGTGAAATCTTCAGAGGATAATGGACTTTTGTGAAAACTGGTATGGGGGAAGTGGAAGAAAATGTGTCAAAGCCATAGAAGGGAACACCCCATGGAAATTGGAGTTGGCAAAGACCTTAGGGCTCATCTAGCCAAACTTTTGGATTTTACACAGGAGAGAACTGATCTCTAGAGAAGTTGAATGATATTGAACAAATAATAGACCCTGGACCCAAACCCAGGGCTGCTGGATTGGTGCTAAAGTCTGAGACTAGATTACACGTGGGGACTGTGTCCTTTAATTGTCCTGGGTACCTCAGGAGGTTAAGCTTGAGTTCTCAAGCAAATTAAGAATTGATGTTGGTAGCTAGAATCAAATTGAATGCAGGTACAGCAAGGTTTCTGAGAACTTGTCTTCCAGAGTGTTATAGTAAGTCGAGATGTTGGTGTTCTAACCTCTATACATTTTTTAGCAAACTTTAGACCCAATTCTTTATGCAAAGATAATTCAGTCATGACACAAACCTCAGACTGCAGGACAGAGATCTAGGGCTAGAAGGACTTTAAGATTCATCTAGCCTAACTCCCTCATTTTATAGATGAGGAAATGGGCCTAGAGAGAATAAGTGATTTGTACAAGGTCACACAGTCACTAAATAGTAGATTCAGGATTTTAACCCATGTTTTATGACTCCATATTCAGTGTTTTTTCACTCATCCAAATATTTAATCCTGAGATAAGAAAGGATAAATGACATACACAATCACACACTCATCAAATCACTTAATTTTTTTTGTTTCAGTTTTCTGATCTATAAAATGTGTGTAATCATAATACCTGTCTGAGTTGTGAAGATCAAATAGATAATATTTGTAAAACATTTTACAAAGTTTAGTGTAATATATAAAAGGTATAGTTATCATCACCACCACCCCCGTCATCATCAATATCATTATTTAGTGCTAGAGATGGGATAAAGGAATCTAGACTCAGAATCCAAAGAATTAGAGTTGAATTCTAGCTCTAACACTATTGAGGCTAATCAGTTAACTTCTTTTAACCTCAGTTTCCTCCTCTATAAAATGAGAGTGATCATATTTATATTACATATCTTGCAGGCAGCTAGAAGGAAAGCCCCTGATAGCATGTTAAATATTATGTCAATATGAGTTACTATTATTAGTGGCTGTCGTGGAAGAGATGTTTCCTGAATTAACTTGGGAGAGAGAGTGATTGATCACTAATTAATCCCTACAAATTCACCAGCCATTCTCACACAAAATCTAAGAATTAATATAGCCAATAATCAATATAGACATAACTATTGTTAATTTCCTGGTTCCTTGAGAATACAAGCTGGACTGATTTCCCATATTAAGCATGTAGATAAATGACACTAATTCAGAGAGTGTGTTATTGACTCATCTAACCTACAAGAATTTGGATTGTACTCTTAGGCCAGCCACTCATTCCCTTGAGAGTGGAGTGAAGAGTAAAAAACACTTTCTTTCATTTGTTCTTCTAGCCTATGTCCCTTGGAGAAAAGTTGAAGAGAAAAGAACGCAGATTGAAACCTCTTGGGTAGATGTTGACTAGGTTGGTAGTAATTATCCATTCCAATGACTACCTCATGAATGAAGCCAACTCAGCCATCCAAGCTTCTTTAGGACTCCATGAAAGGACTAAACATGAACAGTTCAATCATTCATTGAACAGACGTTTCTTTAATGCCTCCTGTGTTCAAGGAAGGAGATATAAAGATCTTACGACATAGACCTTGTTCTCAAGGGGCTTACAGTCTGATGAAAGGAAGTAGGAGAAGAAAAACATGTAGACAGATAACAAGCATACAATGGGGAGTAAGAGAGATGCAAAGGTGAGAAATAGGCAGAATTCTCCGAGATACTTGAGAAAGAAAAGATCTCTTTGAACATAGAGGCTTCAAGGAAGAGGTGTCCTGTCAGTTCTGACAGAACTCTTTTTTCTTGCCAGCCAAGTAAAGGAAATCCCCTTGTTCTAAGAAACAAAACTTCAAGAAAAGAAGGCTCAAGCAGCTTCCTGGAAATCAAGTAGCACTTACGAAACACCATTTGCTTGCATTATTGTGTCAACGACTCAAAAACATACGGATTAAATTTCCTTGAAAATGCACAATGGCTTACAAATCAAGAGGCTATGCTTAGTCTTTGCCAAAATAAGAGCAACCCAATAAGAATGCGCAGTCTTCCCCAAACTAGACAAGCGTCCAAGTAGGAAGCAAAATGGATCATGGGAATATGATGTCTCAGTGCACTTTGATAAAGTGCTTTGAAATCTTTTTTGGAAATGTTTAGCTACTTATCATGGTTGGGTTTAAGAAAAGCCCCCAAATGACTTTTTTTTTTTTGAGTTAGCAATACTACATTGCTTTCTCTTCCTCATTTTAACTGTTTGTGTAGGGTCTAAATATTTTCATTCCCATTTTGCTGTTGAAAAAATTAAATTATGGAAAAGACAAAGTGAGCTGCCAAAGGCCAAAGAGGAACTAAGTGGCAAAATGGGGCTTGGAATTTTTTTCTGCTGAACCTTTTTTCATAATTCTCTTGACCAGCCCCCTTTCCTCCATGTTCATAAGGATGATTATGATAATGACAATGATAGTAAGACAGTGATGATTATATTATATTATAGTAATCTAAATGGAATGAGACAAACGTGTGTGTGTGTGTGTGTGTGTGTGTGTGTGTGTGTGTATGCAATAATTCACACTTAAGTAAAGGAATTCAACTATCAAAGACACATGTAAAAATCAACTCTAGTCCATGGATGGAGTAAATAGAGATAGGTCATATTAAGGAAATATCCTTATCTAGTGTCTTTATCCACAATGCACATAAGTCATGGGTCACCTCTAATAATTTGACTGATCCTATATGACATGGGACAAAGTTCTAAGAAGGAATTGTATTTTTTAAAAATTTAAAATATTTTATAACTAATTTTTAACTAATATCAAGAGCTTATAAGATTTTTTCTGGAACTTGAATTATATTATTTGTAAACATAGATCAACTTAGCCAGAAAAAATTACTTTAGCTGAGGTCTTTCCTATGAGCACCATGAGCTGTCTCAGTCTAGCATTAGTGTGAGGTCTAATATTTCCCTAGCCATACCACTGGAGCATGAGGTTGTCCCCAGTGACTATAGTGAAAGCCTCAACTGAAGGATTACCCATTCAAAACACTTACCACCACAGGTACAGCATGATCTGTTCAAACTTTTTCCTCTCAATATGTTAATTCCCCAATAAGTTGCTACAGTGAATCTTGGGACATACTTGTCATAGCAAGATGCGCTATGGATTGCATGTAGAAAAATGAATGACATAAAGCAGAAGACATTGCAGAAAGGAAAGAAATATTCAGATCTAACTGTTCAATAATCCTTCTCCTCTTGATTTCCACCAAAATTTACCACTCTCTGGGAAAGTGGGACAGTTTTCTTTTCCTACATAACCCAGCCATGGGTCAAACTTAGACATGACTTTGAACTGCCTAATTTCTTTACAGGATGTAAGAGCAGTCTCACCTGTACTACCCAGTCTATTAATCAGTCACTCAGTAATGGTTTATGAAGTGCTTACTATGTGCCAGACACTGTGCTAAATTCTGGAGATACAAAGAAAGCAATAAATAAAGAAGCAAATTATATATATATATATGTATTAAAGCAGTGTCTGTTCTTCAGAGCTCACATCTAATGGGGAGAGGTGACATACAAACCACTACCTGCAAACAAGCTATAAGGAATGTATGTATGTGTGTGTATACATATATACATGCATGTATATATATGTATGCATGTATATATAGGAATAATTGTGGATAAGGTAGAGATGTTAATATCTCTCAGTTGACATAATGCACTAGAATTAAAGGAGGCTTCCTGTGGAAGGTAGGATTTTTTCTGGGATTTGAAGGAAGCCAGGACATAGAGATGAGAACAGGGACCACTCTAGGAACAGGGTAAAAATGCTCACATTCAGGATGTGGAATGTCTCATTTTATGAACAGCAATGAGACCAGTGTCACTGGATCACAGATTATGTATATGGGAGTGTGTAAGAAGGCTGAAAAGATCAGGGGGGCAGGTTATGAAGGACATTGAAAGAAAAGCAAAGGTTTTTATGTTTGATTCTGGAAGCAATAATCACTGGAGGTTATTAGGCGTGTGTTTGTGGCATGATGAGACTTATGATTTAGGAAGCTCATTGAGCAGAGGAGAGACTGAGCTAGGGAAACACTTGTAGCAGACAGATTCACTATCAGGTTATTACAATAGTCTAAGCATGAGGTAATGAAGGTCTGCATTAGGGTGGTAGCAGTGTCAGAGAATAGAAAGGAGCATATGAGAGAGATGTTACAAAGGTAAAATTGACAACATTTGACTAGAGATTGGATGCAGAGGGGAGTGAAAGACAAGGAGGAGTTGACAATGACACTTAGCTTGCAGGCCTGCATGGCTGGAAAGATGGTGGTGCCCTAAACAGTAATAGGAAAGTTAGGAAGAGAGGAGGGTTTGGGGGAAAAAGATAATGAATTCAGTTTTGGATACATTGAGCTTAAGATGTCTACAGGATATCCAGTTTGAGATGCCCAGTAAGCAGTTGGAAATGCTCTACTGGAGATCATCAGAAATAAGGCTAGATAAGTAGATTTCAGAACCATCAGCATAGAGATGATAATTGAATCCATGAACTGATGAGAGCACTAAGTGAAATAATATAGAGGGAGAAGAAAAGAGGGCCAAGAGCCGTGGGGAATACCCTTTAGTTGCCATGACGAGATGAAGATCTTGCAAAGTAGAGAGAGGTGAAATGATCAGATAGGTAAGAGGAGAAAATAATGTCATGAAAACTTAAAAGAAAGTATCAAGAAAAAGATGATTGTTTCAAAGGCTGCACATAGGTCAAGAAAGATGAGGATTGAGAAAAGGACATTGGATTCATCAGTTAAGAGACTGTTAATAATTGAGTGAGAACAGTTTTGATTGAATAGTGGGGTTAGAAACCAGGCTACGGAGAGTTAAGAAGAGAGTGAGAGGAAAGGAAGTGGAGACACCTACTTTAGATTGTCTCCTCATGGATATTCTCCACAAGAGAGAGGAAAAGTATGATATAATAAGAAGAAAGCTAATGGAGATGGATGAATTGAGGGAAGATTTTTTGAGGATAGAGGAGACATGGGCATGTTTGTAAATAGTAGGGAAAGTGCCAGTAGAGAGTGAGAGATTGAAAGTGAATGAGAAAGTAGGGATGATAAAGGGACAGTTTCCTAGAATAGGTTGCTTGTGCATCTAGAGGGTTTTGTTTTGGCAAGGAGATGGGTCCCCTCATTATGTGAGGCAAAGGTAAAGGAGGACATTGTGGCAGAAAGCATCAATATGGAATAAGATGAAGAGGAGGGGAGAAGAGGAAGCAAACAACTTCAATTTTTTTTAAAAAGTAAGATATAAAGTAAGATTCTCAGGTGTAAGGGTGGAGGGTGAGGAAGTTTGAGAAAAGATGAAAGGGTTTGGAAGAGTTACTCTGCAAAATATGATAGTGAGTTAGTTAGGAAGGTCAGTAGTATGCCTGCCTAGCAGCAGTGAGGGCCCAGTTGAATTTATGTAACATAAATTTGTGATGGACTCATTCATCACTGATTTGTTATTTTTTTCTACTTTGGTTCAGCCACAGCAAGGAATAGGCAGTGTGTCGAGCGAGTGATCTGAGGTTAAGGGAAAAATCAGTAGGGAAACATTTTCAGTACAATAAGTTGTCAAAGGACTCATGAAAATATAGACTAGTACAGTAGAACTGATTCACCAGAGTCAAGATATGGAGGACAGGTGAGTTTAACAACTCAAGAGGTACTGGCTTGAAAAAGACCTGAAGATTTCAGTGATTAGAAATTATGATGTAGCAGAACAGGATTCAGTGTTTCAGTGTAGAAGAAGAGGAGGAAAGATCTTGATCTGAAAGGAAATGTCATAGTTCATGAACACGGAAGTAGCACATTTATGTATGATTTGAATGGAGTGGAAGAGTGGTCATATAATCAGCAATGAGAACTTGTTGCTCTCAGTTGTCTAATAGGAAAATTGTGGTTGGTGTTGTCATGATATGTGGGAGATCTGGAATCTTCTTCCTGTGATCATATTGCCTCCATGAAGGCTGATACTTGGAAAACTATACTATTGATAACAAATAAACATTTATGAAGCTCTCGTGATATGCAGTAGAGAGGAAAACACAGGACAGTGGATACAGATTTGAGCTAAGAATCAGGAAGACACAAGTTGAATCCTCACCTCTGACAAATTCTAGTTTGGTTCTAGTCATTGAATCCCTGTGCACATTAGGCAGCTCTCTAAAGCTCTAAGTTGCAGAGAAATTAGTGATCTATCTGGGGAGAGGGAATTGACTCACCTAGAGTCCAATATAACAACAAATTCACAAGTCCATTTCACAAAAAAAAATGCTGTGCTGTAATTGACTCAGGTGTAAATGTCAGGCTAAAAATAAAATTGCCTACAAGAAGCTTCCAATCCAGCGGGAGTAATTTCCCTTAGGAGTTAGTAGTCTTTCCCTCCTTAAGGGATATGTGTGTGTGTGTGTGTGTGTGTGTGTGTGTGTGTGAGTGTGTGTGTGAGTGTGTGTGTGTGTGTGTGTGTGTATCTTTGCATGCTGTATCAGCTGAATAGAATGTAACCTCCTTGAGGATTCTAATTTTTTTTAATATTTCTAGAACCTAGCATAGAATTTTGCAAATAGTCAACTACTTAAAAATGCCTGTTGGATTGAATTGGTGTTAAGATGTATAAATACACATGACATGCAATTAGAATATAATACATCTATAAGAGTTGTACAAACTTCAACGAAACCAGAATTCATTATCATTTGGGTAGGTTAAATCAAGGAAGACTTTATGTAAGAGGTGTTATTTCGGTTAAGCTTCGAAAAATAGGAAAGGTTTCTGTAGGTAAGGTGGAAGAAACAATCAATTTTAGGCATGAGGAATGGCATTAGAAAAGATAGAAATGTTTGGATTAGATGTATATATTCTGGCTGCTTTGCTAAGTGAAATTGAGAGGTTAGAACTGACTGCAAACGGTAGGTTAGAGGCCTTCATATTGTTGAGGGCTTTCAATTCCAGGCTAAAGATGTTGGACTTTATTTGGTAGTTCAGTGGTTCTCAAACTTAGTTGGCTAAATATCACTTCTGCACTTGAAATATGTTGACACAACCTGTGAGTCCAGAATTCTTTTGAGATGAAGGGAGTAGTAGTGTTAAGAAATGTTGGCACAAAATATAGCAAGTTTAACCTATTTTTATACTGAAAGTCATGCCTAATAATCTTGGTACATACTTCTGGATTTAATACTTTAGAAGGAAAATATGCAATAGTGATTATTCTTTATGGGACTCCTAGTCTCCTCATATAGAGCATCAGCTTTCTGTGTACAAATTATTTGGGGAATCCTACTTTAGACAAAGGGAACTATCAATGATTTTTTTTCACCAGGACCTCCTTTGCACTAACAAAAATAATCTGGCTATGGTATGCAGGATAGATTCACTGAAGGAGAGAATGGAGGTAGTGGGTCAGCATGGTTTGTCTTATCAAACTGCTTGTCCAATGGACTTTCTGGGGGGTCCTTAGATTGGCTCCTTTGATTAATATTCTATCTAACCTCGGAGAAGCTACAAATCACATTTCTGAGTGGATCAACTGTGTAAGGATGTATATAATCTGGAGAGGATAGCTAGAAGTTTAAGTCCTTTTTTATCTATGATTCTTCACATTATAAGACCAAAAAAGAGAATTCTTATTCATATATTTATCATCATCTCTTGGCTGACAACAGTAGAGATCCTGCTTCGTAGTGCCAAGATGCTCTCTCATACACATACAATAAAACACAAGTAAGTTGCTATGGTGTTTGAGACACGTGGGTTTGCCAGCACTTTGCAGTCTCCCTTCCCTTCCTCAAAACAGACAGTGGAGGCAGAGTCCAAATACATTCCAGGTGAGCGTCAGAACTCCAGTCCAATTCAGGTCAGCACAAACCTCCCCTGGCTTATTGGCCTCATCTGATGTGTGTGGTAGAAATGCAGAGGCAGAGTACCATATTTAGCACTAACCAGACACTAAATGGTTCTGGAAAACTCTATTGGGAATGATCTTTGGATCCAATGGATAGCGATACTATGTTACATCCTAATTCAAGGAAGTTTAAGCCAGCAGCATCTATGCCAATAGCTCTCTTGATTCTTATTAATTCAAGCATACTTGTTATTCTACACATTTTCTTAGCCTGTGGATGTGATCCCCTGTTTATTTGTGAAAGGAAAATTATTTTTAATTACCTTGGTTGATGGATTCTGTAATAATAATTACACAATGACAGATTACTAGAATTGGGAGGAATCTTATAGAACTTCTAGCCCAAAGCCCTTCTTCTATAGAAGATGAATCTGGGACTCAGAAAGGTCAAGTCACTTGCTTCCTTTCACAAAGCTGGAAAGTATCAGAACTGGGAATAAAACTCATGTAAGAAAACGAGAGTTCTTTGAGTCTTACTCCAGAACCCTTGTGATCAGTGTGTGTGTGTGTGTGTGTGTGTGTGTGTGTGTGTGTGTATGTGTTTTGAGGTTTCACGTTAAATAACTACAACAATAACAACTACTCCTACTCCTTCAATCTGATGGCAGTTAACAAAGAAGACACAAACAGAAAATGGAAGTGAGGAATGGAGGATAGGTGTCTCAAGCCCTGACCATCTCTAGTGTGCACAGGTGCTCTTTTATATGTGACCAACTTCAATAACATTAGACAATATCTGCCCTCTGAGTCATCCTCAGAGCAAGAAGGAATGCGTCATGGTCCATGGGAAATGGTGAATTCCAAGGGCTTAGGAGATAGTTAAGTTGATCCAATTTGAAGACTGACTTTAGGAAGTAGAAAGCTCATGTTGCTGTCAGTATGGGAGTAGGGATGGGAAGAAACACCAGGTGTTGGGAATGACTTAAAAGACCAAACTCCTCTAAGTTATCTATTGGAACACTTCTGATGTATCTGGGGGATTTGAAAATACTGTGTGTACTTCAATGAGTCTGGTCAGAAGATCAAGGAGAAGGAAATTAAAAAGATATTGAGAGAGGACACTGGAGGAAGAGATTGTAGAATAAAATAACCAGAAGAGAAGGTTGCAACTCAGGATCATAAGATCATAGGTCTAGACCTTAAAGATCATTTCCAACACTCTCTTTTTACTGATGAGGAAACTGAGGTGAAGTGATTAAATGACTGGTCCAAGTTTACCTAGGCAGTAAGTGACTGAGTTGGGATTTGAACTCAGATCCTCAGTCTTCAGATCCAGTGTTTTTAATATGTCATCATGCAGACTGACTTTCCCAGGTCCAAGTCTTTGTTTTTGTTTTTTGTTATTTTGTTTGGTTTTTGTTTTTTATTTGTTTTGTTTTGCTTCTTTCGGATGCAGAAGCCTTCACTCACAGGACACAATGCTTTTTGTGACCTTGGTTTGGCATTATTTTACCACCTCTCTTTATTTCTTAACTAAGCAGTTTAGTCAGGGACCAAACTATCCAAGGTTTGGGAGGAGCCCTTGAGACATTTCACTCCAGTTTCGGTCAGAGAGAAAATTTGACATTGCCGATCCATTAGCCAACCAACTGTAGGTCTGCTATCCAAAATATGTGCAGACCACATGTGAAACTATATCTCCTGTCAAATACCAACCACAGAAGGTTGTCGTTAATAATTTAATGAGTAGACAATGTGGTGGAGATTAATCTCAGCTCTTCACGTGCTAGGGTTCAGGAACAGCTTTGGCAAATGCGAGATGCATTAGAAACCCCGTTGCTGACCACAGATAGTGCAATAAACTGCACGCTATAGATGAACAGCATCTGTGGAGGAGATAAAGCCTCTTGTCATCTCCTGCTGGAAGTGGGAGCATTGGCTGTTTTTCAAGTCTGTGAATCCAGCCCTGCCTTAAAGTTGAAATATAGCTTTGCCTTGCTAGTGAGGGTGCCAAGTCTGGCTCTGTGACCTTCCCTTTCTAAAAAAAAAAAAAAAAAAAAAAAAAAAAAAGAGGAGATTCATGCAACAAAGATTTTCAAAAATAAAAGCTACTGGGTTTCAAGAATACCTTGGATCTTCCTAAATTTCGTTGCTGTGAATAAAATATCATCATCCGACTTGGCTAATTCAGTTTTACTGGAATGAGCATATGTCCAACTCATCCAGAGTAGTAGTTAATGTTAAGAATTTCCCATAATGCTCATCAGCATTAACAAGACCAAGCTTCACTCTTTAGTCCTGTCAAGGTGTCTCAGGGGATAGTTAAAATGCTAGGTTTGGGGAGAATGACCTTACTTTTACACAACTAGATGGCACATTTGATAGTGTTGGACTTAGACTCAGGAAGACTTGAATTCAGATCCTGATTCATACACTAAGTGTGTGACCCTGCACAAGTTACTTAACCTCTCTCAGCCTCACTTCCTCATCTATAAAATGGGAATTATAATAGCCTTATTTCATAGAGTTGTTGTGAAGATCAAAACAAACAATACGTATGAAAGCTTTGAAAACCTTTAAGTGCTATTTAAATGCTAGCTACTATTGCTATCATTGTTGTTTTGGTTAGTGGTAGTGACTGCTTCAAGTCCTGCCTCAGAGACTTACTAGCTGTGTGATCTGACCCAGTCACTTAATCTCTTTCATCCTAACATGGAATACTTGATGACTTTGGAGATCTTTTCAAGCTCTCAATCAGTGATTTTGTGTGCTTAGCACATTGCCCAACACATAGTAGGCACTTAATAAATGTTGATGATTGTGGATTTATGGTTGATGACAGAGTGGTAGAACCATAGTTCTTCAGCGTGTCCATGACACAAAGCCTTATTATACTGGGTAAGAAACACAGAATGGGTAAATCAAGTAATATCCCAGATATTAACTCTGAGTTCACAGAGCAAATCAGAAAGCAGTCAGTCGGAGGGATCAGTCTGCATGATGGTATCTTCAGCAGACAATGGGATATGTCATGCCTCAGTTTTCAATATTTTTCCCATTATAAAAGTTATTTCCCGCATTGCTAAAATGTAGGCCAGATGGGAGTCTCATAAGTGTAGGCAGCCCCAAATTTTCAGGACTCATCCTTAGTTTTTGAGGTTGATGACGCAGAAGACAACTGTGCTTTCTCACAAAATGCTTGTTGGTACCTCCGCCAGGGACAAACTACTTGGCTAGAATATACACTAATCTGTTTGATTCTGGATGCCATTTTTCCTGTTCTTTGGTTCAAACAATTATTCATCAAGGGAGAACTCTATGAAAACGAAGTGTCCCTTTCTTCTGTAGTGGCAATAGAAGCAGCATCAATCAGAATTCAGGGATCTCTCCCAGTGCAGTAGTACAGTAGACAATATTTTAGGTTTATGAAATATCTCCAGGAAAATGTCATTCCCAGTAATAATTGATCATGGTCATCCACTTGGACACTACAACTCTTAATTTAATAAGAAGTTTATATCAAATTCATTAGGTAGAGAAGTACATTTTTTTTTTGCAATGAAAGTGAATTCTTTTTTCTTCCTGATATAGGAGACTTATTCCATATAAACAATTCACTACCAGCTGGTGTTTCAGCTGGAAACATCTGCATGGCCCTAAATCCTTTCTTGCTTCATCTTTTCTAGTTAATACCAAATTCTTTTCTTTCTCTTTTTTGATAGTAATTACATGCAGTGAGGAAAAGGAGGCTTTAGGAACACAGTTTATCAATCCTCACACAGCCTAGTGGATGCTCATCTGAATAATTCATATTCAATATCAGTATCCAATATTCTATCCAATAGCAGTAACCAAGTGATTCAGGTTAAAAATGTTTAAGGATTAGAATTTAATTAAATTCAGTTAAATTTGACAAGTGCCTACTATGTGCAAGGTACTATTCTAGGTGTTGCAGACATAAAAACAAAAGGGAAACAGCTCTTCCCTTAAAGAACTTAACATTCTACTAGAGAATTCAACATATAGACTGATGAATAAATATGAAGTAAATTTAAAGTAATTTCTAAATAGGGGAGGAGCTAACTACATAAGGTTAGGGGTGGGGAAGAGAACAGGGAAAGCTTCCTAAGGAAAGTGGTACCTGAATTGAGCCTTGAAGAAAACTAGGGATTCCAAAGGGTGGAGGTGAGGAGGAAGAACATTCCAGGCATGGGATGTCAGTTATACAATTCATTTGGCACACAGCTACCCTGGACACAGAGGAACTGTATTCAAATCTTACCTCTGATGCTTACTGTCTGTCTGACTGGGTAATTCACCTTTCCTTCTTAAGTCTTAGTTTCTTCATCTATAAAATGAAAGCATTGTATTGGAAAGCCTCAGTGGTCCCTTCAAATTCTAAATCTATGATCCTTAGAAAGGGGTTATATCATTGCTCCAGGGATCTCTGCATAAACTGTCCCAGGGAACCATTGAGACTGATGAGTGAACACTAATATTAGTGGTTGCTGACAATAGCGCAATTCAACACATAATTCATTAAGTGCCACATGATGCTAGGCTGATGAGCTACAAAGACAAAAATAAAACTGCCTCTGTACCCAAATATTTTATGATCTATTGGAGGTAAGCAACATATATATACATATATATATGTGTGTGTGTGTGTGTGTGTGTGTGTGTGTGTGTGTGTGTGTGTATGAATACAAAATAATTTGGGGAAATGGAGCACAGACAGCTTATTCAAAGGTGTTGAGATTAGTGATGCACTTTCTGCTTCTGACTCTTTGCCCAACCAGTTTCAGATTGCCCAAAATATTGATGTCCTGGTTGGGGGAGTGGGGAATCTAGCTTAGTAAAGCTGTCCTCTTTTATCGGTTGGCTTTTGTTTGATCACCTTTCCTAGACTACAAAGCATTGATCTCAGATTCGATGGACTTTAAAGCCACTGTTCAAGAAAAACTAGTCTCCCTGGGATTCAACCTTCCACTTTTCCCATCTCTTTGCTGTTAAAAGAACAAAAGTAAAGGCTGGCCAGTCTCTTATGGTACCACTTCTGCACTAATGAAAAACAGTATCTTCCACAGAAGGTCAACGTGTGTGCATACACTTGTGTATGTATACAGGAATATGTGAGCAAATAGATGGAAGTCTGATATTTTTTGGTAATGCCCACAAATTGGATCACTAGGACGTTCAAGATCTTTTCTCTTACCTTTCCGATTTTACTATTTACTGTTTCATAGACGCTAAGAAGGGAACAGTTATACAGTACAGTACCAAACTGCCACAGACTGAAGCTGCCCAAGGAACCTATGGAAATGACTCACCGCCCACTAGGTTCCATCCAGAACTAGTGTTCTAAAAATACCCTCTAAACTATTATCTAGAGTCATCCTTCTGAAGTCTGTAAGATATTAGAAGCTCAAAGACAGAAGGTGACTGAAAATGTGCTTGCCAGTTTAACCAGATGTATAACCAATGTCATGTGATATATTCCATTTTGCTATAAATAGAGGACAGAGGGTTGCTATTAACCACGTGGTAATTAATAAAATGTGCAGAACACAGGGACAGAGCTCACTCCTGATCCTCAATTAATAACACCACACTCTTTCCACCAAAAGGCAAGTCTTCCAGATGTTAGGCAATGCTTTCATAAAGGTCATCTTCGAATAGTAGCCTTAAAAATGTGGTCTTAGTTCTTAGATCAGAAAATAGCATTTTTCTCAATGAATATGAGGTTAATGACGATGATGATGATATTAAATAATTGAACACAAAACAGATCAAGGAGGCGAGTCCCTTTTCTAAATCCTTCATAAATAAGAATGAGTAGCTTAAATACATATTGTGCTCAGTGTGCTGGGAGAGTTGTGCTAATGTGTTACCAATAAAAGAATTATTATTAAGGAAAGAGATTAAAATCAAGTTATTTTAAATAATAAACCAATTAATCAAAACATTGGTTTCTGTACATATTTTATTCAGATAAAAGGATTTTTACCATTTAAAAACATATAGACTTTTAATGCCAGTCACCTTAGAGATGATTACAGTTGAAATCTTTCATTTTATAGATAAGAATATTGAAATTAGAAATTAAGTGATTTGTCTATGGTCATATAGCAAGTAAATGGTAGAGATGGGATTCAAATTCAAGAATTCTGATATCCAGTGAAATAAAATTTCCACCAGCTCGTGCTCAGATTGGACCTGAATCTGGTCTTGAGTTTTGGAAATTTGTCACTCTTTCTACATGCTGATTTAAACTTGGGCAAGTAAAAGTTTTATACAGAAAGAAGGAGATAGGTCCTCTTTTATGAGAAGGGGAGACTAAGTCAGTGGCAGCATTGAGAAACTAGGCTAAGACAAGATGATTTTTTCCCCCTTTTCTCTGAAAGACTTTGGAAATGACAATTCCTGGGAAATATTTAAGTTGCATTTTTGAGTGGCTGAATGTATACACTTTGTTGATGAAGTGCTTTCCAAGATAAACTTTTAAACTGGCCACTAAACATTTGCTTGCTTCTATATTGTGAGAGCCAGTGCAAGCATGTAAACAAAGATGCAAAACTCACAGTACAGCATTCCTGCTGGGAACAAAGATCATAAGGCAGATTCACAGTTAAAAAAGAAAAGTCCATTGCATATGTTTCTCTAGCCACCCAAGATGGTGGGGGCAGAAATGTGGGGGTAGTGTTATATATTTTCTTTATTTCTTCCTTTTCTCCTAGAGCAAACTTGGACACTTTCATCTTTTGAAAACAATGGCTTATGTCTGGGTACTCCTTCCTGTAGCTAAGCTTGGATTGTACCAATGTCTCATTTCCTCCAGCTGTTTCCTGTGTAGCTTTTATATCAGATCAACTTTGTCCCTGTTTGCTCCCCAATTTAGATATTGATTGTTGTTCATCAGGTAGAGAGGCAAAAATTTGCTTCGTCATTGAGAGATCTGGAGGGCAGGAAGGAATGGCCCTGTGAAACTGTATACTTGTTGACACAAGAATCATTTTTGCCAGTGTAGGCAAATAATTCAGGATATAAGAAGTTCTCTTTTATTTAGTGAAAGTGCTGGATGCCTACTATTTGCCCTTTACAGATAACTCAGAAGGATTTCAGCACTGTACTTCCTCTAGTAGTGTAAGTACTGACTATGTTGTCAACAGAGTGATTTATTGGATGAAATGTGGTGATAACCTATATAATTTGATCAAAGGTTTGTGCACCATTTTGATTTTATATTTTGCATATCATGTCTCAGAGCAGCGTAGTGCCCTAAAAAAGCACAAGATTGACATTCAAAAGTAGAATCTGGGTCCTGATCCTAGAACTATCTCATATTTTATTTGCGGACGATAATGACATCACTATGTCAGAGTCAAGGTATAGCATGCCTGACTGTGACTGATCAGATCAATATGAGCCAAGACCCTACTACAATTAGGCCATATGAATAACATTTAGGGTGAATTCTCTAAATTTGCACATCTCACATTTCTTTTGAATTACTTCAGTTCTGTTTAGCTTATAAAGCATGGCCTTCTTCTCTGATGTGGCATATCATGCTGGATGGTCCTGTGCCAGTGTCTCCAATGTCACACCATCAGTTCCAGAGTTCTTGAGAGAGACCTTGTGAGTGTCCTTGTATCACTTTTTGTGACCACCATGTGAGCACTTGCCCTGTGTGAGTTCTCTGTGTAATATGGAGATGAACTCTTTTCATCTCTCTTGACCTCATTTTCCTCATCTTTAAAATGAAGGGGTGGAGAAAGTGTTTCTAACATCCTTTCTAGCTCTAAATCTTTGATCTTAGGATCCTATTGAATGTTCAACTTCTAGTCATTCAGATCAGGAAGTTCTGAAATCACTTGATATTTTGAATGTGTGTGTGCATGCGCGTGTGTGCGCATGTGTACATGTGTGTGCTTGCATATGTGTATGTGTGTGTGTATCCCAAACTGTGATTTTCATTAGGAATTCCTTGGTGTGGAAACTTCCTCCAAAGAAGAAGATAGTAAACTCATCTGTAGCCATGTAGCACTGAGAGTTTGAGTGACTAATTCACAGCACTGGCATTTAAAAGGGTTAGTTGTCACTTGTGGTGGAGATAGTAGTCAAGTCCAGATTTTTGATCCCCAGACAAATGAAATTTTCACCAAATCATTCTTCGGTTGAATCTGGCTTTTGTCTCAAGGCAGATGGTGGCCCAGTGGATAGAGGGTTGGGTCCAGGATGACTTGAATTCAAGATCAATCTCAGATAATGATTACCTGTGTGATCCTAGGAAAGTCACTTAACCTTTGATCATCTAATTTCCTCAACTATAAAATGGGGGTGATTATGGCATCTACTTCCTAGAGTTGTTGAGAGGATCAAATGAGGTAATATTCATAAAAGCACTTGGTACAGTGCCTGACAAATGGATGCCCTATAAAAGTTTATTCTCTTCTCTTCCCTTCTCCTTCTGTTACACAGCCAGTAGGCATCAAAGGCAGAGATTGGTTTCTTATACCAATCTCCACGCAGTAGATCATGTTGTTTCTTCTGACAATGCCTCTAATCCATGAAAGTTTAAATAAGTTGGAAGTCTATGAAGAGATGATAGTCCTATGTAAAATGTGGCATCTATTGTCAGACATGATCTCCTGCCAGTTGGTTTTACTCAACTATTTATTTTTTCTTTATTACAGAGGGAAGGCACATTGGGAAGGGACTCCATATAAATTCACCATAATGTAAAGCCACCACCAACGAAAACAATGAAACTTTTAAGAGATAGACAGAGAGACAAACAGAGATCAAACCTTGACTCACTCTGGATTTGAGATAATTGCTAATTTTTTAAGCCCCCATAAATAAAACTTTGGGTGACACAACATTTTGATTCTTCAGAGATGGTGATGGTCCACAATTGGCAACCATACAACATCCATCAGAGAGTTTTGGTATTAAAAGGATCAATGTGCTCATTCAAGATATCTATCCATCCATCTATCTATCTATCTATCTATCTGTCTGTCTGTCTGTCTGTCTAGGTCTGTCTGTCTGTCCATCCATCCGTCCTTCTATCTGTCTCCCTCCCTGTCTGTCTATCTGTCTGTCTGTCTGTCTGTCTGTCTCTCTGTCTACTGATGGAACAATTGAGTAAGTCACCCAGCTGGCTTATTCTGATGGCCTCGTTGATTGGGATAATTCTTCCAGCAATCCTGATCACAAGTTTTTCATACTTGTCTGTAAATGACCGTTATATCTTTTTCTATAGAGTCTATCTTCTCTTGGATCCCATAATACTTGGATGCTAGTGGAGTGCCTGTTACTGTGTGCTCTCACCTCATAATGGACCCATAATTTTAGTCAGACGTCTTTCTGATGATACCCATCGTGCTTCTTCTGTATGATTCTTCGTTGGCGTTGTGCTGCAGCCTGCTCATGTTCAATACTTGCCTCTCTACTGCTTTCCAATGACCCCATTTTAATCCTTTGGAAACTCTAGCACTTCATGATTCATATCCACATGGCACGAAATTCCCGAAATAAATGCATTTCATAACCTTGTAAGGCTTATCCAACTACATCTCATAAACTTTCTTTTTCCTTTTTGCTTCCCTCCCCCCATCACAGCCCAGAGATGGGCACCATTACACACCCCCCCACACACGTACAAACATCAACTTATTCTGTTCATCAGTTAGTTCTCCAGATGCATCTTGACATTCTTAAATCTCTTGTTTTTTTCATGTGGATTGTTTATCTAATCTCCTTAGAGTAGTTTTGGGATCTCACTGAGAACTCTAATGTGGGTCCTTAATACAACATAATCTATAGGTGACACAAAGGACAATGGTGAGATACTTTGGGAGAGCATAAGTATTACCTTTAATAACTGTCATAGATAAAGACAGGTTTTTGGCAAATACATGCTTCTAAAAGGGGGTAGTGGGCTTTCCTTTTTCCTCTAGTTGGGGTCATATGGTTTTAGAAGATGGCTACATAACACTGTTATTTTTTCTCCATATTTGTGAGTTTCTATGGCCAAGAAATTCATCACTTAGTGATCATTCTACATCACTAAATAGAGGTGATTAGCCTCTACAAATTTAGCTAGACTGTTCATTTGACAGTAGACATAGATTGTGTCTGTGTGCATATTTGAAGGCCTTCCTTCTCAGCAGAATTTTTGACACTTGCTTTCTGCTAGCATGGGTTTTGAGTGACCAAGAAAACCCTACCACTTCCATGTGTGGAGAAGGATTTTTGTAGAGACAAAAATGTATCTGTCAACTTGTCTCTGTAGTTACTACTCCAACATGGAAAGGAGGAAGTACAGGAGGAAGGGAAGAAGGACAGAAGGGAGGAAGAGAAAAAGGGATAAATGAAGAAGAAAAGAAAGAGGGAGGGAGCAATAAAGGAAGTAGGAAGGAAGGAAGGAAGGGAAGAATGGAAAGAAACAAGAGTGCAAAACTTTTACTTGTGAGGAAGTAAGCTGCCAGAAATATCTGTCATATGTGACTGGTTGATAAGTTGTTGGGCTATCAGCTATTTCCTTTCAAAGTGGATTTATTATTAGAGCTGGGGGTCCAGTTTTCACTGCTGATTCAACAAATTGGTCTTAGGGCAGAGAAGATCCATTAGTTCATGTTGTTGCCTTCTCATAAACAACCCGTGATCACGACAGAAAAGGCTTCCAAGATGCATTCCAATCTGATTCCAGAGTATCTCAAACTTGGCTGTTCCCACCGTTTTCCTTTTAGACTTCTTTACCATCCAGTCAGTTTCACACATAAGGAAGTCTTTCCTCTTATTATTCCCCAAGTTCCTCTCTTCTGAATTTCATACTATTATTTACACTCCTCTATTCCACCTTAGTTTTATGCTTTAAATTTTATGGCCTTTAAGGACTTGGAGATGGTTATCATTTAACCCTCTTTACTTGCCCTTCAACCAAGTGAAAAATGTTCATCTCTGTTGCTGTGTATTATTTGTGTTTTGTAAGTTCTGCTCATAAATCAAGAATCCTAAAGTCTCAGGCCATAGATATATTATAAAAGGAAATATGTGTGTGGTTGTTATTTTCTTAACTTCTTTCTACCAACTCAGGCATTAGCCAGACTCCTTCGCAATGAAAACCCTAGAGTCCAGTTCAAAGACACATATATCCAGGTTCTGGTAACTTCTACAAAACAATCCAGGAAAATTTCCATGATCCAGATTTTTTTATAGGCTCAGGACAATGTTACATTCATACCCTATCATCCCCGACTAAGTAAATTCATATGGTGACATGTCCTGTATACTCTCTTTTCCATTAGTCTGTAAGCTACTTGAGGAGAGGATTTTTTTTATTGTATTCCCAGAACTTAGCACAGTGCCTGGCACATAGTATATGCTGAGTAAATGCTATGATTAATGGTTGAAATTCTGAAAGGTTTGGAACCACTGTTACAGAATGCTCATATTGTCTTTTAACTAGTTACAACATGAGAGCCAGAGTACAATACTTTAAATAAGATAAGGGATGAACAAGAGTGATTTATGGATATGTGTGTAGGGGGAGAGGTTATAGATATTTAAGCAATCGTGTCTCTTGACTGCCTGGTTCAAAACCAGTAGCTTGGTTAGCGAGAGGACTTTAGTGTCCAGGTAATCTTCAGGATCTTCCTAAGATAATTCAAATGGAAGCAATTCAATTTCCTGACATGGCTCTGTTAGACTGACCAGGTTTCACAGACATACAATGATAAAGTCATTTCACTAGTTCTGTAGTTTGGTAGCAGCCTAATAACTTTCTTCTATTATACCTTCTTTTGGAACCTCCTAAAGGCTGAGCTAGCTCTGGCAATGTGTGTGTCAGCTTCATCATCTATGTAAACATCCCTGGAAACTGCCAAGGTACAAGGATGAACCAGTAAGCATTCAAACTCTACTACAGAGCGCACAACTCCAATGAGATGGCCACATTGTTTGAATGCCAAATATGTGTTTGCCTAAAAGATCATTTTGTGGAGAAGTCACATAAATCAAGTGCTCACACAGAGGTCCAAAGCAAAAATACAAAGATACTCTCACGGTCTCTCTGAAGAACTTTGGAATTGCTTGTGAGACATGAGAGACACTGACACAGGACCATCCAGCATGGTGTACCCACATCAAAGAAGGCTCTGCTCTATGAGCAAAGCAGAATTGCAGTAGCTCAAAAGAAACATGAGATGTGAAATTTAAAGACATCTCCATCCCAGATGTTCAAACAGATTATTTGTGCCCAACTTGTGGTAGAGCTTTCTGAGCTCATGTTGGTCTAATCAACCACAGTTGGACACACTGTACTTTAACTCTGACATTGTGATGTCATTTTGGTCTTCTCTGAGTATGAAGGACAAAAATTTACAATAGCAGTATAGATTATCAGTTCTTTTCAGAACTGAGGTCTTGATAGCTTTGAAATCGTATGAAAGGAAGAAATCTAGACAGATTTGCAAGATTGGACCAAATATGGATGAAATGAGGGGAGGGGCTGAACAAGGAAATAAGACAAGCGTTTGTTGAGTCTAAGAATAGGTTGTGAATCTCAAGGTGGAAGTGAAAAAGGATAACAGTCCTGAGAGAAAGAATAGAAATTTCAAAGATAATTCAAAATCTTTGGTGTCTACTCCACTAGGGACCAGGCAAATAGGTGATTGGGGGAAGTCCAAGTAGCTGGCAATTTGAGGAGATGCAGGTAGTCAAATAGTGTCAGAAAGAACTGGCAGCCAATGTCAAAAACCCAGTCATAGGGAATGTAAGGTCCAAGGAAAAAGAAATCTTTCTTTGGAGGAATTTAGAAGTGCCTAAGCAGCCTCAGACATAGCAGTTGTTTCTTCTCTGCTAAAATCCTTCCACTCACTCTCAGGGATGCCTAGGCCCAAGCTAGAATGCTGTCACCTGGGTTATTTACATTTTGGGGGGCCTCATTTCTGTAACACTCTTGCATATGGCCCTGAGGAATACTATTTTTTAAATAGTTGTATAGCAAACCTGAATTTTAAACTGGTATGAAAAAAGTGCCCCAGAGATTATGAAAACGTTCTCCTTTGAAGAATACTTTAATATGTTACAGTATGCATTTCTCCCCCAAATTCCTGGAAGTAGAGAACAATAAGTGATAGTACCCCCATTTTTGACAGAAAACTCGAACTTAGAGGAATAAAGTGAATTGGTCCCTATTACACAGCTAGTAAGATGTAGAGCTGATATTGGAAAGATTTTCTGACCGCAATTCCAGTGACTACATGCCACTTTGCCTCAAATAAGACAAGAGACTAAATAACTATTTATTAAACTCTGTGTTTCTTTTATCTTCTCTTGTTAGTCTTCAGAGAAACCACTTTTGTTTTCAGAAATAACTCAATATATTTCCTTCAGGTCCGTGCTTTTATGTTGCTAACTCAGTAGTGTGGATACTGTTTGAGGAAGGTGAGGATAGTTGTGAAGGATGGTGTGTGGCACTAAGAAATTCAGGCAGAAGCAATGCTAATAGTGTCTAGCACGTAGCAGGCATTTACTTCTGCCTTATTGACTACACTAACGCCTTTGTATGGATCACAATCAAATATGGCAAGTCCTCAAAGAGACAGAAGTACCAGATCATTTTACTTGTTTCCTGAGGAACCTGTATTGATTTAAGATTGAGAAAGGAGTACAACAAGGTTGTATATTTTCATATTTTTATTTAATTTACATGCAGAGTATATCATGAGAAATGCCAGTCCGGATGAATCAAAAGTTGGAATTAAGGTTGCTGGGAAAAATGTCAACTATCTTAGATATATAGACAATATCTCTCTAAGGGAGGAAAGTGAAGAAAATTAAGAAACCTTTTGATGAGTGTAAAAGAGTAGAAGGTGAAAGCTGTCTGGAAGCTTACCATAAAAAAACCCAAAGAAATACCCCAAACCCAAGATTTTGACAATGGGTCCCATCACTTCCTGGCAAATAGAGGAAGAAGAAATGGAGGCAATGACAGCTTTTATATTCTTGAGCTCAAAGATCACTTTAGACAGAGAGTGTAACCATGAAATTAGAAGATACTTGCTCCTTGGAAGGAACACTATGGAAAATCTGGACATACTAAAAAGCAGAGCTATCACCTTGCTGAGAAAGGTCTACCTCGTCAAAGCCATGTTTTTTTGAGAGGCTATGAATGACTGTGAGAGCTGGACTATAAGGAAAGCTGAGTAGCAGAGTTGACTCTTGAATAGTCCTACTGGATAACACTTTTGAGAGTATCTTGGACATGAAGGAGATCAGATCAGCTGATCCTTAAAGAAATTAATTTAGACCATTCATTGGAAGGATAAATACTAAATTTGAAGCTTAAATACTTAGGCCACATGATGAGATGAAAAGACTCATTGGAAAAGACTCTGATATTGGGAAAGATTGAAGGTAAAAGGAGAAGGAATGGCAGAGAAGAAGATGGAAATAGTGTCATGGAAGCAATAAACATGATCTTGGACAGACTTTAGGGAACAGTGGAGAATAAAAGAGCCTGGCATGATATGATTTATGGGGTCACCAGGAGTTGTACATGACTGAATGACTAAACAACAAAATCTTGATCTAAAGTCATGGAGACCTAAATTCAAATCCAATCTCAAGTATATGTTAAGCATGGGATACTGGACAAGTCATTTAATCTCTTCCTGTCTCACTTTTCTCATCTTTAAATGGTGGATATGATAGCATCGGGATGGCTATGAGGATCAAATGAGATAATATTTGGAATGCATTTGCAAACATTAACATGCTATGTAAATCCTAGCTATTATTGTTAATAATTTTTATTGGTAAATTCTTGATCAAATGTGGAGAACAAACACAATCCCTGGTCATTTCCAGAGAGGCAGTGATGTATGTGGGGACAATAGCACCGGCTTTCCATAAGTCCTGAGAATTGGTTTTGCCTTTGTTATTACTTAGCTGTATATCTTAGGTCAAATCACATAACTTTCCTAGAGTAATTGGTTTTCTCATCTGTGCAATGGGGACAGAATTACCTTTAAGACCCACTTTATAGGGTTGATAAAATGAATTCACGTACTCAAAATGATTGGTCAGTTATTTATATGGAGTAGAACATGCAGCATATATAGCAAAAGCATGAAAGATATTGAAACTGAAGGAGTTTCTCCAATTTTATGAGCTCTAATTTTCTATAGAGATCAAAGCTTGAGTACCATTATTAATGGAATATTACCCCATTCCTTTCAGATAAGGGTACTATAAATCAACATGCTGTTAAGAGGAGTCAATCCATTTGCTTCACAATCATGCATCAGGTCAAAGGCAGAGCTAAGGTCTGAAACCAGAAGTTGTGGCTTCCATTTCTTTAGGCAACAGTCAGATCACTAAAACAAGTTAGACAATTGTACCACAGGGCAGAACAGTCATAGGCTAAGTCCCGTCTTCATGCTTCACTTGGCTTCAGTTCCTACTATGACAGACTACCATATATAAAACAATATAAAACAGACTGCCTTTAATTTAGAGCATCTGGAAATGGGCTTTTCTGTATGAGAACAACCCAGGGAAGAGGGGCAGTGGCTTATTAGTGGCATATGCACACATATACACTCTCAACAGCTGGCCTCAAGAAAGGGGACTCCCAACAGATGTTGGAAATGCTCTATGACAGGTTTCTATTCATTCACAAAACTATTTTTCAGAAAGGACTTTTTAAGATAGGGAGAAAATGGAAATGGGAGAAAATAGAAATGAGAATATCATTTGCTGATGCTGATTGCTTGGACAATAACCCATTAGCTCTTTGGAAAACGGAGCAGAAAGGCAAGAAGTAGGGATAAAAAATGAGGGGATGGCCAGAGAAGTCAGAGCTGTCGTTATCCACTCCTCATTTAGCAAGAAAGATTAAAATTCAGAAAGAATTGGAGAGATGTTTACCTCTTCTCATCTCACAACATCATGTAGTTTCCAGTTGGAGAGAGAGGATCTGAAAGTTGCAAGGGAGCTTAGAGGTCATTTAATCCAACATGGACCTGAAAAAGGCTCTCCTCTACAACATTCATGAGAAGTGATGTTCATCAAGGTTCCATCTGAAGATTTTCAGTGATAGACAGCAGTCATTCTGTTAGATTCAAGTTCTCATCTATTAATCCCATCCTCTAAAACCTCCAGTGGTCCCCTACCGTCTCTAAGGATAAAACACAAACTCCTCAACCTCTTCATTTTAGGCCCTCCACAGTATACCTTTGGCTTCAATATACCTTTCTAGTCTTGTTTTGCATTACTCTCTTTTCCACATTCTACATTCTAGCCAATATATTTCAAATCAATCCAATCGAATTTAAGTCAATAAGCATTCATTAAATAAATACCTGTTATGTGCCAGGCATAATGCTGAGCCATATTGATACAGACAGAAAACCTAAAGTCTTTACCTCAAGGAGTTTATATTCTACATGGAGGAGGAAGGGCAGCATGTACACTGATAAAGTAGCACAAAATGTATAATTCAATTAGTTTTTTCTTTTTCTTTTTAGATTATTTATTTGTTTTAGTTTTCAGCATTTACTTCTATAAGATTTTAAGTTCTAAATTTTTCCCCTTACTTCCTTTCCTTGCTCCCCACAATGTGCAGTCTGATACGGGCTATACTTATACAATCATAGTAAACACCTTTCCACATTAGTCATGTTATAAAGAAGAATTAGAACCATTTGGAAAAACCATGAGGAAGAAGAAGAAGAAGGTGAAGAAGGAGAAGGCAGACAGGAAAAAGGAGGAGGAGAAGGAGAAGGGGGGGGGAGAGAGAGAGAGAGAGAGAGAGAGAGAGAGAGAGAGAGAGAGAGAGAGAGAGAGAGAGAATGAAAGAGAATAATAAGCTCCAATCTCCATTCAGATGCTGTAGTTCTTTCTCTAAATATGCATAGCATTTTCCATCATGAATCTTTTGGAATTGTCTTAGATCCTTGTATTGCTGAGAAGAACTAATATCAAAGTTGATCGCTGCACAATGTTACTGTTACCTTGTACAATGTCCTCCTGGTTCTACTCACTTCACTCAGCATCAGTTCAAATAAGTCTTCCCACATTTTTCTTAAGTCTACCTGCTTATCATTTATTATGGAATAATAATATTCCATTACATTTATATATCACAACTTATTCAGCCATTCCCTGATTGATAGACATCCCCTCAATTTCCAATTCATGGCCCCCACAAAAAAGAGCTGCTATAAATATTTTTGTTCATGTGGGTCCTTTTCCCATTTTTATGATCTCTTTGGGATACAGGCTTAGAAGTGATATTGTTTAGTCAGAGGGTTAGGTCACAGTTTTGGTTACAGTTCCTAGTTGCCTCTAGAATGGTTAGATCAGTTCACAACTCCACCAACAATGCATTAGTGTTCCAGTTTTCCCACATCTTCTCTAGCATTTATCATTTTCTTGTTTTGTCATGTTAGCCAATCTGATAGGTATGATGTGGTACCTCAGAGTTGTTTTGATTTGCATTTCTCTAAACAATAGTGATTTAGAGCATTTTTTTTCACATGACTATAGATAGCTTTAATTTCTTCATCTGAAAACTGACTGTTCATATCCTTTGACCATTTTTCAATTGGGGAATGACTTGTATCCTTATACATTTGACCTAGTTCTCTATATTTTAGAAATGAGGCCTTTATCAGAGACACTAGTTGTAAAAATTGTTTCTCACCTTTCTGCTTCCCTTCTAATCTTAGTTGCATTGGCTTTTTAATTTAATATCATCAAAATTATCCATTTTGCATTTCATAATATTCTCTATCTCTTGTTTGGTCATAGATTCTTCCATTCTCCATACTTTGGAATACTCTACAAGTATTTCATTTGATTCTCACAAAAATCCTGTACTTTACATACTATTAATATCCTTATTTTACAGTTGAAGAAACTGAGGCAGAGCAGGCTAAGTAACTTGCTGAGGGTCACACAGCTAGTAAGTAGCTGAGGCTGAATGTGAATTCAGGTCTTCCTGATTCTAGGCTCAGATCTCTATCTGCTATACCCTCTAGTTGCCTCAAGTTGATGTTTAAACATTTACCAGCACATTACCACCTTTCACATGACAAGTGCTTAATAAATATTTGTTTGATTTAACTCATTATTGCCCCTGGCCTACACCTCCTCAGCGATTTGTAGTTTTTGACATTTCTAATGCATTAGTGTTTACAACATGACTCCTATCCTGGAGCCTAAATGTGTCTGTCTACAACTTCCCTTCATTGCTTCTAGTTCTGTCCTCTGAGACCAAGCAGAACATGTTTAATCCCTCGTTCATATACATCTGCCACATACTTGAAGTCAGTTATCATATTTTTCTTGCCCCGTTTCTTCTCTTTCTCTTAGGTAATCATCTCCAATTCCTTCCACCAATTTCTCTGAGGCCTGGCTATCCTCCTTTGGGCAGGCTCCACTTTGTCAATATCCTTATTAAAGGAGGAGTTATCTACTAAACACAACATTCCAGATGGGTTCTAGCCAGCCTTGACCAATTCCCTGGGTGGGACTCACTTTTCTTATTCAGGAGACGATGGCTACCATGCTATGCCATAGATTCATGTAGAACTTATAGGTCACTATAAACTTCATGTTTTTCTCATAAACTACTGTTATCTAGCCTTATTGCTCCTTCTTATATGAATCTTTAAAATTCATATTTATTTTAATTAAATGTTATGTTGTCTGATTCATCCAAAATGTTATGTTGTTTGATTCATCCAAAATTTTAACCAATCAGGAATGCTTTAGATCCTGTTATGTTTGTTCATTTATCCCTCTTAACTTTTGGTCTCTTGAAAATTTAATGAGCATGATGAATCCAATTCTGTCAAAATCAGTGTAAAAAAATTGTGAGAACTATGTGCCACAAATATATGTCCTGTTATACTTCACTATGGAACTAGGTTCATATCATTCTATCTGAGTCTATACATTCACTTAGCTTCAAATCCCTCTCCAAATTTGAAGTTTCATTGGAAGAGCACAACAGAAAGACAGATAGATTGAAAGAAAATTTTGTTTTTAAAATTTATTTTTATTTTATTTTTTAAATTTATTTTTATTAGATTTATTATCATTAAACTATTAAGTTTTTATTATTGCTAAACAAGTGCTAGGGAAACAAATATAAGCAAACAAGACAAAAACTTCTCTGCTGGTATTCTAATGGAGGAAGACAACACACAAAGGAGAACTTTGTAGGACAGGGGAGGAAGGTAAGTCGAACTAGGAGTTAAGTGAAAACGACTGTGGCTCCTATCAACCAGTCAGTCAATAAGCATTTGTTAAGTACCTACTATATGCCAAGCTCTGTGCTGAGCTTATGAAATGATGATTTTGGCTAAGATTTTGGCTAATTGGTAAGTCACCAATTTAATAAATGTGGCTGCTTCGTCTCTATCCAGATCAGTGTTAAAAAAATAAAGAGGAAAGCAGACGTCAAGGCGGTGTTTTTTCAAGTGGTAATTAAAATAATCTTACAATCTGTTCACATTTTAAAGCACATTGTTGTTGTCCAGTTGCTCTAGTTGTGTCTGACTCTGTGATCCTATCTGGGATTTTCTTGGCAAACATACTAGAGTGCTTTGCTGTTTCTTTCTCCATATCATTTTACTAATGGGAAAATTAAGGCAAACAAGGTTTATTGACTTGTTGAGTTACACAGCGAGCAAGGATGTGAGACCAGATTTGAATTCGTGTCTTCTGCCCTCCAGGCCCTGCACTGTATCTACTGTGCCACCTAGCTTCCCCTTTAGAGCACATGCCTCACAAAAACTCCGACGAAGCTGTTTTAAGGATTATTATCTCCATTCTCCAGAAGGGGGATGAACATTAGAGAGGTTAAAGGTCTTAACCATTATCATTTTACTAATTACTGCAAGTGCCAGAATTTGAAACCAAGGCCTCTAATTTAAATGCAGTATCATTCCCACTGTGTTGCCCAGTGGCTTTTAAAAGGCAAATTTGAATTTGGTTTTCTGCCAAATATTAATAGTACCCCATATTTTATAGAACTTTAGAGTTTACAGAGCAGCATCCTCCAGGTCTTTATTCTCAGGAAGCTGGTCCTTTTAAGGGATGAGAGGAATAAGGTCAGCACAACATGATAAATGATGTACTGATAAATAAATGTTGCATACATCATGGCCCTATTTTTTTACCTAGTGCAGATCTGAGTTTCATATCAGCCAGGTGGCATAGTGGAGAGAATGTTGGACTTGAAATTTGAAAGATCTGAGTTCAAATCCTGCCTCAGACACTTATCAGCTCAGTGGCATGTGACCTGTCATCCAATCTCTCAACCTAGTTTGCTCATCTGTAAAATGAGGAAAAAATAATATAAATAATACTTGGTGTTTTAAGGGTTGAATGAGATACCAACAGTACCAACTGTTGTTTGACCAGTAGAGTGCTATGCAAATACTAGCTATTATGGGCAAAATGGGTCTGATTGTGACTTGTCCTATTTCTCTGCCTGTATTAGTGACTTCTATGCTTAGACTATTTTGAACCAATTAATAATTTAGAATCTACTTTTTGAGATAATTTTGTTTCAGCATTCTTTTCCTATTCCTCTTTTGTCTTTTTTACCAAAGGACATAGATCCCTTTCTGCCCCCTTTGTCCCAGATCACTGCTGTTAATCCTTTGCCTTCTATTAGCCAGTGATGGTTCTTAACAGCTTTCATCTACATTCAGATCACAGCACTTTCATATTGATTACCTTACTTAATCTTTCCAGTGACCCTGGACAGTAAGTAAGTTAAATGAGGTTAAGTTCACATTGCTAAGGAAGTACTTAAAAATCACACAGCAAAGACATATTTAAACCATCTTCAGATTCCCAGCTATTCATTCAACACACAACAAATATTTGTTAATCACCAACTGTGTTCAGAGCATTGCTAGCGCTGCTGGAGGTACAAGATTTAGGACAGACATAATCCCCACCCTCACAGAGCTTAAAATATATTATATAGAAATATGTGGAAATATTTCTTAGATAAGTCAATGAATTATTACCTTGGAATTGTCAGGATCCCTTCTAGTAAAACAGATTGGCACCCTTTTGTGCAGCAGGTGGCACAGTGGATAGAATGCTGGGCCTGGAGTCAGGAAGGGGAGTCCAAATCCTACCTCAGACACTCACTAGCTGCATGACCCTGGGAAAGTAACTTAAATCTCTCTGTCTCCGTTTCCTCACCTGTAAGATGAACATACTAATAACATCTAACTTGCAGGGTTGATATGAGGATTAAATAAGATATTTATCAGAAGAACAAAATAAAACTTGGCACAGTGCCTAACATATAGTAAGTTCTGTTTTTCTTGTTCAGTTGTTTCAGTCATGTCTGGGTCTTCATGAGCACATTTGGGGTTTTTGCTGGCAAAGGTTCTGGAGCAGTTTGCCATTTCCTTTTCCAGCTCATTTTAGTGATGAGGAAACTGAAGCAGAGTTAAAATGACTGGCCCAGGGTCACACAGCTAATAAGTATCTGAGACCAGAATTGAACTCAGGTCTTTGTGACTCCAAGTGGGGCTCTCTATCCACTGGCCCACTGAGCTTCCCTGTACAATGTTTACTTTCTCCCCTTCTATCTCCCTTTTTATTGTGTAACTCTTGCCTAAGTACTCCCATAAATCCTCCACAGCAGGTCCACCCAATATGTTTGGGATAGGGATGGGGAAAGTTCGTCTAGTTCTCTTGATAGTGGAGCTTGTGAGCTATCTATAAGTAGATATTTTTGCTCTAGATATGTGACTGACAAACCTAATTTTCTAGTCCTACATTTCTGTGATTTCATTGCTTAAGTACTCCTCCTTGGGTGGCAATACATCAACCACTGTGCCTAATACCTTTAGATCATTCTCGGTTCTAAATCTTCAGAGATGTAGTATTTCCTGACTTACTACTATATAACATCACCAGATGAATATTGTTGCTGAAAAGGTGGATGCTTGTTTCAGGGAGAAACTTTGGGATATTTAAAACATCATATAATTTTCCCAAAGCAATCCAATCAACTCTCCTCCTCAGATCTGGGCCAAGCTCATTGTCCAAGGTATTTGTACAGATGCATCAACTCTATGGGGTGTCCATCCAGCTGCATATCATGGTATGAACAATAGACATTCTTCATCCACTTGATTTTTCCTGTGTGGTTAATGTATACTCTTTACAATGATTAGAGACCTCATTTAGGAGTCTCTGCAATGTTCCAAGACTTGATGTAATCAGCACGATGTCATCTGCTAATAGGAACATCTGGAGGACTGCCCCATCCGTAGGGAATACCTCTTCCTTTTGGACTCTTTGATGACCATCTTCCATGACAATGACAAACTTCCTTAGCAACCATATGTCTCTCTGTTGTATACCTCATTTGATATAAAGAATATAAAGGGTCATTGAATGAAGTTATCTCTCTTGTTAAATCTTTCAAAGAATCTGGTGTGATTTCCTGGAATTTGAATCTTAATATGGCATTTTACTCTACTAAATCTTTTTTTTTAACAGTCAGAAATCAATTCTACTGGTATCCTATTCTCTGTACCTTTCAGTGACCTGTGTAACTGTAAGCATGTGGTCAGTGGTGGAATAGTATTTGCCCAAACTGGCCTATTGTCTTATCAAGAATGTCTCTTATTCTACTATAGATTATGTTTAAAATTTTTTTAAATGTTTATTTAGTTTTAGTCTTCAACATTTATTTCCACAAAAATTTTGAGTTCCAAATTTTCTCCCCATCTCTCTCCTCCCTCCACCCCATGATGCCTTGCATTCTGATTACCCCTTCTTTCAGTGTGCCCTCCCTTCTGTCACACACCTCCCTTCCCTTATCTCCATCTTCTCTCTTTTTTTGTAGGGCAAGATTGATTTCTATACCCCATTACCTGTATTTCTTACTTCACGGTTGTATGCAAAAACAATTCTCAACATTTGTTCCTAAAACTTTGACTTCCAAATTCTCTCCCTTCCTCCCCCCACCCAGCAATCTCTATTGAGAAGGCAAGCAAGTCATTATAGGCTTTATATGTGTAGTTTTGCAAAAGACTTCGATAATAGTCATGTTGTGTAAGACTAACTATGTTTTCCTCCATCCCATCCTGCCCCCTCATTTATTTTATTCTCTCTTTTGATCTTGCCCTCCCCAAAAGTGTTTACTTCTAATTACTACCTCCTTCCATTGGCCCTCCCTTCTATCATCCCCCCACCCCACTTTTATCCTTCTCTCCTACTTTCCTGTAGTGTAATATAGATTTTATACCAAATTTAGTGAACATGTTATTCCCTCCTTAAGTCATATGTGAAGAGAGTAAGCTTCACTTTTCCCCCTCACCTCCTCCCTTTTCTCCTCCTTTGAAAAAGATTTTTCTTATGTCTTTTATGAGTGAAAGTCTGTCCCATTCCATTTCTCTTTCTCCTTCCAATATTTTCCTCTCTCACCCCATAGTTTTATTTTATTTTTTATGGATATCATCTCTTCTGATTCAACTCAACCTGTACTCTCTGTCTATATGTTTGTGTGTGTGTGTGTGCATGCGTGTAATCCCTCCACCTACCCAAATACTGAGAAAAGTGTCAAGAGTTATAAATACTATCTTTTCATGTAGTGATGTAAACAGTTCAACTTCAGAAAGTCCCTTATGATTTGTCTTTCCTGTTTACCTTTATATGCTTCTCTTGATTCTTGTTTGAAAGTCAAATTTTCTATTCAGTTCTGATTTTTTTCATCAAGAATGCTTGAAAGTCCTCTATGTCATTGAATGACCATTTTTTTCCCTGAAGTATTATACTCAGTTTTGCTGGGTAGATGATTCTTGGTTTTAATCCTAGTTCCTTTGACTTCTGGAACATCATATTCCAAGCCCTTCAATCCCTTAATGTAGAAGCTGGCAGATCCTGTGTTATTCTCATTGTATTTCCACAATAATCCAATTGTTTCTTTATAGCTGCTTGCAATATTTTTCTCCTTGATCTGTGAACTCTTGAATTTGGCCACAATATTCCTAGGAGATTCTCTTTTTGAATATATTTCAAGAGATGACCTTTCAATATTTATTTTGCCCTCTGGTTCTAGAATATTAGGGCAGTTTTCCTTGATAATATCATGAAAGATGATGTCTAGGCTCTTTTTTTGATCATGACTTTCAGGTAGTCCTATAGTTTTAAAATTGTCTCTCCTGGATCTATTTTCCAGGTCTGTTATTTTTCCTGTGAGATATTTCACATTATCTTCTATTTTTTCATTCTTTTGGTTTTGTTTTGTAATTTCTTGGTTTCTCATAAAGTCATTAGCTTCCATCTGTTCCATTCAAAATTTTAAAGAACTATTTTGTTCAGTGAGCTTTTGAACTTCCTTTTCCATTTGGCTAATTCTGCTTTTTAAAGATTTCTTCTCCTCATTGACTTTTTAGACATCTTTTTCCAATTGAGTTAGTCTATTTTTAAAGTGTTATTTTCCTCAGCATTTTTTTGGTTCTCCTTTATCAAGCTGCTAACCCCTTTTTTCAAGCTCTTCCATGGCCTGATCCCATTTCATATTCATTTTGGAGGTACTGGAGGCAGAAGCCTTGACTTCCTCTGACAGTGTTCTTTGTTCTTCTTCATCTGAAAGGATGGAAGGAGATACCTGTTCACCAAGAAAGTAACCTTCTATGATCTTATTTTTTTCCCTTCTTTGGCATTTTCCCAGCCAGTTACTTGACTTCTGAATCCTTTGTCAAGAGAAGGGTCCTAGTGCTCCTCCTCCCCCCAGGACCATGATCAGGGCTGAGATTCAGATTAGCTGCTCAATTCCCCCAGGGTCTTTAGGCAGAGGGCTCCAAAAATGCATGCTGCTGCTGCTGCCACACTTCTGCTGGTGCTGCCTCTTCCTCCTCTGCTGCTGCAGCCACTTGGGGCCAGGGTTAGGGGAGGACCCTGCTTGCTTGTCAGCCAGTTGAAAAAGCATTCTCACTGACCTTTGAAGCTGTCTTTGGCAATTGTGGGTTGAGGGATCTGAGAACCACCACTGCTGCTTGCATTCTGCCCCTGAGGCCTGTTCAAGGTCCTGTTCCTGCTGCATACACCATGGGCTGTGTGGCCCATGTCAGGCTGTGCTTCCCTCAGCTCTGTGCCATGTGTGACAGACCTTTCCTGTTGGTCTTCTAGGCTACCTTGGGCTGAAAATCTCTTTCACTCTGTTGTTTTGTGGCTTCTACTGCTCTAGAATTTGTTTAGAGTCATTTTTTACAGGTATTTTATGGGATGTGGGGGAAGAGCTAGAGTATGTGCATCTTTCTACTCCACCATCTTGGCTCTGCCCCCCTGTATAGATAATTTTAATGAAAATTTCTTAGAGTTTGGAAAACAGATACTTGGTTAAAAACTATTAATACTGTTGTTTTTGATAAAGATAATATTTTTAATTTCCCCCCTAGCCTTTGCTTACCTCTTTTTCAGGATCAGTGTATCAACACTCCAAGAAACTTTGTGCCTCATGCATATACCTTCTCTTTATGCTTCCTCTAGTTAACCTTCCATTTTGTTTTATTTTTCCTTGGTGCCATTTCACTTTCCTTAGATTGCATATCTAGGACTCTGATGTCCAAATCACAAATTATGATTGTCCATGATTCTCAGTGGTGAAAAGATCATTGGCTGCCATGTAAACATTCTATAACACTAGGTTTCCTGGTTCAGGGGAGGAAAAATACTATTCTTTCAGTACCCCGTCTCTTTCCCTTATATGGTCTACTTAAGACCCTGAGAGAAGTCTATCCTGAGGTCAAACTCCAAAGGATGTGGATAATCTATCTGAACTCATTCCTCAATTATTAACATGCTCTTATGTGGTCATCCCCTCCCTATCCCCATGATTCTAAAGACCTGGCTATCTTTATTCAGGCTTCCATTGCCTAACCTCTTATTTGCTCCTCAACTTAACCTTCCCCTCTCTCCAAAGTTACTAAGGATCTCTTAATTGACAAACTCAATGACCTTCCTCACTGAAATCCCATCCTTCTTGGCCTCTCTGTAGCTTTAGATATTGCCAATTAATCTTTTCTTGATAGTCTTTTCTCTCTAGGTTTCTGTGATTCTTTTCTCTCCTGGTTATCTTCTTACCTATTGGACCACTCCTTCACACTCTTCTTTCTGTTTGAATCTTCATCCAGGTCATGCCCATGAATAGTATATATCTCCTAGGGCTCCATCCTGGGTTCTCTCCTTCTATACTCTTTCATGTGTTGATCTCATTAGTCCCCATGGATTCAATTATCATTTCCATGTTAATGATTCTCAGCTCTACTTATCCAGCCCTCACCTCTCTTCTAACCTCCAGACTCACATCTCAAGCTGCTTATTAGAAATCTCCAACTGAACATCCTGTACATATCTTAAATTTAATATATCTCAAACTGACCCTTTATTGTTACCCCATGTATTTTCTTCTTCTGAATTTCCTCATTGCTATCAAGGGTTCACTATCCTCCTAGTCATCCAAGCTCAGGCAACAACCTAGGTGTCATCCTTGATTCCTTAATTCCTCTCACATTCCCAAATCTTACCCGTTCCCAGGTTTTGTTGATTTTGCACTCACACCATCTCTTGTAAATGTCTTCATTTCACCTCTGACCACTGACCTAGTTTAAGCCCTTCATCCCCTCATACTAGAAGTATTGCAATAGTTTTTACAGTGGTTTCTCTACTTCAAGTTTGCTTTACTTTTGTCTGTGCTCCACCCAGCTGTCAAATAAGTCTCCTAATGTGAAGATCTTACCATGTCACCCCTAAGTCAATAAATTCCAGTGGCTTCTTATCACCTCCAAGGTTTAATATGAAATCTTTTATTTGGCATTAAAAGGCTGCCATAAATGTGCTCCATTCCTACACCTTATTCTAGAGTCTCTCTGATCCAGCAACACCAACCTTCTTGTGATTCTTCACACAAGGTACTCCAACTCTTGACTTCTGTCATTTTTACTAGCTGTCTCCCTTGCCTGAAATTCTTTCCTTCCTTATCTGTGCCTCTTAGCTTCCCTGGCTTCTTCAAGTTCTAGATAAAACACCACTTGCACAAGAAGCCTTTCCTGATTCCCCTTAGTGCTATTGTCTGCCCTCTGTGGATTATCTCCAACTTATCTTTTTTGTACATCATACCTTCCATGTTGTCTAACCCCAAAGACTAGGATTTTTTTGAAGGCAGAGAATATCATTTGCTATTCTTTGTATCCTTAGTCCTTATCACAGTGCCTGGCACCAAGATGCTTAATCAGTGCTTATTGACTGACTCAAAAGATGACAGATTTTGAGTCTGAAGGGATCTTACTATTCTTGCTATGCTCTTTGAGGAAGCATCTTTACTAATATGTAATTGAGTCTACTGGCTGCTAATGAATTGGAAGCACCCTGGTAGGGGACTGTGAACTCCAATAGTAAGCATATAGACCTACAAGATCAACCTTAGAGTCCAAAGAAACAGCCACTGAGCACTTAGTCTGTGTCTGTGTCTGTAAAAATTGAGGGGAGGAGCCGAAAGGGAGTATTATAGATTTGGAGCATGGGTCCTATTGGAAAATAACTTGGAGATTTCCTATAGATGTAAATCTGAAGTTAAGAAGAAAGGTCACCACTGGAGACAGAGTTTTTTATAGTCATTTCTTTAGAGGTAGGAGTTGAAACCATTGGGATTAATGACATCTCTAAAGGAGAAAATAAAAAAAAAGAACTAGAGACAATGCCTTGGGGAATGCCCACTTTAACAGGTCAATAAAAGATAATGATGATGAAATAACTAGCATTTATATACTACTTTACGGTTTGCATTTGATTCTCACAATAACCCTGTGAGGTAGGCACTATTACTATTCCCATTTTACAGATGAGAAAACTGGGGAGGAGAGAGGTTAAATGACTTGCTCAGGGTTTTACAATTAGTAAATATCTAAGGTAAAATCTGAACTCAGTTATTCCTGATTCAAAGTCCAGTCCTTATTCACTGTTCCACTTAGGAAAGACCATTCAATACTGAGTGGAAGGTTTTGGTTTGTGGTTTATTGGATGACAAAGGGTGGCAACAATGTCAAATGCTACAAGAAGATCAAAATGTCTGAGTACTAAAAATACTTTTGGATTTGATGATTAGAAGTTTATTGATTAATTTGAGGCAGCAGAGGGGTTGGTATATAAAGAAGTAAGCCTGTATTAAGGAACATCTGTATTCAAATCCATCCTCAAAACACTTATGAGCAGGGTGACCCGGAGCAAGTCACTTTACTTCAATCTGCCTCCATTCTCAACTGTAAAATAGCCCCTTCCTAGGGGAGGCTAGGTGATATAGTGGATAGAGCCCAAGTCCTGCAATTGGGAGGACCTCAGTTCAAATCTCACCTCAGATATTTATTAGCTACGTGACCCTGGGCACGTCACTTAGTTCCAGTTGCCTCAGAAAGAAAATAATCCCCTTCCTTCTAAGATAATACTTATAACAAGTTTCTTTCATGTCATAGACATTTAATAGTTGGTTATTTCATTCCTTAAAACAATAAATTCTGAAAGGTAGGACAGCTAGGTGAAACAGTGGATAGAGTACCAGGCCTGGAATCAGGAAGACTTATTTTCCTGAGTTCAAATCTGGACTCAGATACTTACTAGCTGTGTGACCCAGGACAAATGACTTTACCCTGTTTAGCTCAGTTTTCTTATCCGTAAAATGATCTGGAGAAGAAAATGGCAAACCATTTCCGGATCTTTGCCAAGAGAACCCTAAATAGGGTCATGAAGAGTCGAACATAACTGAGAGGATCGAACAACAAGTTGTCGTTGCTTGATTGAAAGGAACTGAGGAGAGAGAAAGGTTAGTGAAGATGTAAAGAGATCAGGTATGGACAATGTTTTCAAAAAGTACAGTGGTGAGTAGGTGGAGAGAGCTATGACTGAACTGAGTGGACTAGAAATATCTAGGAAATGCTCAGTTGTCTTTAAATTTGGGGGAGAATTGAAATAATACTTTTAGGGAGGTGGGAAGGAGGAGTTAGTGCAGAGGGAAGAACTTGAAATGTATGAGAGAGGGACACCTGACCTGGAGTACTTGTGTGATGTCTCAATGTAGGAAATATATCACCCCGGGTTCTCAAATGTTATCGTAATGGAGAGCATGGTCTGACATTTCCTACATCGTCAAAAGAGCTTTGAATACAAACCACATGACTGTATGTTAGCTATTTGAAGACTAACCTAACAAAATTCTGTTTAGCTTATTGTTTTTGTTTAGTAATTTTTGAGTTTTATCTTACTCTTCATGACTTCTTTTGAGATTTTCTTGGCAGAGATCACAGGAATGGTTGACCATTTCCTTCTTCAGCTCATTTTTACAGATTAAGAAACTGAGTCAAACAGGTATAATTGACCTGGCCAGGGTCACATTGCTAAAGGCCAAGTGATCTTTAAGTTGAAGAAACTATATATTAAGTTGTATAGGGGTTGCAATCTGCATTGATGGAAGGAGTACTTATACTAAAAAGTTCTAGAATACTTTTGAATATCTTTTGATATTTCTTGAATACTTTTGAATAGAATCCTTTTGAATCAAGGATTAAAGATAAAGGGATGATAAGGTCTTGGAGAAATCAGGAATGTTTGAAATCAAGCTTTAGAGAGGGGTAGGGATATTTGTTTTTTAATTGTCCAGAGGGAAGGAGAGATAGTGTGATGGAACTAAGTTTTGAACAATTGAACATGGAAACTGATGTAGTTTGCGTCCAGTCTTCTTTTTGAAGTAAAAGTCTAATACATGTGCTGTTATTGACAGAGGCTGAGGTACCTCAGAAGGAAGAGAAGAGAAGAGAGGAAACTCTTTCTAAAGCTTCCATGGGGAATGAGATAAGTAGTCACTAAGTTTTAGGTGGCTCTCTCTCACCTACAATATCAAATACAAAATTCTATGTTTAGCTTATAAAGCCCTTCCAGTCTTCACTTTCTAGTATTCACATACTTTAATTCTTACCATATCCCTTCTGATGTAGGACAGTGGTCTTCCAGCTGTTTCTCACATATTACATACAATACTGTTCTTGCTACTGGAGTTCGGTGACTCTGGAGGAGAGAGTGAGGCAGACAACTTTGTGCAGATCTGCCCACTCATACGCAGTTCACTGACAAGTCAAGACATTAATTACATCACCTCTTTGAGAAGGAAGGATAGGTAACAAAATAATACGATACTCCAGCCTCTGACTCAGTCCCTTTTCACTGGTTGTCCCTCATGTCTGACACTTTCTTTCCTCACTTCCCATTTACTGTCTTCTCTGGCTTTATTTTCATAGCTCACCTTTGCCTATCATTTCCTGTTCCTTGCTAGTGCTTTCCCTCTTAGATTGACTGCCATTTACACTATATTTATCTTGTATATATGTGACTGTTTGCATGTTGTCTACGTCATTAAATTGTGAACTTCCTTAAGGTAGAGAATGTGTTTTTGACTTTTTTTACATCTCCAATGCTTATCATACTGATTAATAAATTCTTGTTGACTGAGTAGACCACATAATTCCATTATACTATTATACTTTCCAGAAGTGAATCTGGAAGAGACCTTGAACATTAACTTAAACCAAGTGTGGGCAAAAAGTACATCTGTCTTTGTCTTGCATTGAACAATACAGTTATCCCCTCTACGTCCTGGGGGTTAGAGGCAAGATGCCATTACAATCTGGAAAATCCATGTAAAATTTTTGTCCCTCCCTTCATTCCAGAAAAAAGTCTGATGTTTTTCTTTTTTTTTTATTGGGTATTTACAGTACCTTATTGTAAAATCTGGGTTAAGTATTTCATCATCAGGCTATATTATACAATATTATACATGTAGTTTATGCATTTCTAAACTTGTAAATGTTTTCTGTTTCCTCCTGGCCTTTGTCTGTCATTTGTGTCTTCCACAAAACTCCCCCCCAAATTCTCATTTAATTTCTTATGCTGACCCACAATGTGTCAAAACCATGATGGAAAGTTGCATTTTGGAAGGGATAACTGTAGGGGATAGGCTTATGGATTGGGTTTTAGGTAGGTCTAGGCCAACACTTTCTATCAACTTGGATTATTCTTCACATTTTCCAGAAAGGATTACATACATATTCTCACCTCTATATCTATACTTTTGCTATTTCCTAAGCATCAGCTCCAATGCTTACCAGCCAAGTAATCATGGGTAATTTATTTCATCTTTTTGACCTTCAGTTTGTTCAGCTGTCAAATAGGTAAAATTGATACTTATATGAACTGCCTCAAAAGTTGTTAGGAAAGGGCTGTGTCAATCTTCAGGTGTTTGAAAAGATTGACTACCAATATTATTTTGGTGCAGTGAATTCTTACCCATTCTTTAAAAGCAAACTTAAATGCCAGCTCCCCATGAAGCCTTTCTTGATCTTTTTTCCTATCTCTTCAAAAATGCCCTTCCTCCTCAGACCTCACATAGTACTTTGTTATGCAATTTTCTATTATACTTGCCAAGTGATATTATGTATTATAAGCATGTCTTAATTTCCTTTCCTTTGCTATACTATAAACTGCATTAGGTCAGAGACTGCTTTATTCAAACTTTAACTCTCCTATTACCTAGTATAAGTGCTTAATATTTTAAAATCTGACTGAAAAGCTCTTTGTGGCTTTGGCCAGTGGCTTCAGTTGGCTTTAGCCACAACATGTCTTGATAAAGTCTAAATTCTACACGAAGCCCTCCCATTCCCCCGTTTCTTGCAATTGAAACCCTATACCACAAACCTAAAACTCTCTGTGACTCATTTTCTCCAATCAGAAAGAGGTGATTTTCCACTGTACTCTCAATTAAGAATACCACTCCCACCACAAAACAGTTTTTAAAGAAAAAATCAGAGTTGTCAGCTAAATGTAGCTTTATTTTCATCCAATATTTCTGTTGAACTCAGAAACTTTTCTTTTATAGAACTTCCATTTAATGTCTTCAAAGAAAGAAAGCTATTTTAAGGAATAGAATTCAAAGTTGTTGTTTTTCTTAAATGTAAAGAAGATTGACCACAGAAAGAAGTTGAAAGACTTTAAGCAGAAGAAAATGTAGCCCTAGAGAATGAATAAATATGTGATCAAAGGACAGTTGGGGAGACATATTGTCAGGTGGCACATCCAGGGTTGTCTTGCCTAATTTAGGAAATCTGATCCCCCTGAACTTGAAACATCCCAGATAGATGGCTTGCATATTAAGCTTCCTTCATTCCCACTAATGGACCATCAGATTGCTCCCTTTTCTTCCCTTAATCTTTACTTTAGACTAAAAGGCTTTTCCCTATTGATGACAGTACCTCTTTTGAGCCCTGTATCAAATCCTCTAGTATTTTAGCTCAGCTGAAATAAATGCAGATTCCCCAAGAAAATATCTGAATCAGTGGGAGAAGGATATTAAAAGAGAAAGGGGAATTGATTTTCTGTGTTCATCACCAAAGAGGCAGCCAGGCACCAAGGCAGAGGCCACGGAGGCTAGTGACGTGCACCATTTGTTCTTACTTACCTTTGAAGTTTGCCCTGAACATTGCTTTGGAGTGGCCTGTCTTCTCAAGAGGGGAACTAGGTAAGAATACTACTTTCTTCTGTCCCCACCTCAGAGTGCCTAGGAATAAGTCTATTTGCATTTAGAATCAGGAGATACCTGGACTCAAATAACTGCCTTTGAACCTTATTAATTATGTCAACCAAGGCCAGCCTCAGTTTTGTCAACAACATAATGGAGATAACCATAACTATGCCACAGGGTTATTTTTAGAATCAGATATGCTAATGTATACCCAATGTAACTTTCAAACCTTAAAACCTGTATGTGTCAGTTATTATACTTATATTCCCAATGAATCATTTTTTTTCATCCTTCAGTGGTATAAATATACTTAACTTCATGGCAGAAACAAATTTGACCTTCTTACAGAAATTGTCTAAAAACCAGCTACGTGTAGTCAGTGGGCAGCTAGGTGGTGCAGTGGATAGAACACCAAACCTAAAGTCAGGAAGACGCATCTTCCAGAATTCAAGTCTGACCTCAGACACTTATCTATGTGACTCAGGGCAAGCCACTTAACCCTGTTTGCCTCTGTTTTCTCATCTATAAAATGAGCTGAAGAAGGAAATGACAAACTACTTTAGTGTCTTTGCCAAGAAAACTGCCCATGGGGTCAAGAATTACACACCACTCAAACAACTCAACAACAACAGCAACATGTTTAGTCAGAGTGGGTTTGTATATAATTTAATTCAACTGGTATTTAGATGCCTACTATGTTCAAGGCAGCCTGTGCTTCTGAATTACAAGGAAACCATCTCCTTCTGTGAATGTGTTGCTATTGAAATGGCAAGAAGAGGGAGAGCATCCTTTTGACAACTCCCAGATAGCAACTTTCAAGTCTGTGTGAGATTTTGCATTTGGCTCTGGCTTAAAAAAATCTCAAACATGTATGTAGGAATAAATATTTTAAAATAATAATAATATAATAAAATAATATATAATATATAAATATTAATATAAATAATATAAATATATAATCAATATAATTTAATTAATTTATAATTTGATAATTTAATAAATTAATTAATATAATATAATTATAATAAATTAATATAAATAATATAAATATATAATATATAAATAATAAAATAAAAATAATGTAATAAAATAATAATAATAAAATACTTTAAAATAAATATTTAAAAGAATCAGGATTTTGAGAGTTTAGTGCCAGAAAGCCTGCAGCCTTGATGCTTCTGTTGACTACCAGGTGCAAAGGTGACTTGAACTAGACCCATTTTTGATATGATACTTTAGTTGCCAAAGGAACCATTGCATAGTTTTTTGAGGGTTGCTCTTGGGGTCCAGAAGACCTGGCTTTTAATTCTTCCTCTAATACGTACTAGCCAGAGGAATCATATCATTTAACTTTCCCTGACATAGACAACTCCATTAGATTACCGGTTGCTGATAGGAGATTAAGAGCATTTGTGGAAGGAAATTGTGCCTTGAGATCTCCCTACACTTAACAGCATCAGAGATGTGAACCTTCTCTCTCCTTCAAGCAAACAACAACAGCTGGACAGACCACTTTGGCCGCACTGCTTGAGCTGCTGATTAAGCTAGGGACACCTGGGACATGAGACTCAGAAGTGATTTCTGATCAAATCTTGTAACTGCCTGCTACTACTGATTTTTATTTTCATTTGTGGCACACTTTCAGTCTAACATCTGTGTTTGATGGCTACAACCTTCCTCAACAAGACCCACCTCCCTCAAGCCTCAAGAGAGAAAAGTCAGGTAGATGTTACTCTGAGACCTATAGTATTGCTCATGGGTTATTTTCAAAACTAGTGCATCGGAATCGAAACTAAATACTCTGAATTTATGACAAGCTTGACCACAAAAAAGAAATATGAAAAAGTACCTTCCCCACTTCTTTGCAGAGGTGGGGGACTCTGTGTATGAAACAATGCATTTGATGTCAGACTTTTTCAGTGTTCATTAGTTTGGTTGAAATGCTTTCCCCCTGTTTTGTTATAGGAAGCTCCCATGGGATGCATGGGATGATATAAATGTTGGTGATATAAAAACATGAGGTAACTGTATTTTTTTAAGTAATACATTGAAAAAAAAGCCAATGAATTTAGTGTCAGAAGATCTGAATTCATTTCCCCCCTCACCACTTATCAAAGGTACTTAATCCAAATGAATCTGTCTCTTCATGAGTATGAAAGGGATCCAATTTAATTTAATTCAGTAAATATCAACTAAACACAAGCTATGTGTAAAGCACTGACAGATGCTGAGTTTAGGAATGGTGGGATTGGGGAACAAAAATTGATAAATGATAGTCATTTCCCCCAAGGAGTTTATATTGAGCTTTTATACAAATAAAGCATATACAAAGTCATTACAAAGCCATCCTGGAGGCAGCATGGCACATTGGAGGCAATGGTCAGCTCTGGAGTCAGATGGCCTGGATTCAAATCCTGCTTCTGATGCTTACCACCTGTTTAGTCATAGGTAAGTAACTTAACCTATGTAGACCTCAGTACCCATCTATAGGGGCAAGGGCTTGGATTTGGTGTCCCCTGAAGTCCCTTCAATTGCTAGAGCTAATACGTAAGATTGTGGTTGTATGATTACATAGGGTCAGAGTGCTAATAACTGGAGACTTCTAGGAAGTACTTCATGTCAGAGGTTGTACCTGAGAAGAAAGTTAGAAATTTTAACAGGTAGAAGGGGGGGTTAAATTAGAAGTAAAGGGAGAGTATAATCCACTCCTGACTCTTCAGAGTTTTCTCCCTATGACTCAGTTGCCTTTTCACCATGGAAATGCCTCTATTCCTGTTCCCTAACTCTCCCTGCCCCCTCCCTTTTAATTAGTGAATTCCTGTTGGGAACTTCCATTTAAAGAAGTGCCCTGCCCAGTCACATCTGCTTCCAAACTTACTATTCCTGCACCAAGAGAATGTTGTATATAGTAACAACACTATACAACTTTGAGCTACAAAGTCACTTTGACTATTATAAATACCCAAATTAACTACAAAGGATATATGTAGGAAGATGCTATCTGTATCCAGGGAAAGAACTAATAAATAGAAGTATGTACAGAATGGTTTTACATATATAAACATAGTTGTGTCTAATGGTGGCCATCTCTGTGGTGGGGTGAGTGAGGAAAGAAAGAAAAAGAAAAAAAGAAAGTTACACAATAACTTTATTATATATTTAAAAGCAATAGCAAATTGTATATAAAAGATTAGCAGTTTCATGTAGAGTCATCTTTTCTATTCTACTAATATTATGGAAATGCTTGTTTTCTTAATTCCAGAACAAAATAAATCAAAAAAAGAAACCATTCCCGAATCTATGAATTTTTATACCTTGACCCTATATATGTACATATTTTATATTTATCTTCTTCATTTAGAATGGAAGTCTCTTTAGGGTAAGAACTGTCTTTTTGTTTGTATATGTATAATCAGTACTGAGTGCAAAGCTTGGCACTTAGTGAATATTTCATCAATGCTTTATCTGTTTTAATCTTTAATCCAACAAAGAATAAGTCCCAGGTCATACAGGCAGGAGTTAGAATGCCAACTATGCAGAGCAGCTGAAAGGACAGTTTGAGAGTAGGTGCCATTTTATGAAAGAATTTTAATGCCAGCCTGGGGATTTTGTATTTTATCAAGGAGGCAATAGAGAACTATTGTTGAGTTTTAGGTAGAGAAGCAATGTGGTCATGTTTACTTTAGCAATATGAATTCAGCAGCTTTGTGGAGGGTAGATTAGAGAGGGAAGAAGCTGGAAGCAAGGAAACCATTTAGGAAGTTTTGGATTAGTACAAATGAGAAATGATCAGGGCTTGAGCTAAAGTGGTGGTTGTTTAAATGGAGAAATGGAGGTTAATGTGACTGATATCATGGGGAAAGACCCAAGTCTTGGCAATAGATTGGAAGTGTGAGAGACTGAAGAACTGAGAACGATTCCATGGTTGTGGATCTAGATGGCATCGTAGTAATAATTGAAATTTATGCAGCACATTACGGTTTACAGAGTGCTTTTCAAATGCTATTTTATTTGATCTTTATAGGAATCTCATTTTTCAGATAAGGAAAGTAAAGCTAGGATTGGTGAACTGATTTGCTTAGGCTTACATATGAGGTGTCTACGGAAGGATTTGAACCCGTCTTCTAGACTTCAAGTCTACTTACTTATTGCATCATACTACTTTTACGTGGTACTTGCACTCTCTCCCTGGTAGGTCTGGGACACCAATGGGCCCCTGCCTAAGGGCTCCTCTGGACCCTCCTACCTTTAGAGTGATTATCAATAGTAACTCTTGCTGTTTCCCTCCCAGCCTGATGTCTCTCTTTTTCTTGGCATCATTAAAGGGGCCATGCCTTGGCTACTTCTTAAACAGGCCTATTCAATAAATGGGTATTGCCTCACCCTAAGTTAAGTACCTGCAAAGACCTTGGCCTAAAGGGCCCAAGGTCTCCCAGTGCACCCTGGGTCATCTCCAGTAATCCTGATGAATATCTGCTCACTGGATTCAGATGGTTCTGGAGGAGAAGTGAGGTCAGTGACCTGCACAGCCCTTCCTCCCTCAAAACAAAGTCAAGTGCAAGTCACATCATCATTTCTCTGATGTCATGGTCTTCTTTGGCAACAAAGGAGGAACACAAATTGTCAATATGAGATAAGAAAATGACTTTAAGGTGATTTTCAAGAGCAAAGTGGAGGGAGTATTGGTGCATAATTTTGTTTACAAATGACTGTGCACTTAATGCAGCCTCTGAAGCTGAGATGCCACAAAGTATGGATCAGTTCTCTGCTGTCTGTGCTAATTTTGGTTTTATAATTAACACCAAGAAAACACAGGTGCTCCATCAGCCACCACCACTCCATCCATGTGTGGAACCATTGGTTACAACAAATGGAGAAGTTTTGAATGCTGTGGATAAGTTCACTTACCTTGGCAGTGTACTTTCCAGGGATGTATATATTGGCAATGAGGCTGATTCACACATTGCCAGAGCTAACTCAATGTTTGGGAAACTCTGAAGAAAAGTTTGGAAAAGAAGAGGTATTAGACTAACTACCAGACTGAAGATCAACAGAGCTGTTGTTCTGACCTCGTTGTTGTATGTTTGTGAAACATGAACAGTCTACCAGCGCCATGCCAGGAAACTGCATTGCTTCCATTTGAACTGTCTTAGGAAGATTCTGAGGATTTCCTGGCAGGATAAGGTGCCAGACACTGAGGTCCTTGCTCAAACTAAGCTGCCAAGCATTCAAATTGTGCGTCAGTGAGTGAAACTCCAATGGGCTGGCCTTGTTTGAATGCAAAATGTATGGTTGCCAAAAAGACCATTTTATGGAGAACTCACATGGGGCAGGTGATCACATGATGGTCTGAAGAAGCAATACAAGGACACTCTCAAGGTCTCTCTCAAGAACTTTGGATTTGACTGTGCAACATGGGAGACACTGGCACAGGACCACTCAGCAAAGCGTGTCCACATCAGAAAAGGTGCTGTGCTCTATGAGCAAAGCAAAATTGGGGCAGCATAAAGGAAACATAGGATGCACAAATTTGGAGTATCCATGCCAAATGTTCACACAGACTATCTGTGCCCAATCTGTGGTAGAGCTTTCCCAGCTTGTATTGGTCTGATCAGCCACAGTCAGACACACTGAAACTTCACTTTATCATAGTGCTGTCATTTTGGTCCTCTTCAAGAACAACCAACCAGCAACACTGCTTAGATGATGTAACTGTTGGTTTTAATTCTGGGGAGAAGCCTGCACCCAAAAACTGTTTGCTTCACTCTGGGCCTTTCACTCCTAATGAAGTCCCCATCTGTCACCTCCCTGAGTGTTCCTCTCCCTCCAGCCAACCTCATCATTTCTCTTTCTTATGACAGTATTATGACATCTAGGAAACTGTAGTTTTTGAGGGGAGCTGTTTGCTTTTTCCTTCTGTTATTGTTCTTGGACTTCAATCATCTTCTCCCTACTCTTAACCCCACCCCCATGATCTGTCATGTAAGTTCCCAGTATGCTGCTTGAGGCCCTCTTTGGGTTTTTTTTAGTTGTTGTTATTTATGGGCCCAGAGACACTGAGGTCAGTACACAGAATGTTTTGCTGGCATTCCAAAGACACTGTGTGGTGCTAGAGAGTTAAACCCCTAGGGATGGCTGCACGGGAAATGGAGCCACATTAGGTAACCAGTGGCACCAAAGGCACAGGATGTCGTTGGACAAGACAAACACAAGTTGCATTTCTCCCCATCCTATGACCCAGACCAGAATCTACAAACAGACAATAGCTGCATCCCTGACCCTTACGGATAAAATAGCAGGATGAAGTCAATGTGTGAAAAGTGAATGAGAGCCTGTGCTTTGAGTGTGGAGCTACAAGTAAAAGTCCTGAATCCCATTATTTCAGAGGATAATTACATAGACAAAGGAAAATGAAACACTGAATCCTTCCTTGAGGAACTGAGGCTTATAGATAACCACTATGATATTTTCAAACAATTAAGCCACTAATATTTATTGCAACTCTATGTGCATCCAGCAAGGCATCAGGAGATAGAGGAGAACTATAGAATATGCTCCCTTATCTTATCGTCTAGCTAGCAGAGTTAGAAAAGAACAGGTTATGAAACTGGGCAATGATAATTTTAAGAGCTAATAGCATGACTTGAGGCAGTCGCTGACTGAGCTTTGATTTCTTCCTCTGTAAATGTGGAGGTTGAACTAGATGATCTCTAAAGTCCCTTCCAACTCTGACACTCTATGGTCCTGTGAGTAAATTGGTGTTCAGTACTGACTATAGGGTATTGGGGCAAATCCCCACCCTCAGTAGAATCTCAATAGTGGGTTTCAGTTCCATTCAACAGGTGTTAGCTGTGCAAGGCATCATGTTAGGCACTGAAAAGAGAAGGAGAAATATGACATGGTCCTTCCTTTCAAATTTACTCTCTGTTAGTGATTGGTAGAAGACATCCACAAGAGTAACTGATACAAGGAGTCAGAGGAATGTAAAGGAGAAGTCAAGGAAAAGTGCTATGAGAAAGTTGAGGAAGGACAGCTCATTTTCATTTTGAAAGGTGGGAAGGTGTGAGAAAAGAATTCAAGGAAAATTTCTGGGGAAGATGGCAGCTCTAAGTTGGGTTTGGAAGGAAGAAAGGTACTTCTGCAAATAGAGATGAAGGGTCACTCATCCCAGTCCTGGGATAATGTGAACAAAGAGCAATCAAGGAATGTGAGGGAGAGCAGACCAGTTATTTGGAAACCAGATTACATACAATGTTGTAGCATGAGATAAGAATAGAAAGGAGGTTTGGAGCTCATGGACTGTAGAGTTTCTTAGTGTACATTGGAGATTTTTGAAACTATTGGTATGATCACAGCAACATACTAGGAATCTTAGTGGTGTGAGGGGCTGAGTCAGAGAAGGGACAAACTGGAGGCTAGAAGATCACCTAGGATGCCATAATAACAGCTTAGGTAAGACTAGACAAGGGCTGAAAGTATGGTCACTGCACTGGAAATGGAGAGTAAACGATATCCACAAGAGATGGTGCTTGAGTAGTTCTCCTTTCTCAAATCCATAGCCTCATTCTATCACTTGCCTGGGTAATCCTTGGTCTTGGATGACACCACCCACCCAGTTCCTTCTCTCCTACACACATGCTGCTGAATGAGGTTGGAGAAAATCACATTACCGACTGGGTCGTTTACAAATTTATGCTATGTAAGTTCAACTAGACTTTCACTTCTGTTAGCATTCTTTCTTTATCTTCCTTATCAACTCATTGCCCAACTCTGCAGTGGTTCTTATAAACCTTTTTATCCTTCCTCAAACATCCCATGGCTCCCTTTCTCCCATGTTTTCAAGTGAGAATTTTACTTCATATTTTTACGGAAAAAATTGAGTCCATTTGCTATGAATTCTGTCTTCTCCCCTCTTCCTTATCTCCTATCATTCAAATGCCTTTTGCCACCTTCTTCTCCTTTCTCACATGATGAAGTTGCCATGCCTTTGCCAAGGCTAATCCCTCTAATTTGTTCAAATGATCCTACTCCATCCCATTTCCTATACCAGATTGCCCCTCCTGTCATCTCCACTCTTTTATTTATTTTTATTTTTTCCCTTTCTATTGGATTATTTCCAATGATCTATAAAAATGCCCACATCTCCCCTCTCCTGAAAACAAAAGACAAAAAGTCTCTCACTTGATCCTTCAATACACGCTATTGTTATATATTTCTCTGATCTTTTGTAGCTGAACTTCTTGAAAAGATAGTCTAAATTCGATGCCATTTCTCTCCTCTCATTTTCTTCTTAATCCCTTATCATCTGGATCCTGACCTTATTATTACACCAACACTGCACTCTCCAAAGTTACTAATGACCTTTTAGTTGCCAAACCCGAAGACCTTTTCTCAATTTTCATTCTCTTTGGCCTCTCTGCAGCCTTTGACACTGTTGGTCATTCTCTCCTCCTTGACACTCTCTTCTTTCTAGATTTTTGGGTCACCACTCTCTCCTGATTTTCCTCTTGTGTATCTGACCTCTCTTCTTTCTCCAGTGTCAGATGCTCCTTCCAATCATGCCCTCTATCTGTTGGTGTCCGTCAGGGTTCTGTCCTGGGTCCTTTTCTTCCCCTCTCCACTGCTTCACTTGGTGATCTCATTGATTCCCTTTCTATGGGGATGATTCCCAAGCCTCCTTCCTTCCATAATCCCTCTGCTGACCACCAAACTCCAATTTCCAAATGCATTTTAGACATCTCCAACTGGATGTCCAGTAAACATTTTCAAACCAATATGATCAAAATAGAACTCATTTTCTTTCCTCTTAGAACCTTCCATCTCTCCTCCCTTCCCTATTATTGTAGAGGACAACATGATTCCCCCAGTCCCTCAAGCTTGCAGTCTAGGAACCATCCTGGGTTTGTCATAATATCTCATCTACCATATTCAATCTGTTGCCAAATCCTGTTAATTTCACCTCTAAAGCATCACTCCAATTTGCCTCCTTCTGTCCTCTGACAGTTCCACCATTGGTGCAGATTCTCATCACCTCACAGCAGAATTACTTCAATAACCTGCCTGCCTCAGATCCCTCCCCACTCCATTCCACCCTCCATTCATTCACTAAAGCAGTTTTCTTAAAGAAGAGGTCTGCTCATGTCACACACATACACACCTCAATCCCTCACTCGATAAACTTCAGTAGCTTTCTATTGCCTCCAGGATCAAATACAAAATGCTCTTTTTATCATATGAAACTATTTATAACCTGAACCACTCCTATCTATCCCGTCTTCCTATACCTCACTTCCCGACATGTGCTCTTTGATCCACTGACACTGGCCTTCTGTTTGTTCCACAAATAAGATACTCCATCTCTCAGCTCCCAGCATCTTTTTAGGACTGTCCCCCATTCCTGGAATGCTCTCTTTCTCTCATCAGCTTGTACTGACTTCCCCTACTTCTTATGAGTCCCAAATAAAATTCCACCTTCTACAGAAAGCCTTCCCCAACCTCACCTAATTCCAATACCTTACCTTTGTTAATTATTTCTTATTTAAGCTGTACATAGCTTGCTTCATATGTATTTGTTTTCCTGTTGTCTCCTCCATTAAATTAAAATTCTTTAAGAACAGGAATTTTGCTTCTTTTTGTATCCTCAGCAGCTAACATAGTGTCTGGCACAAGTAGGTGCTTAGTCAATATTTATTTATTGATTGAAATAGTATAACAAAGTTGAAATGGCCAATAGGGCAGAGGTCATATAATGGAGCATGCTTGGTTCCAGTTGACCATGTAGGGACTTTGGGACTGGCCTTTGGCCATGTGTGTCTAAGGATCCACTTACTCCCTGCAGAGTTAGAGGAGAAGATGATTTATTTGACAGATAGCAAAAGGAGAAAACTGGTTCTTGGGTCTCTCTTCTTCTCTGGTTGTAAATCAGTGAAGACTGCTTTGTGCTGCTTCCCAAGAGAGGAGAAAGACTAGTTTGTCATTATCCTCCTCTCCTGACCTTTATGGGGCCACAAAAACATTGCATTTAAAACGTGTATCTGACCTATCTTTTCAGGCCTCAGCCTAGGTTTAGGTTGACTGTTTTCCATTTTTTCTTTGTTATTCTTAAGGTAATGAACATCTTGAGAGGGACACATAATCTTGGAGATGACTTTGTGAGTTCAAGAAATCTGGTAACTGGGCAGCCAGCCTTGGATCCCATTGGGCTGTAGCAGGTTGGGGAAGGGGAAGTTTCTGCATTGAAAGAATGGCTACTTAATAAAGGATTGGCCTCAGTCTGGCCGTTTTTCCAGCAGATGTGCTATTTGGACAATGCTGAGCCAAAGTGAAAAATAAAATACCTAAATGTCAATCCTACAGATTGATTCATATTCTGATTAGGTTTATTTATCAGCCTCTTTTTAGATTGTAACCATAGTTATAAGTTGATACTGAATTGTGTTCTGTTAATGTGCACTGGTGAATCTTGTTTAGCATTTCTTAAATGTATAGAAATAAATTACTTAATCCATACTTGATTCATACTATACATGAAATACCTTTTGTCCTCCTTTTCTTTGAGGGGGAGGGTGGAAATCCTGGACTTGAACCTAAATCTAAGCTTTTAATAAATTATTCCTGGGGATCCAGGGTTTAGAGTTCAATAAGCTGAATAGTATGAGAAAAGAGAGCCTAATATCTCTCATTGGAAGCAATGTCCCCTTGGGCCAAACCCAGCTCAATCTCATGCCTGAGTCCAGAGAAGGGGGTTACCAGGGGTGGAAAAGGGTCTGCCATAGTATTCCAACACCTGTGGATCCAGCATCAGTTCCTCAAGAATTAATGTAGCATGGCAATTGAAGATTTAAGAGCAGAAGAATAAAATGCCCAAATCGAAGGATTCTCATTCATACACTGAAATCATGATCAACAAACATTTAGTAAGTAACTACAGTTTTCCTGGTACTCTACTAGGTATTGGGGATACAAATGCAAAGAATGAAATAATTCTTACTCTCAAGGTGTTTGTATTTTAATGAAGAGATAAATACATGAATGAAATAATGAAAAATATAAAATGAATAAATAAAAATAGACATGAGATAGTTAAATACAAGATAGAAAGGAAGTGCTCTAGCAGTCGTAAAGGTCAAGAAAATGTCTTTGAAGAAAGCTGAGCTTGAACAATCTTGAAGGACAAGAGGTTGTGTACTGAAAAGTTTAGAAGGATCGTTATGCAGGCATGGGAGACAGCTACGAAAGAGTAAGGAGGTAGGAGATGGACTTCTCTGTGTAAGGGATAGAGAGAACGCTATTTTGGCTCAATCTCTGAATACTGGAGGGGAAATAATGTACCATAAAGAAAGAAATATTGGTTGGGCCCAGGTTATGAAGGGCTTTAAAAGATATACAGAAGAATTTATATTTTATCCCAGAGACAACAGAGACCATTGTAGTTTATCGGGTAGGGGAGTAACATGGTTAATTTTGTGTGTAAGGAAAATCACTTGGACAGTTGTATGGAGAATGGATTGGAATGGGAAGAGACTTGAAGAAGGAAGAGCAATTAGAGGGGTGTTATGATAATCTAGGCAGAGTGATAAAGGTTTGAATTAGAGCAATGGCATGTGAGTAGGGAGAAGGTGTTGGGGACAAGAGGAGTAGCTGAGAAGGACAAGATTTGGCAATCATCTGGATCTGGAGAGGTAATAGTTAAGAAACATATTGAGGATAATGGAATTGAGGAAGGATGCTGAAATTACCAAACGAAGAGACTAGAAAGACAGTGATGCCTTCATCAGAAAAGGGGAAGGTCTAGAAATGAGAAAAAGAATGTTTTTTTTTCATTTTATCTCCCTAGTCATGCTAGCAATAACACTGACGTTAATATGAGATTAAGTCCAGGGTAGGATGACAGTAGTATTAAAGATGGAGTGGAAGGGGAGAACAATGTTAGATGGAGGACCTGTTAGGGTGCCCCACATGATCAGGTATCATTCTTCAGTCATTTTTCAGTTGTGTCTGACTCTTTGTGACCCCATTTGGGGTTTTCTTGGCAGAGATACTGGAGTGGTTTGCCATTTCCTTCTCCAGCAAACAGAGTTAAGTGACTGTTCCTGGGTCACACAGCTATTAAGTATCTGAGGCCGGTCTTGAACTCAGGAAGTTGAGTCTTCCTAATTCCAGGTGAGGCCCTGTATCCACTCACTGTACTACCTAGCTGCTACAGTCAGGTAGGTGGGTAGTAATAAGATTCTTGTATTGGGTTTTTGGCTGTGGGGATAGAGAGAAGAGAATGATTATTAGCTATGTTATGGAAGTGGAATTGACAAGAATTTTTTATGTTGAACATAAATCTGCCATTTACATCCTTGCCTCAGGCAGGGTCAACGGGAATTAGTCTAATGCCTCCTACACCTGACTGCCCTTCAAAATAGCTATGGATTTTCAGCAACTCTTCAACTTGTCTGTGTAAATCCTTGCATCCTTCTCCCAGAAACTATAGAGGCATCCTCTTTAGCTCTCTAGCACTACACCAGAAAAATAACCTCTCAGGTGGCATATGAGCACCTGCATTTTGGTGTGTGGTGAAAGTCTGGAAGGATTCAGTACCTTCTTTAGAAAGGAAACAAAATCATCATCCCATCTTCCTCCTTCCATCACATGTTTGATTTGCATTTAGAATCTTGGCTCAGTTTTTCTTGGTTAGTTCTCCCATCTGGGAGTTAGTTCTAAGTCTATCACACCTGAGTTCCCCCAGCAGCTTGTGGGGCCCCAGTCAAGTCACTAGGCTAGGCTGAATGTTAATCAAGCCACCTGGAGAATGGGATACTGAACTGTACTTCCCTGATTAGCAGCAGATGCTTGTACTGTACTGAACTGTGCACCCTCTTCAGTAACTAATTGTACACTTGGTACAATATTAGTGTGGGAAGGAATTATAAATCAATTATGCTGTTACAATAACATTACTTTCTTTAAATAGCAAGATCAACCTAACAGGGGAATGAGTTCCTAAGTCCTGCCCTCCGAATGGCCTTAGATGAGTCTCTTACCCTCTGTACTCCTAAATCGTATCAGTTCCAATCAGTGTCTGCGGGGGAAATAGTTGGACAGCATCTGTTAAATGCACTGAGTTTCTCAAGGAGAAGAGACAGAAGAAGATGAAACACCATACAATTCGTATAAACCATTTGTGGAAATTCTAAATTCAGTTTGCAAATTTACATCCCAGGCAACCTCTTTTTTTCTAAAATAGAAAGTCAATGTTGCTAAGTAAAAAACTGCAGTGTCTTTGTTCCAGGACAACTTGGTGTTAAGTAAAATATGGACTTAGCAAGGTCACTCTAGGCTGTGACACCTAAATCAGAGTGTAGGAGAAATTTGGCATAATAGCTATGGTAGCACTGGCAGCAAAGGTAAGAGGAACATGATGGATCATAGATATGATCATAAAGCTAGAGCTGGAGGGAACTTTGGAAGGGAGGGCAGGAAATAAGCACTTATTAAGTGCCAGGCACTGTTCTAGGCATTGTACAAATATTATTTCCTTGGATCCTCACAACCCTGCAAGGTTATTTTTATCTCTATTTTACAGATAAGGAAACTGAAGCAAGCAGAGGTAAAGTGACTTGCGCTGGGTCACACAGCTAGTAAATGTCTGAGGTGGGATTCAAACTCAGGTTTTCGTAGGTACTCTATCCATGGTGCCATGTAATTACCTTAGACATCATTTAATATAAGCCTCTGCATTTTTGAAGTAATGAAATTGAGGCATGAACAGGTCAAGTAAGGGAGGAGAATTTTTTTTTAATTTGGTGCTAAAAGTTGCCCAACATTTAAAATATATGCACTTATAAAAAAAGATCCTCACTATTCCCTCCACCCTCACTGCCTTGCACCCATATATAATGTCACACGTTTTTGCCTTTCTTTGTATTTTCAGTGCTGTGGTAAATGCTTAATAAATATTTGTGGTTTGCAAACCTTAAAGTAGTATATAAATGCTAGTTATTTCACTATTATGGTCTCTTATTGACTCATTAAAGTGGGATTTCCCCAAAGGATTGTCCTCCATTCTTTTTTATTATTTTCTTTTTTGGGAATATCATTAATCCTAACACAGATGAGTATAAAAACTAAATTTCCACTGGTGACCTCTCTTGTGAACTTCAGACTTGAATCCATAAGAAGCCTCCATAGCAAACATCTACCCTCGAGGATGTCAACTAATGCTTTGTTTTTCACCTTTCTAATTTCTCTCATTATATGATTTGACTTATCAGTTCCATGTTTGGGACTTCTCATTTTATTGAATTACAATATTAGTAGGTGTTCAATGTTTGTTGGATGAATTCAGTGTTGTTGTTCAGCTATTTTCAGTCATGTCTGACTATTCATAACCCCATTTGGGGTTTTCTTGGCAAAAATACCAGAATGGTTTGTGAAGGTACTGGAGTGGTTTGCCATTTTCCTTTTCAGCTCATTTTACAGGTGAGAAAACTGAGGCAAACAGGATTAAGTAACTTGCCCAAGGTCCCAGAGCTAGTGTGTTAGGCCAGATTTGATCTCAGGAAGATGAGTCTTCTTGACTCTAGGCCTGGCACTCTATTGTGCCACCTAAAATGAATAAATAAAGGCATCTAAATTTTTTATCTATCTCAGTATTTACCAAAAGTGTATTATAGCACACAGAGGAAATTAATTTTTTTGAATAAATATAGAATGAGCTTTCTAAAACTTAGAACTGTCTCAAAATAAAATGGCCTGCCCATAAGTTGGGGAGTTGTGTGTCCTTGGACATGGTGAAGCAGAGCTTGGAAGAATTACTTGTTAGAGATTTTTTTAGGAAGAATTTATGCTTCCTGTGGAATGACGTATGAGAGTCTTTGCCACCCTGAGTTTGGAGAATTTTATTAATATTCTGTTGTGTCATGGAATGGAAAGAGAACTGAGCATAGAGAGGTGTAATTTGGGTTTACCTCCCAGTTCTGTCACTTACCATTTAGGTCCCAGATAAAATCCTGTCTTTTCCTGGAAGCTTTCCCAAATGGCTTTTAATCCTAGTGCCTTCCCTCCATTAATTATTTCCCATTTATTCTCTATGCAGCTTGATTTGTATATATGTGTTAGCATGTTGTCTCCCCCATTAGACTGTAAACTCTTCAATGGTAAAGACTGTCTCTTGCCTTTTTTAATATTCCAAGCACTTTGCACAGTAACCAGCAATTAGGAGGCATTTAATAAATGTTTATTGACTATCTGATTGAAAGGCCTAATAGAGGGAAGTCACTAGGATTAGGGACTGGGGATAAAAAGTCAAAATCAGAACTGCCCCTGCCTTCCAAGGAACTTAACTTGCACAATCCCTTTAAATTGCCGTTAGCAAGTTATCCTAAGTAGTTGGGAAGGAATTTAGCCATCATCTCTAGAGCAGTGATCCCTAGATCCTCTTATTAACTGGATCACTGTTTCTTAATCTGCAAGTCTTGGATCCTTGGGGGATGGGCTGGAGAATTCTGCAGAGCATTCTTGAACTGAAATTCAAATCCATATATAAGCAAATATACATTTTGTATACTAATTTAATAATATTCCTGACCCATTTATGTTCTATCGTTTTCCGGAAGCATATTCTGTTACAATTAACAAAAATAAACTAATTTAAAAAAAATCTCAGAAATCATAGCATTTTTATCATTCATTTTTTAAAATCAACAAATAGTAATAATTTTAATTCAGTAATTTTCAGTTGTGTCCAGTACTTCATGACACTATTTGGGGTTTTCATGGCAGAGATACTGGAGTAGTTTGCCATTTCCTTCTCCAGTTCATTTTACATATGTGGAAATTGAGACAAACAGGGTTAAGTGACTTGGCCAGGGTCACAAACATAGTAAGTATCTGAGACCAGATTTGAACCCAGAAAGATGAGTTTTCCTGACTGCAGGCCATAACTCAGTTCACTCTGTCATCTAGGTGTCCCCAAGTAGTAATCACATAACTTAAAGCAATAGGTGGAATTTCTGTAGTGCTTTAAGTTTTGCAGAGCTTTATATATATGTTATTTCATTTGATGTCTCACAACAACCCTAGGACATATGTGCAATTATTACTCCAGACTTACAGATGAGAGTACTGAGATAGACAGAGGTTAAATGACTTGCAATATTACATGGTTAGTAAGTGTTTGTTTTCCCAAGTTTGACGATCTTACCCAATGCCACCATTTACCTGCTCTGATCATTTTGTGGGGGTTTGAGAAAATTTATTTTATTAAAAGTAATACTCCAAAAGGTTGAGAAAGAAAATTTAAAACATTTGTTTTAAATGTTATAAAACTGAAGATTTGAGAGGGGAAGTGCCTTGCTCCAGATTAGAGAATTTGTGGCGGAGTTAAGACTCAAACAAACCTTCCTGACCAGTGTACAACTCTGTGTTGTGTTCCAAAGCCTGTGGAATTTTCTCTGTGGAAACTTTCTTCAGACACCAATCAGCCACTCCTCTGTACTTTATAGTATTAGAGCAAGAATTCTTAAGTTGAGGTACACAAAACCCCTAAGGGATACATGGATAGATTTCAGGGAGTCTGTGAATTTGGGTGGGAAACAAATCTGAATTTTTGTTAACTTCTAACTGAAGTTTAGCATTGCCTTCGATTACGAATGCAGACAACAAACCAGAGTAACACTGGCAATCCATGTGCCCTTGTCACCAATAGGAATCAGAGATATTTTCAGATCTCATTATACATGTTTCAGACATATTGAGCTATTATTTACTCTCATTATAACTTCAAAATATTGTAGTTATTAAACCAACCAGCTGATATTTACTATATTATATTTATTTTGAATAATATTTTAATAATTAAATATGGCTAGATTCCTTTGTAATCATATAAGTTGTATATTTAAAACATCATTGTGAGAAGGAATCTATTGCCCTGACCAGACTGCAAATGGGGTCTATAACAAATAAAAAAAGGGTTAAGAACGGTTATCTTAGAGAGTTGTCTGGGACCCTGAGGGGTTAATTGACTTCCCAATGGTTAAACTCGTGTGTGAGAGAGAAATGGCTGTAATCCAGGTAGACATTACACTAAGTCCTGCCTCCTATCCTTATTTCAATTATTGGAATAATATAAATATATGAACAATATAAAGAAATGGATAAGCATCAAATACATTATACCAAAAACAACAATAAAATTCTTCAGGAGCTAAGAATAGACATTTTGTTTTGTTTAGTTTCGAATTAGAGTAACTAAAGAAGACTTTCCAGAAGAAGAGGGACTTTGGAGTATATATGTGTACAAGGGGATGGGGAGGGAGGTTAAAGGATGAATTGGATTCAGATGAGCAGAGCTGAGACATTTCTACAAAGAGGGATAGGTGGCAAACAAATATGTTTAGGAGATAATTCTTTATAGATCAGAGAAGAGAAAATGAGAAGAAGGAAAATGGAGGGACAGGGAAAGAACCAGCATTGGTCTGCCAACCCTGGGAAGTTCCTAATAGTCTGTCTTCAGGAAAAATGCTTGGTCTGCTTGGTGGGAGGTCCAACACTCTGCTCACCCCAGAATTATTATTAGTTCACTTTTTCTTTTTTTCCCATGGTCCCACAGTAAAATAATCCTCTTATTTCCAGGGTGAACTAGTAAGATTCTAGAAGAAATTTTTAAAAGTTATTCCCTTTTTTTATACCTCTAAATCCATCACTATTCTCCTTATCTGGACACTAACTATAGGAGTGGCCCTTGGCTGTGTTTCATGAAGCAGAATTGTATGAATTCTGTAAGCTTTCAGTGACTTTCTACTTCTGCATTACTGAAATTTTTCTCTCAGAAAAACTCCATGATTCCACTGAAACAAATGTTAGAGAACAAAGGAGAAATCTGTCACCAAGTTCCTTCATTCATTCCTTTATTCATTCAACCAGCATTTATTCATTGCAATTCACAACTATATGCAGAAGAATTCAAAAGGACCTAATAGATCTTACATATGAAAATCTAGATTTACACAATGGAGGTCATCATTCATTCAAGAATGCTTGCTTTGCCAAATAATTCCTTTAAATAGCAAGCTTTCAAAGTAGTTTTAAGTTGCATTTACTTACTCATCCCAATTTATACCTAGTATTTTCAGATATGCTTACATCAAGCAAGATACACATTTTTCAGTATATATAGCTTTGCTATAATGTATAAGAAACTTTCGGTTAAAGAAAAAAATAAACAAAACAAAATTTAAGTTCATGCTTCATGTGTTCTTGATTATGGGAATATGTCTCTCCCCATGTCCATTCATCCTCTATCCAGGTGCCAAAATGATCTTCCTAAAATACAGATTTGATCAAGTCACTCCCTTCCTCAATAACTCCAGTGGCTCCCTATTACCTTCAACATTGAATCTAAGATTCTTTGGTGTCTAAAGCTCTTTATAACTTATATCTGTTCTCTCAGCCTTTCCATCTTTGTTTTACCTTACACCTCTCCACATACTCTGCTGTCTGGCAAGATTGCCCTCTTCACTGTTCCTCCCATAAGACACTTTTTTCTCTGGACTCTGGGCATTTTCACTGGGTGTGTCTCCATTTCTTTCCTCATTTCTGCCTCCTGGCTTCCCTGACTTCCTTCAAGTACCAGGTAAAATCTGACCTTCTACAGGAAGCCTTTTCCCTATCCCCCTTAATTCTAGAGTCCTCCTTCTGTTTCCATTTTTCCATTTTATCCTTCGTATACACTGTCCCAGCCAACTGTGTGTTCCTTGAGAGCAAGGACTGTCTTCTGTTTCTTTGTATCTCTGGCACTTAGCATAGTGCATTTAGTGTAGTGCCTGGCACATAACAGGCACTTAATTAATGTTGGTTTATTATCTTAACCATATAGCTGACAAAACGACAGTAGACATCTCAGCCAGTGACATTTTCCAATTAGAAAATTTGACATCTATTGGATTAAATTTCCAGATTCTTTGGCCACACTTTCATCCTGTGACTCAAACAGCTAGCTATGAGAAAATAATTCTTGCTATAGAACGGTAGGAATTTATAGGAACTATCCCTTTGTCTATCACTTTACTCTTCAACCTAAAAGGGGTGGGGGGGAGAACCTGCGGCCTCGAGGCCACATGTGGCCCTCTAGGGCCTCAAATGCCACCCTTTGACTGAATCCAAAGCCTTGAGGCCAAAGGTTCCCTACTCCTGGAAACTCATATAGACAGCTAGGTGACACAATGAGTAGAGTGTTGGGCCTGGATTTGGGAAGGATGAGTTCAATCCAGCCCCAGACAGTGTCTGGAAGTGTAACCCTGGGCAAGTAATTTCTTCCTACCTCAGTTTCCTCATCTGCAAAATGGTGATATTAATAACCCTAGCTCTCATGGTTTTTGTAAGATCAAGTGAGATATTTGTGAAGTGCTTTTGTAAACCTTAAAATGCTATATAAATGCTAGCTGTCATCATCATCATCAACCTCTTCTCTGCGCCATAGCTTTGGTAGAGATTTTCAATAAGAGGTACTCAACACAGGAAGGGAATTTTGTCCAGTACCTCCATCTAAGCCAAATTCAGCAGTTTCCTGGATCATTCTTCCAAAAAAAGGCAAGTGAAGAGAAGCACAGCTTCCTGAAGTTTTCAGAACTGATTCTTTCACTGTGTGATGACTATTCCAAGTATCTTCTTTTCTAAGTTATTTTCCCAGTATGTGATCTTGGAAAATGATTTATAAACTAGATAAGGAGAAAATATAAATTGATTTAGATAGAATATAAATATAACATTTATGTACATAGAGGACATAGTTACCTGAACACAGTAACATAATTCCCTGATAAGGTTCAGATCAGACAGTACGTTTGCTTTTTTGGATTGCTGGAGAAAAGGCCTGGGATCATACTTAATTGGTTGTCCTTACAGACATAGCTCATTACTAGGCACATCTCAAGGGTTCAATAAATATTTGTTAAATTAGAAAAATGTCCTTAGCTGTTTTAAAGGAGAGTAAGACCTTTCATTCTTGTACCATGAAACGTGGGACAGGGAAAAAAAATCTCAGCTGTATTATGCAAGTTAAAAAAAATGCACACAACAAGGCTTTTTTTCTATTGCAGGCCTACTAAAACGTGTTTGTGAGTGCTACCAGGGGACCCAAGATAACGATTCAGTACTTAGCCAGTTCAGAGGCCCTTTGGGGGTCTTTCCTCTTAAAAAATACACAGTTCCATGTGGCCAAGGCGGAAGTTGTTTGATTGTCCCATGTCTATTTCAGCACAGATTAATATTTCTCACTGCCCCCTAAGTTGTTTTCCCAATGCTTTTATAGGAACCTGATCATTTTTTGGGGGGGTTAAGTCAGAACACTTATTGTGATTTATGCCTCTCATTTCCAGAGCCACCCCTGGAAAACACCACCACGGAACAGGTCAGCAGAATCAAATGATAAATGTGTATACACACACACACACACACACACACACCTTTTATAAAATTAGCAAGTTTCTTGACAATATCAAGAATTCATTGTCTATGCAGGATAAACTCAAAGAGATTATTTTGTGAGAACTCATGGTCCACCCTATGTGCACAGAGATAAGTTATAAAAATACAACTGACTCCCACTTTCCTGTTTTTTGGGTTTTTTTCCCATCACTATGTCATATATGCTGAGTTTACTTCTTGCCCAGACCTTGATGCCTAAAGCAAACCATGGTCCTTGTTTCATAGTCTCCCACCGCCATCTTCAGGACTCTGCTCTTTACTGCATCCCAGGGGTAAAATTCAGCCAGCTGCTTCCCTGGGCCGGTTTTTACAAGCTTACTTCCTTGGTTATGCCTTGACATGATTTCCCCAGAGAGTTCAGGCTTGGGGTACGATAATATACCTTGGATCTGCAAAGCATTAAAGGGGAGGATATTGTCAGATATATGATCTAGCTGTGGACACAGGCCAGATGCGTTTGTTAGCAGCAAAGAGGTCCCTTCTTGTCCACTTTTAACCGGCTTGTCTTTGCTGCTATCTATCAGCACCTTCCCTACTTATTTGGAAGGGCTCAGTTAATTTCTTTCCTTGACCTTCCAGTCGCGTTGTTAGGAACCTGCTTATGGCTGTATATAACAGGTGAAGACAAAGCCTTTTCAGAGAAACAAAAGAAAGGGAGAAAACCAAAGCACTTTATGTTTGGTTTTCCCTCCTTAGAGTATTTATCAACAGCTGGGGAGTGGACTGCGTGAATGGTTCATGGATTCAACAGCCCCTTTGGGTTGCTTTGGACTTGGGTTATATTTTTGGCGTTACCTAAAACTAGTCTCTTGTAAAAAAAATCCGTCTTAGACTAATCCGTCAAAAGGGAACTTCAAAAAGTTTTGAGACAATGAGACTGTGTCTTATGTTTGTGCCATCTGGTTGGAACTCTAAAGGAAAAAAATGGTTGTGTTTTCCACAAGCTACTCTGACTAACATAAGGGTCTTAGAGTACTGAAGTCTTAGACTAGACCTTCTGGGCACTGAAAGATTCAGTCACTTCAGTGTAAAAGGGAAGTTATACTGTTCGTTTGTCATCATGGAAGCAACTAGCTGATTGATTTTTTTTTAAAGAAGATGTCAATCGGCATCATGGACAGAGCAATCACTGTGTATAGATCTCTCCAGGAGTGGTAAATAGCTATTTCTGTCTCTCCTTCTGACTATTCCCCTACAGTTTCCTTAGCTTGATCATTGCATGATATGCCCCAAGGTAATATGCTGAGCTCTTCTTTACTCTCTCTTTACTCATAGTAAACAATAAATCATTTATCATTGATTCATTCATATGGTGAACTCATCAACTCTCCAGACCTACCTCTGACATTGTATGTGTTACCTCTGTTTCTCCCTTTCTGTCTCCTGTCTCTGTTTCTGTCTCTCTCCTTTCTCTGCCACAAATCTGAGCATGCTCATCAAAATACCACTTGGTTAAGGTTCGATTGACTACTGTATGGCTGGTGTCATCACTGTCATGTTTTGATAGGTATGGGTCATGTTTTCAGAGGAGTCATTTGTCCTGAGTCTATTTAGACAAGATCCTTGGTGAGAATTGAGCCATTGAGCACGTTATATTGCCTACCTCTGTGAATCTCGGCTTTCTCATTCATAAAATAGGAATAATAATAAAAATATCTGTATTTCCTGTCTCACAGTGTTGTGATGAGGCTCACATGAGATAAGGGATCTAAAGCATTTTGCAGACTTTAAAGAATTACATCCTCTAAAGAGGTTGCAGTTGAAGTAGAGAGTAGATGAAATTACTTTGGAAAAAAGTGTCAAGATAGAAAGAGACCACAGACAAATCCCCAAAGAGGTAGATATAAATTTTTGTGAGTGGGTGTGGGGAAGAACATTAACCTACTAAATAACTGGCCATATTAAAGAGTGAAATGGACTATATGGGGAAGTAGTGGGCACTTCCCCATTAGAGATCCACAATCAAAGGATGGTCGACCCTTGGTCCAGCTTGTAGGAAAAAAAATAGAGAGATTTCAATTCAGGTATAAGTTGGCCTAGATGGTTTCTGAGATTCCCTCCCACTTTGACACTCTGTTATTCTGTGACCCAAGAATTCAGGTCATGGCGCTTGACAACCATGTGACTTAAATCACTTCATCTCTGGAACTTGAGTTTTTCACTTATAAAAAGAGAGACTTTTGCTAGATGGTCTTCAAAATCTCTTCTAAGATAATTTAAAGTTCTAAATCCCATGGAATTTTTCCTGTATACCTGGGCAGAAATAAAAAAAAGGACAGAAAGTTCTTTTATACTGACACACTGTATTTTGAAGAGTAGTTCTGTGTATTTTTATTTTTTTTATTCCCTGGATTAATTAACAATAATTTCCTGACTGCCTATTATGTGCTCATTGGTAAGGAATAATTGTAGTCTCCTCTCTGCCATCAAGAGCAACTTTCCATTTGGCAAACTATGTGAACAATTCAGTGCCAAATGAGGGGTTGGCAACCATCTGCCTCCTCCACCCCTCTAAAAGTCATGATGCCAAGGCTCAGATGTCTTTTCTTTGGAATGTCTGTATTTAGAGGCCCGTATTCAGTGTCCTGAATGCATGTTGACTCTTGAGTTGATGTGGGCACAGGAGATTGGCTAAAGGACCTGCTTTTCTTGACTTCTTCAAACTGGGACTATGTAACCACATTTTGACTCTTGTGGCTGACAGCCAGCATACCAACAGCACTTCCCACAAGTGACAAGGGGATAGAAAGGAGACTAATGGTTGGAGTGTCAGGTAGGAGAAAATAGCTTTCAATGGCATACGTATCACTAAAATATAGCCCTTGTCCTATCTCTAGCTAAATGTTGTATAACAGACTATTATTACTGTAATAGATAGAACATTAAATTGACATGTATGGAAGGGGATTCTTATTTTTAATAATAATAAACATTTACATTTATATAGCGATTTAAGATTTGTAAAGTGTTTTCAGTGTGGGCAGGTTGCTCCATGACCTGAATGGAAGAGAAGTAAAGCCACAGGGTACCAAGGTGGGTGCAGAGTGCCTTGTAAGGCAAAATTATATCTATGAATACAAAGTTGAGAACAGTAATTGGGAGAACTCCAGGGGATAGGGTGTGGGAATGGGATATGCAACACACTTAAGAAAATAGCCCGATTGTTAAGAAACATATTGGAGGTGGGATGGTTAACTGATTAATCTCTCCCTAATTATAGAGGCAGCTAGGTTCCACAATGGATAGAGTGCTGGACCTGGAGTTGAGAAGAAGGGCATTCAAATCCAGTAGCACATACTTACTAGCTCTCTATTTTTTTCCTACAACAGTTATATAAACCCAGACAAATGACTCGACCTTTGTCTGTCCCAGTTTCTTCATCTATAAAGGGGAGTTAATAATAGCCCTGACTTTCCGGGGTTGTTAGGAGTATTAAATGTGATACTTGGAAAGTGCTTCACAAACCTGAAAGCCCTATATAAATAATAATAAATAATTATCATGGTTATTTTTATTATTTTGTAGTACAGTGTTAAGGGGACAGGATAGTCTCACATTGATGGCATTCTTCTAAGCAAGTACCAAGGTCTGGCACACATCAACAGAAAGAAAACTAACCTAAGCTTCAGGAATTTCTAGAGGGTGGAGATGTTTTCAACATAATTTTTAAGCCACTGAGCAATTCCCGAAATCCAGTCCCATCCAGGGGAACATTCCACTAGATAGGCCTCTGTGTCAGGGAGGAGCACACTAGCAGATGGCATGGCAAAGATGGGGACTGGCATATTGAGGTCACAATCCCAACCTGAGAAAAATGCTCCAAGTGTTCATTCAATATAAGTGATATACATGTGAATATGTGTGAAATCTAAAGAACTTAATTTCTTACGAGACACCTAACATAACAACAACAGAAAATAAAATTCAGATCTCTTTCAACTCTAATCCTACTGATAGATATGATAATTGGGCAACCAGAGTGTTTCTGGAGGAGGGAGAATAGGATGAAGAAGGTCTTAGAAGTGATATATAAATGTCACTTATATATATATATGATATATAATATATATACATATATAGAGTATATAAAAATTAGTTGAAGAAGCAGGAGAAGGGGGATAGTTAGAGTGGAGGAGAATAGATTTAAGGAGATTTGATCTTCAGCTATAAAGGCTGTCATATGGAGGAAGATTATCCTTAGTCTGAATTACTTCCAAGAAAAGAGCTAGAACCAAAGAGTAGAGGTTAAAGAAATTCAGATTATGGCATAATTAAAGGTGAGCAGGGCCTACAAATCTTTTATCTCCATCTTATGTGGTAATGTCAAAAGGGAATGTGTTTGTGGGTTTATGGTACTTCATCCCTGCTCCATGGATTTTGGGAAGTAGCCCTTGATAATCTGAATAACTCCAAAGGGAATCATATTAGACTGCGAAACAAATAGGGTAAGATAAAATGCTTTCCCAAGTCTCTGGATCAGGGTCCCTTAACATGGCATCTGAGCCGGAGAAAGAAAGAGGGTACCCTGAGAAAAAGAATAACCACCATCTGCTGGGTAATAAGGAGAACTACAGGAAATGCGGGCTACAGGTAGAGCAATGCAAACCTGATGAAGTAACCATTGGGAGCAGTAATTGGCAATACTAACTGGGTCTGCCTTGAGTCATGAACAACAATAACCCGTGTAAAGACCAACAGAGGAGTCATGGAAGGAAGCACTGATATGGAGGAATAATCTCTCTTCTGGAAGCTTACCTAGGACAGTACTCTAGGAAGGTGAGACAACCCACTAGGTGAAGCTTGCTCACTTTAAGTTGTTATTTAACATGATTTATCCTTTGAGTCTTAGTAAATGTGGATGTTTAAATTTTTTTCCAGTTACAAGTAAAAATCTTTAACATTCTTTTAAAAAAAATTGAGTTCCAAACTCTCTTCCCTCTTTCCTTCATTCCCCCTGAATGGGAAGGAACTTGATATAGATTATACATGTGCAGTCATGTAAAACATATTTTCTATTACTCATACTGTGAAAGAAAATACAGACACAATAAAAATAAAGAAAGTTAAAAAAATGGCCTGCTTCAGTCTGTATTCAGACTTCATCTGTTCTTTCGCTGGAGGTGAGTTTTCATCATGCCTTTTGGAACTGTCTTGGATCACTGTATTGCTGAGGAGAGCTAAGTCCCTCCTCGGTGATCATTGTCACTATATTGCTGTTGCTATGTACCATGTTTGGGTTTTGTTCACTTCATTTTGCATCAGTTAATGTGTCTTCTCAGGTTTTTCTGAAGCCATCCTGTTTGTCATTTCTAACATTGTCATAGTATTCCATCACAATTACATACCACAACTTGTTTAGCCATTTCCCAATTGATAGGTAACCCCCACTTTCCAATTCTTGGTCACCATAAAAAGAGCTGCTATAAATAGTTTTGTACATATAAGTCCCTTTACTTTACAAAATTTTTTGGGGGGGGATAAAGACTTAGTAGTGATATTACTGGGTCAAAGGCTATGTACAGTTTTATAGCTTTGGGGACATAGTTCCAAATTTCTCTCCAGAATGGTTGGCTCAGTTTACACTCCACCCGTGTATTAGTGTACCAAATTTCTTTTGCATTATTTTTCCCCCTGTTCAATCATATTAGCCGATCTGATAGAAGTGGAGGGGTCCCTCAGAGTTGTTTTAATTTGTCTTAATCCAATCAGTAGTAATTTAAAGCATTTTTATATGACTATAAATAGCTATGATTTCTTCATCTGAAAACTACCTGTTCATAGTCTTTGACCTTATCAATTGGGGAATGACTTGTAGTTTTATAAATTGGACTAAGTTCTCTATATATTTGAGAAATGAGGCCTTTATGAGAGAAAATGTGTATTTTTTCTAGTTTTCTGCTTTCCTTCTAATCTATTGGTTTTGTTTGTGCTAAACTTTTTAATTTAATGTAATCAGAATTTTCTTCATATCCTACAATGCTCTTAATCTCTTGTTTTGTCATAAATTCTTCCACTATTGAAAGATCTGACAGGTAAATGATTTCATGCTCTTCTTTTGGTTATGGTATTACCTTTTATGTTTAAATTATGCACTCATTTTGACCTTCTCTTGTGTAATGTGTGAGATGTTGGTCTATAGCTAATTTTTGCCAAACTCCTTTCCAGTTTTTCCAGGAGTTTTTTTTTTAATTCAAATAATGACTTCTTGTCCCAAAAGTTTGAATCTTGGTGTTTGTGAAACACTAGATTACTATGGTCATTTGCTACCAAGTACCATGTACCTCGTCTGTTCCACTGATCTAAAACACTACTTATTAACTAGTATCAGATTGTTTTGATGATTAACACTCTAATACAGTTTGGATCTGTTATGGCTAAGATACCATTTCACATTTCTTCTTTCATTAATTGCCTTGACAATCTTGATCTTTTGTTCTTCCAGATGAATTCTGTTATCATATTTTTAGGTCTATAAAATAATTTTTGATAGTTTGATTGGTATGTCACTGAATAAGTAAATTGATTTAGGTAGAAATGTCATTTTATTATACCAGTTTGGCCTACGTGTGAGCAATGAATATTTCTCAGTTTGTTTAGGTTCATTTTTTATCTGTGTGAAGTGTGTTTTATAACTGTGTTCATGTAGTCCTTAGGTTTCTCTTGGCAGGCAGACTCCCAAGTATTTTATATTGACTACGGTTGTTTCAAATGAAATTTATCTTTGTATCCGTTGCTTCTGGACTTTGTTAACCTATATGCTTTTTAAGGAGAGCTAGCAACTACGTACTGGGGTGGGGAGAGGTTGTTGGTCATTTCAGATCCCAAAGTTTCCGGATTGTCTTGGTGGGTACAATGAACCAAAATAGTAAGAAATCCTTCAAATATAACTGGAGACTTTGTTTCAAGACAGAGCCTCTAATATAGGTTAATATTTGGAAGAAATTACTAAGAATTATTACTCTCTACCCATATAATGAACTTCCTTATGAAGTAGGGTGACCTCAGCACTGGAAATGTTCAAATAGTAGTTGGATTAGTATCAGGAATTGTAGATCATAGAACTTCACATCTGAAAGAAACCTTGGGGATCCATCCTTTGGTTCAAACTCATTTATGCCATTGAGGCAGAGATACTAGCTTGCCCAAGTTACAGTATTATTTAATGAAAATAGTAGAACTAGAATCCATATGTATGTAACATAATTAATTCCTTCATGAAATGGAATATTGGGATGAATAATCTTGAATATGCCACAAATCAGTCTATGACTTTCACTTCAGGTTAAATTTTAAAAATGAGTAGAGAATTCTGATACCCTTCTGAGACTGGATTCAAAGGATTAATAAACCCCCATAAGTCTCCTTAAATTTCTCAGATGAAAGATATTTTAGAGGTTATCTATTTCTCTCCTTTTACAAACAAAGAAACTGAGGTTCAGGATTTGTTTGTAGAATAAGAGGCTAGGTGGAGAAATGGACACAGGTCTCTTAATGTGATACTTTTTCCACTCTGCTACACTGCTGTCTCCTCTGGGAGAAACTTCAGAAAACATAAAGAGGTGATAGCTAGCTAGCTAGAGATAGATGATATGGCTATCCATTGATTAATTATGGATAAATGATAGATAAAATAGACATATAAATTGGCATAGATTGATAGATGATAGACCAATCAACAATATAGATAAGTAGATAGATACAGAGACATAAAGACAGATAGATGCAGAGACAGACAGTTACAAACAAACACAGAGAGAAAATTCCAGACAGAGAGACAGAAGTGCCCTTGGACAGATAGAGAGATGGGGAGATAAAAAAAGAAAGAAACAGAAACACCAACAAATAAGTAAGCAGGCAGAGGCAAACATAAATGCACAGACAGAGCCACAGAGAAACAGAGACAGAACTACAATCTATGGGGCATTTCCAAAAAATCTGAGCTTCAAGAAAATCAGTCTGTCTAGAAGACAGCCAGTCTGTGATGGCTTCACTTCCTATTAACATCTCTTTCCAGAAAACATCATCAATAATAGAATTACAAGGACTTTCCTCCCTCTGAGGGCTGGCTCAGGAAGGGGAAACCCATTTAATAATAACATCAACAACAAATCATAGTATTTTAGAAATGCACAGTTAGAATTTCAGAACATAGGGGGTGGGGTGGGGATGGAATTCAAATGACCAATCCTGAATTAAGGTATTTGCCTTTCTACAAACTGTAACTTTAAAAAAAATTACCTAAGTAATATGCTATCAACATACACAGGAACAACACTACAATGGAAGAAGACAAGCCAGAGATTGTTTTCCTCTCCAAGAACTCCATCTCCCACCCACTCTTTGCAACTCCCTTTCCTTTTTATCTGACTAGCCTCCCTGTGTTCCCACCCCACCCATGTACACACATACACACACGTTTCTTTCTTCATCTCAGAGGAGGGAGTTTTCAAACAGCCAGCCTGCGTCCCTGGAATCAATTAGTGGATGGGAGAGTTAACTAAGGTTTCTGGGCTGGGCAGCTGGTAGGAGTGTGTGTGTCTGTCTGTGTCTGTGCATTTGGAAGTTGTGGGGATTGGTGGGAGCTGGTGCGTGTGTGTGTGTGTGTGTGCGTGTGTGTGTGTGTGTCTCAATTCCTTCCTCTTTCTATTTTGGACATTGTTACCTGAACAGTTGAAAGCTCAAGGACCCATCTACTGAGAAAACAAACAAATGTGTCAGCTAGAGCCATGGCCCACAGGATGAAAACAAGCCACCAGGAACTGGCTGCTAAGCACTGAGGTCCCTGAGACTGATAGGAACTGCTGCTTTCTCTTGTTTATTCACACTTTAAGTGCGGTGGGCATCAACATTTTTTCCTTTTTTTTTAGGAGTGAGTCTATTATTTGGCATACAGAATTCCCTCTACCAATGCAGGTTGTCACCTTTGTTTCAGATAATTGCCTTTGTACTTTGGGATTAAATGGTTTATTCAGGGTTATATAAGCAATATGTATCAGACCTTGAGCCCAGGGCTTCCTGATTCTGAGGCAGCTTTCTATTTACCACATCATGGTTTCTTCAAGATGTATTAATAACTGACATTTCCATAGGCTGGCACTGCGCTTCAGAAAGCAGTTTCCTCATAGCAAGTTGATGAAGTTGATTGTAGAAATCCCATAATCATAGACTCTGAGGATCTTATTCAGGTTTTGTTGCCAATTACTACTATCTTCAGCTTTATGGAGGACCTTTTCTTATTTCATCCCCTGGAAAGTGCTCTGGAAGAGTGTCAAGTTCTAGTAGAAATTCAGACCATTTTCTTTCTTTTGGGGGTGGGGGTTAGGAAAGGCGAGAGAGGCATAAAAGACTGAAATGCACAAATTATAGTTTTAAAATGAAGTTGCATTATGTTCAATTAATAAATAAAGTGATTGGAACTAATAAATATTCTACAGAATCATAGACAATGAGTGTCAAAGATGCAGGGACGGTTCAGGGAAATGAACATGGCTCCACTAGACATAGCTCCTGGGTTCAAATGTTGTTTCTGCTGCTTATTAGCTGGGTAATATTGAACAAGTGACTGAACTAAAGTAATGCAGGACTCAGTTTTCTTCCCCTGAAAATGAAGAGGTTAGACTAAATTACTTCTGAAGTCTCTTTCAGATCAAGATCTATGACCCTATGACCTAGTCTTTTCTCCTTATCTTATAAAGAAACTGAGGCCCTTCACAGGGAGATTTGACTCAGGGCAAACAACTAATTAATGGAAGAGCTGGGACTACAACCCACATATTCTGAGTTCACATTCATTATTCTATCTAAATAAAGGTCCTGCCAAGTCTACTTCAATAAAAATAATAGAAATCCTTTGTGATTAGTATGCAGTATGAAAAATTTATTTGTTTAGCCATCTCTTTTCTCCTTAAAGCTTAAAAAGGCAAAAATCATTCTAGTCCGTGTCTGAATGCTCATGAATTCTAAACTATGGAGAGTGAAGTGAGGGTCAAATGAAAGAGATTTTGCTCAAAATAAAGGCAAGTGTAGAATCACATAACACTCATGGGGACCTCAAAGATCATTTTGTTCAGACCCTTCATTGGACAGAAGGATAAATGTAAATGAAAAAATAGTAAGTGGTAGAACCTAGCTTTGAAGTTGGACTTCTGGATGCCAAATCCAGGCTCTTTACTCTTTTACTCTCTCACAATGTATATATATATATATATATATATATATATATATATATGTACATGTATATATTTATATATATGTACATATATATTTTTATATATATGTACATATATATTTATATATATGTTAAAGCACCTAATGACAATTTATTGATTAATCAACCAATCAATCAAAAGTCATTTATTTAGTATCTACTTGGGTTGTGTCCTGCATTAAGTTGTGGAGATATGAAGGCAAAAGCAAAACCATTTCCGCCCTAGAATAGCTTAAGAGATGATGCTGTCTGTGGACTTGAAGTCAAAAGTTCAAATACCTACTATCTCAGTTTTCTCATCTGTAAAATGGGGGTAATAACAGAACCGACCTCAGAGGATTGTTTTGTGAATTAAAAGAGATCAATGTATGCAAAATGCTTTGCAAAATCTTAGTAACTGTATGGATGTGAATTATTATTAATTATAATATTATCATTAATCTTTTGATGGAAAAACTGATGAATGAAACATCCATTACCCAAAACCATTTTGTAAGTTTGTATTGAAACTGGTAAGAAGATTCCAAGCTCCAGACCATTTGAAGGACTATGAGGAAAGTATATCATTTTATGCATGACAAAGAAAATGAAATTATGATCCTTAGCAGCATTCGGTCACTTTTTTGCCCTTGAACAGCAAGGAATTATTCTTACTGTCTGGTTTCAATTGTCTATCACTTCACTTGGGGCGTCAGTTTCACACACAAAATAACTAAAAATTCTTCTGTCTGCCAAAAATCATTTTTTAATATTTGGGCCAAAAATATTCTTTCCTTCATCTTGGCTGATTAACTCAAATAGTATTTTTAAAAAGAAAACTTCTGAAAAAGTATTTTTGCCCATGCGCTTGTTTAATTCAATTAAATTCTGCTATTTTTCAGAGTGCCTATGTTCAGAAACTGTGATAGGTACTAGCAAATTTTCCTTCTGTAAATTATTCTCTCAAATTTTCTCGGTGTTCAGTGACCTCCTGATCTCTTTGCCACCTGGGTCTTGGTCTACCAGTTCAATTGAACAAACACTCAATCAACAAACGTTTATTTAGTACTTACTATGTTGCAGACACTTTGATCGATTGTGGGTATATAAAAACAAAGAATAAAATAAGTCCTCCTGCCAACGAGTGTACATTCTGAATATTTGTTAAGCATCGCCTACATATAAACCTATGTGCTAGACAGAGAGGGAAATAGGGTGTTTAGGAGCCAAGATTTAGAAATGGAGGGGAATATTAAGGTCATCTAGTCCACCCCTCAACACTGAAACCTCAGAAGGCAGAATACTTGGCTCTGTGTCGCCAAGGTCCGACTAGGACTCGAGCCCTCCCGGGATGTGTAACTCCAAATCTTTGCTACATCTCCCCAGCTTTCTCCGTCAGTATCCTTAGTAAAATGAGACACTCAGAAGTGAGCATAATTTTGCAGTTATGTGCTGACCAAGGCAGAAATTCTTCATCTTAGAAAGAGCTCTTTCCATTATACCACACTGCCTCCACAAGACATGCTCCCTGCACTCATGGGGTTCACAGTCTAGTAGGAGAAGGAGAGAATAAGCATTTATAAAATACCTACTACATGCCAGATACTGTGCTAAGCACTTTACACACATTTTCTCATGTGATCCTCAGAATAGCTCAATGAGGGAGGAGCAGTTAATTCTTCTCATATGACACCTGGGGAAACTGAGACAGAGGTTAAGGGGCTATAGTTAAGGTGCCCACAATGAAGCCTTGTGAGGCTGAGATGCAACAAAATATGTATTGATTCTCTGTTGCTTCTGCTAATTTTGGCCTGACAATTAACACCAGGAAAACATAGGTTCTCCATCAGCCAGCACTGCACTGTCCTAATGTGGAACTATCATTTGCCAACAAATGGAGAAGTTTTAGATTCTGTGGATAAGTTCACTTACCTTGATAGTATATTTTCTAGGTATGCACACACTGATAATGTTTGACACATGTATTGGCAGAGCTAGCTCCATGATTAGGAGGCCCCAAAGGAAAGTGTGGGAAAAAAGAGGTATTAGATTGCCTACCAAACTGAAGGTCTACAGAGTGACTGTGGGGATCTCATTATTGCATGCCTGTGAACACTATACCAGCTCCATGACAGGAAACTGAATTGCTTCCATTTGAATTGTCTTAGAAAGATTCTGAAGATCACCTGAAAAGATAAGGTATTGGACACTGAGGTCCTTTTTCAAGATGAACTACCAAGCATTTAAACTACTGTAGAGAGTATACCTCTGAAGGGCTGCTCATGCTCTTTGAATGCCAAACTTACATTTGCCTAAAAGACTTTTTTTTGAAGAACTCATAAAAGACAAGCATTCACGTGGAGATCATAAGACTCAATAGAAAGGCACTCTGAAAATATCTGTTTGAAGAACTTTGAAATTGATTGTGAGACATGGGAGACACTGGCATAGGACCACCCAGCATGGAATGCCAGCCTTAAAGGGTGCTACGGTCTATGAGTAAAGCAGAATTGAAATAGCTAAAAAGAAACATGAGATGTGCATATTTAGAGACAATGATCATATGAACTATTTGTTTTTTTATTTATTTTCAGTGTTCTACAATCGCTACTATATAACTTAGATTTTTTTCTGCTCCTTTCTGCTCTTTCCCCCTCTCTCCCCCTCCCTCCCCAAAATGGCATACAATTTTATATAGATTCTACACATACATTCCTATTAAATACATTTTCACCATAGTCATGTTATATAGAAAAATTAAAATGGGAGAAATCACATAACAAACCAAAATGTAATACAAAAGAAAATGATCCGCTACATTCTGAGACTGGATTCCATAGTTCTTTCTCTGGATGTGGAAAGCATTTTGCCTTAAAAGACCATTGGGAATTTTTTAAGTCCTTGCATTGCAATGAAGTTCTATTATTTCAGGTAGTTTTTACTTGAATCTCTGTGATTCTCTAAAATCCTCTCACACTGTAGTTGTTGCTTTGTACAAAGTTATCCTGGTTCTGCTCCTTTCTCTCAGCATCAGATAATAGTCTTTCCAGGCCTCTCTGAAGTCTTCCTGCTCATCATTTCTTATAGCACAATAGTATTCCATTACATTAATATACCACAATTTATTCAGCCATTCCCCAATTAATAAGCATCCCCTTGATTTCCAGTTTTTGGCTACCACAAAGAGGGCTGCTATAAATATTTTTGTACATGGGGGACCCTGTCTTATTTTTATGATCTCTTGGGGATACAGTCCTAGAAGTAGTATTGCTGTGTCAAAGGGTATGCATATTTTTGTAGCCCTTTGGGCATAGTTCCAAATTGCTCTCCAGAATGGTTGGATCAACTCAAAGCTCCACTAACAATGAATTAGTATTCCAACTCTCCCACATCTTCTCCAATATTTATCATCTTCCTGTTTTCTCATGTTAGCCAATCTGATAGGTATGATGTGCTATGTCAGATTTGCATCTCTCTAATCAATAGCGATTTAGAGCATTTTTTCATTCAACTATAGATATCTCTAACTTCTTCCTCTGAAAACTGCCTGTTCATATCCTTTGACCATTTATCAACTGGGCAATGACTTGTATCCTTGTACATTTGACTCAGTTCTCTATATATTTTAGAAATGAGGCCTTTATCACAGACACTAGTTGAAAAACTTCTTTCCTGGTTTTCTGCTTCCATCCTAATTTTGGTTGCATTGGGTTTGGTTTTGCAAAAAATTTTCAATTTAGTGTAATCAAAATTATCCATTTTGCACTTCATAATGCTTTCTATCTCTTGTTTAGTCAAAAATTCTTCTTTTCTCCATAAATTTGATAAATACAATATTCCTTGCTCCACTGGTTTGTTATAGTATCAATCTAAACCTAGATCATGAACTCATTTGTACTTTATTCTTGTATATGGTGTCACGCATTGGTCTATGCCTAGTTTTACCAGCAATTTTTGTTGAACGGTGAGTTCTTATTGCAGAAGCTGGGGTCCTTGGGTTTATCAAATAGTAGATTGTTATATTCATTGCCTACTGTGTCTTGAGTACCTAGCATATTTCACTTGTCTACCCTTCTGTTTCTTAGCCAGTACCAAGTGGTTTTGATAATTGCTTCCTTATAATACAATTTGAGATCTGGTAGAACTAGGTCACCTTCCCTAGCATTTCTTTTCATTAATTCCCTTGATATTCTGGACCTTTTGTTCTTCCAGATGAATTTTGATATTATTTTTTCCAGCTCTAGAAAATGATTATCTGATAGCTTGACTGATATGGCACTAAATTAGTAAATTAATTTAGGTAGAAGTGTCACTTTTATTATATTTGCTTGACCTGCCCATGAGCAACTGATATTTTTCCACTTACTTAGATCTGACTTTATTTGTGCGAAAAGTGTCTTGTAATAATGTTGATATAGTCTCTGGATTTGTTTTGGCAGGTAGGCTCCCAAATATTTTATAGTGTCAACCATAGCTTTAAATGGCATTTCTCTTTCTATCTCTTGCTGTTGGCCTTTGTTAGTAATATATAGAAATGCAGAAGATTTATGTAGGCTTATTTTGTAACCTGCAACTTTGCCAAAGTTGTTTATTATTTCAGGTAGTTTTTACTTGAATCTTTGTGATTCTCTAAGTATATCATCATATCATCTGTAAAGAGTGATAACTTAGTTCCTTCTTTGCCTATTCTAATTCCTTCAGTTTCTTTATCTTCTCTAATTGCTACAGCTACCATTTCTAGTACCATATTGAATAATATTGCTGATAATGGACATCCTTGTTTCACTTCTGATCTTATTGGAAATGCATCGAGTTTATCTCCATTGTATATAATGCTTGCTGAAAGTTTGAGGTAGATACTGCTTATTATTTTATGCAAAGTTCCATTTATTCCTATGCTCTCCAGTGTTTTTAATAAGAATGGGTGTTGTATTTTGTCAAAAGCTTTTTCTGCATTGAAGAATGCAGATTGAGATAATCATGTAGTTTTTGTTAGGTTTCTTGTTGATATGACCAATAATGCTAATAGTTTTCCTAATATTGAACCAGCCTTGCATCCGGTTATGAATCCAAACTGATCATAATGTATTATTCTTGTGATAAGTTGCTGCATTCTTTTTGCTAAAATATTTTTTAAAATTTTTGCATCTATATTCATTAAAGAAATTGGTCTATAATTTTCTTTGTTTTGTCTCTTCCTGGTTTAGGTATCAAAACCATATTTGTATCATAAAAAGATTTTTGGAGGACTCCTTCTTCCCCAGTTTTCCCAAATAGTCTATATAGTATTGGAATTACCTGTTCTTTAAATGTTTGATAGAATTCACTTATAAATCCATCTGGCCCTGGAGAGTTTTTCCTAGGGATTTCATTGATGGCTTGTTTAATTTCTTTTTCTGAGATGGGGTTGTTTAAGTATTCAACTTCCTCCTCTGTTAATCTGAGTAATGTATATTTTTTTAAAATACTCATCCATCTCATTTAGATTGTCAAATTTATGGGCATAAAGCTGGGCAAAGTAATTTCTAATTATCATTTTAATTTCCTCCTCATTAAAGGTGAGTTCACTCCTTTCATTTTTGTTAGTGATAATTTGTTTTTCTTCTTTCGTTTTTTAAATCAGATTGACCAAAGTTTTATCAACTGTATTGTTTTTTTTCATAAAACCAGCTCTTAGTTTTATTTATTAGTTCAATAGTTCATACGAACTATTTGTGTCCAACCTGTGGTAGAACCTTCCAAGCTCATTTCAGTCTAAACAGTCACAGCTCTACATATATTGTTTCTTGACCCCAAAATAGTGATTCCATTTTGAACAAAAAAAACAGCAGCTAACCAGCCATTCAAGGCTAGATTTGAATTCAATTTTTTTTTCTGATTGCAGACCCAGTGCTTTCTGTGTTGCACCACCTACCTTATCTCCTATAAAGATATAAAGATATGTACCTATACAATTAACTAGTGTAAAATAATAAATACATGATCAGGGCAAAAGCATTTACTATCTGAGAACTATGTTAATAAAATCATTGTCATTTTTGACTGAGAAGATGGAAGTCAATGAAAGTCTCATAGTGCAAGGGATATTTTAAGTGGGTTTCAACACCATAATTCACATTTGTGTAACACTTCATGGTTCTTTTACTACCTGTGATTTTGCTAGTGAAGAAAATCTATAAGAAAATCTCCTTGGTGGAGCTAAGATGATGGAGTAGAAAGACTCACATATGCTAGCCTCAGACCCACAGCCCATGGATCTCCTGTAAAAAGAACTCCCAACAAATTCTGGGGAAGGGGAAGTCTCACAGAAACAGAGTGAAGGAGATTTCCATTCCAGAGAGCCCTGAAAAACTGATCCCAAAGGTCCATCACGCACCAGATGGGAGCGGAGCCCACCCCTGTCCTGGCCATGTGGCACTGAGAGGAGCAAGCAGAACCGAACAGGCTTCAGGGATGAAATCTCCAGCAGCCGCGAAGGTCCCTCCACCCACAGAAGCAAAGGTCAGTGAGAGAGATGTCTGGACAGGTTGAGAGGGGAATGGGGTGTCTCCATGATTCGGGCCCCCTCGGGAGGCAACAGCAGAGGCAGCGGGCAGCCAGATGCTCCCAGAGCAGGCAGGAGTTCAGCAGCAGCTCCATTACAGAAGGTCTCTGCATAAACCGCCTGAGGGAATTGAGGCTGGGAGGCAGCCCTGCCCCCACCTGAGAACCTGATTTAAACTTAGCCTGAATAGCAGCCAGGCCTGCCACCAAAAGCCCTGAGGCTGGGGAGCAGCATTTGAATCTCAGACCCCAAGCACTAGCTGGGCAGATCTAGGCCAGGGGGTGGAGAGGACTCTCAGAAGTCAAGTAACTGGCTGGGAAAATGCCCAGAAAAGGGAAAAAAACTAAGACCATAGAAGGTTACTTTCTTGGGGAACAAATGATTCCAATCTTCCTCTCTGATGAGGAAGAAAACTGCTTACCATCAGGTAAAGACAAAAGAGTCAAGGCCTCTGTATCCCAAACATCTGAAATA
>CM053771.1:142229182-142316614 GCA_028658325.1 Potorous gilbertii | reverse complement strand
TCTTGCTACTAGGAAATAATAAATACAGGTAATGGGCAATAGAAAGTTATCTGGCCCTATAGGACAAAAGAGAAAATGGGGACAAGAGAAGGGAGGGATGATAGAAGAGAGGGCAGATTGGTGATAGGGGAAATTAGAATGCTCAGTATACTCGGGTGGGTGGAAGGGACAAAAGGGAACAAAATTTTGAAACCCAAAATTTTGTGAAAATGAGTGTAAAAAGTTAAATAAATAAATTTATATTAAAATAAAATAAACCCCTTCACAACCAGGAAAAAAAAATCTCCTTTACTAATTCACTGTCACTACTTCAACTCAGAGACTTTGAGTTCCTTGGAACCAAGATAATTTTAAAGAATTGCCCAGGTTCATGCAATCAATATGGATCTCGCCAACACTTTCAAATTTGCAAAACTTTTTCTACACAATAATTCTGTGAATTAAGCAATAAATGTAGTTTTCCCCCCATTTTGTGAATATGGCAAACAAACATTTTGCCTTCTAATCTACCCTACACAATTTTCAAACATTAATAGAAACTCCACAGTGCAGTAAGAGAGGGTAGGCATTCTAGACCTAGGAAGTTATATGAACAAAAGTAATTAGTTAAAGAAGCATGTAGGGTTGGGGGCTTATTTAGAGAAGAAAGTGGAGCTTATTGGGCGTCTGAGTGGAGAGGGAGGGAGTGGTCTCTCATGTCCGTACTGAGGGACATTTGTGGTAAAAAATGGAGAATGATGGTTATGAAGGTATGTGCACCTAGCTGGTGCAATGATTAGAGTGTTGGGCCTAGAGTCAGGAAGACATCTTCCTGAGCTCACTCTGCCCTCAGATACTTACTAGCTGTGTGACCCTCGGCAAGTGATTTAACCGTGTTTGCCTGTTTCTTCACTAGTAAAATGAGCTGGAGAAGGAAATGGCAAACCACTCCAGTATCTTTGCCAAGAAAACCCCAGATGGGGGTGCAAAGAGTCAGGCACAATTGAAACAACTGAACAACAAAAGCACTCCTAGTATCATTACTATCCACAAACATTTATTCAGTTCCTACTTTATGTAACAGTCTCTAACAAGAGATACCGTGCTATATGTCAGATGTTTACTACATGGGTGAATCGACGCAGTTAGGTTGCCTAGTGGATAAACCACTAGACCTGGAGTTAGGAAGACCTTGGCTCCTATCTGGCCTCAGATACTCATCAGTCTTCCTCCTCCTCCTCCTTCCACCATTTGACATTTTGTTGTTATTGTTGTCCAGTTGTTTTGGTTGTGTCTGACTCTTTGTGACCCCATTTGGATTTTCTTGGCAAAGGTACTGGAGTGCTTTGCCTTTTATTCCTCTAGCTCATTTTACAGATGAGGAAACTGAGGCAAACATATATTATATATGTGTATATATATATACCTGGGGTCAAACAGTTAGGAAGTAACAAATCACTTAGCCTCTGCCTGTTTCATTTTCCTCCTCTCTGAAAGAGGAATATTAATAACACTTGCCTCTCAGGATTCTTTTGAGGATAAAATAGGATAATATTTGTAAAGTTTTTTGCAAGCTTTGAAGCATCATATAAATACTAGCTATTATTATTTCGAACGAATGTGTTTCTGAATGCCTCTTGAAACCTCACAGGAATGAATTTTTGATTGTCTTTGATCAGATGCTACCAATATCAGTATTCCCTTCTCCTTTCTTCACCAGTAGCTTTAATGGACAGTTCATTTATTTATACATTTCCTAGGTTCTGTGCATACTCATCAGCATGCTTTTTACATGACTGTGGGAAGAAATCCTACCACTTAATGCTTTTCTTATTTCCTTTTCTTCTTCTTTTTATTCAGCAGATGCTCCCTATAGATCTGATCAAGTTGTATCAGCTAGAGAGTTTTTTGGGAAATTATTTTATAGTGAGTATTACAAAGTCCTGAGGAAGATAACCATTTTTTCAGTCCTGAATTGACACCTGTCTGTGCTGCATTTAGGGTCTATTCTTGGACCTGGAACTGTAGTAGTATCTTCTTGCTAGCATTAGGTAATTGACCTTTCTAACCTGAAATTTAACAGGCTTCAAACTTCTAAGACTATAGGGTTATAGAGTCATAGAAAGACAATGAAAGCTCATCTAGCTTACCTATTGAATTCAAACAGGATTCTAAGCTATACCAGATGAACTACCTCCCTTCCCCCCAAAAATAAAAAAAAACTTTGGGGGAAGAAAATTTAAAAAGTTGAAATAAAGAATTTAAGCTTTGGGCCCAGGTCTTTCAAGACTTTTCCCAACACATTTGATGGCAGAATCACAAATACTCCTTCTCCTGGCTCAGATATGACTCCCTCAACTATGTTTCTTTTCCTTTTTGTTTTGTTTTTCCCCTGGAAAACCCACCCTCTGGTAAATAGAATAATATCACATAATTTGATTCAGAGATCATAGCAAATTCAAATGGTATGAATGGAGGCCAGAAACAAAAATACCTCTCCTCTTCCAAAGAGTTATCAGTCCCAAACTGAACAATTTCACAGCTGCTTTGACTATTTTGGCAGTCCATAACTTTGATGAGAGGCCATCTGGGTTAAACAACACACATTGTGTATACATAAAACAGAGAGGGGAAGAACAGTGTGGAGCAACCCAAATTTGCCTAAAGTGACCCTGGGGATTGGTTCTTAGATCCCCCCAGGGAAGGATACATGCCAGAAACTGAATCATTCAAGGCAGATTCCTGTCTGAATAGTTTCACGTAGCCAGGCTCTCCCTTGAGGACTTAAAATGATGCAAGAGGAAGAGGAGCTATCAACAAGGACAAAAAAAATGTTCTTAAAATATATAGGATACCTGTTGGGGATGAACAGGTTTGGAGGAAAGAGGAAAATCATAGCAAGGAATAAATATCAGATTTCTTTAAAGGACACAGACACTCATATTTTTCCATTCAGGATCAGGAGGTACTCACTAAGGCAAGACTAGGCCTAATTTCCTGAAAAGCCTACGTACCCAAAGCCCTCTGCACCACTAGTCTGACACTGTCTTGGAAATTTCTGGGCTGAAAGTCAGATGTCTCACCTTTGAAGTTTTGGCAAGATGGCTAAGGGGCAGTTGGAGAGTCTTTGGTCTGGGGTAGAAATCTAAAAAAAGCAAAGGAATACTGAAAGAAGAGGTGGTAGAGGCACTTGTGACCAGCTTTGCTTTCAGCTGCAAAACTGGGGCTACTCCATGCTGTACTCTGACAATGAAGGAAGAGGATCCCCAAGTATAAGATATTTTTCTTACCAGAGAAGCAGGGGGAGTAATTCAAAAGCTGGAGTGATAGGGAGAAAAATGTATATGTATGTGTATGTATGTGAGTATGTGTATTTGTATGTGTATATATATATATATATATGGATACACACATAGAGACATATATATGTACACACACATATATAACAATGGAAATAATTCTCTGTAACTTCCTTCTCAGACAAAAAAAAAATAAATGGAGGGACCTAAACAGTCATCTAGCCCAACTTATACTTTCCCCACAATTCCTCACCAGCATTCCCAAAAAGTGATCATCTTGTCTATCCTTGAAAGCCTTGACTGAGGGGAACTCATTATCTCCCAAGACAGTCCCTTTTACGTTAGGATAGGTCTAATTGTTGTGGAGTTTTTGTTTTTTCTTACATCTGTCCTAAATATGTCACTTTGCAACTTCCACCTATTAATCCTAGTTAATTAATCCACCCATTAATCTGCCTTCTGGAGTCAAGGAGAACAAGTCCAATCCCTCTTCCATATGATAGTCATCCATCCAAATATTTGAAGATAACTACAGATATCTCCTTTATCTGCTCCTTCCTCCAATTCCCAAGTCTTCTGTTTTCTAGCCTAAACATCTCTAGTTCCTTTAACAGACATTATGTGGCATAATCTTAAGGCCCCTCACCACCTTTGCTACCTTCTATTCAATATTCTTGATACATTAAGTATCCTTAATGTAATGGAGTGTCCACAACTAAACACACTTCTCCAGATGTAGGCTGACCAAAGCAGGGATAATTCATCCTAGATCATTTTGTTTTGTGTCAGTGGGATCTTTTATAACATTAGGAATCTGGGAAGAAGAGAGATAACCAAATCAAATACCTAACTTGCTTCTTCAGCTGGAAGAATATGATTACATGGATCCCAAGTTAAATGTGCTTCCCTTATTTGCTACTAAAACTTACTTATGAAGTCCTTACAATATGCAAAGCACTATATTAGGAACTGGGTGGATGGAGGTGTAACACAAAGATAATTAAGATACTGTCCTAAAGCTTATGAAGCTTACAACCTAATGTGTCGGGGGACTAGACAGGGTTGAGAGGAAGGAAATGATAAATTCATAAATGAACAAAAATTTTAGAATCAATATATGAAAATTATGAAAACTTCTGAAAAACAATAAAAATAATAAGAGCATATTCTATATTTGCTGTCTGAGAAAGGGAAAAAAGTATCCAACATGGAGGGAAACTTTGATGTCCACATAGAAAGACAGTTTGAATTTCTCGGAGCAGAAGCAGGTAGGGGACATTCCAAGGATAGGGATTGGTAGGAGCAAAGATCTAAGGATAGAAAAGGGACTAGGAATATACATAGAATGGCAAATTGGCTATTTTCACTGGTTCACAGAGGATAAGGAAGACATAAGATGAATTATAGATGGAAAGCTAGAGAGATATCAAATTGTGGAGGGCTTTTAATTCTCATATAAAGATTTTGTGTTTATTTAGAAGACAATAGGGAGCCACTAAAAGACTATGATCTAGAGAAATGACTAGATAATATCTGTGTATAAAGAAGATTCATCTACTAGTCAAGATAGAGAGAAAGAAACTAAAGTTGGAGAGACAACTTAGGAAACAAGTGTAGTTGGAATGGAAAGTAGAAAATAGATTTTGGTGGTATTTGTGGATGTTGAGTCAACAGTACTCATAAGAATTCATAATGGTGGGGGAAGTCAATATTCATACCGAAGTTTCCAGTACAGGTAACTGTGTGAATGTTGATTCCATTGACGTAACAGTGAAGTTATATGGAAAAACTGCTTTGGAGAGAAGAATGATAAAATCTCTTCTAACTATGGTAAGTCTGAAATACTACTTGATCTCTTAATTGCCAAATCTAAATGTCCTTTTCTTAGTCCTCTTCCTTCTTAGCTTCTAAACAATCTTTGACCCTATTGATCATTTTCTTCTCCTCCATATCTTCTTCACTGGAAATTTTTGTGACACTATTGCTTCTCCTCCTATCTGCCTAACTGTTCCTTCTCTGACTTTATAGCTGGATTTTCACCTACATTACCCAGTAACAGTGAGGTTCCCCCACAGTTCTATTCTGGGACCTCTTCTCTTCTCCCTCTATACTATTTAACTTTTTGATCTCATCAGCTCCCATGGTTTCAGTGATCATCTCTATGTAAATGACTGTCATGTCTACTTATGCAGCCCTAACCATTCTCTCAATACCTAGGCTCGCTTCTTCAATTGCTTACGGGACATTTTGAACTGAATGCCCCATAAACATCTACCTGTCCAAAACTAAACTCGTTGTCTCTCCCTCAAAGCTCTCCTGTCTCCCTAACTTCTTTATTATTGTAGATGGTAGTACCATTGTTCCAAATACACAAACTTAAAAATAAGAGTAATGTATGACTCCTTTTCACCCTCCATATCCAATCAATGGTCAAATGCCTGGCACATAATAGATGTTTAATAAATATTGGTTGAATATCTACTACTTTCATATCATGTATGTGTGTGCATGTGCATGTATGTGCACATGTATATATGTGCATATGTATGTGTCTATATGTATATGGTGCATACATGCATACATATACATATTATATACATGCACACATATGTATATTTCCTTGAAAGGGGTAAACAGTCTTTCACTAATCTAGCTCATGTATCATTCACTTAGTTTAGAGGAAAAAATCAACACCTGAACTTCAGAGAAAATACAAACGGAAATTATAAGCAGAAATTACAAATAGAAAGACCAACAGACAGGGCTTCCAACTGTCTGACCATAGACCATATATACATCATTGCCAGAGAGAGAAGCACCAACATCTGGGTTTTCAATGCCCAGGGGTCTCTTTAATGGCTATCCAGAGTCTAATTTGGCACATGAAACTTCTTCCCAAAACTAAGCCTCAAAGAAAAATCTCACCTCAGAGTATATGTACACTTTTCAGAGCTGGGGGGGCATGACCCTCCTGACCTGGTGCCTCATTGAAATTAACAAAAGCTTCCCTTAATGGGCTTCAGGTAAGGCCTGTTAATGGATGGTAAGTTAACTTATCCATAGCATTCAAAACTTCTCCATTTGTTGTAATTGATGGTTTCACATATGGATGATATGGTGGCGGCTGATGGAGCAACTGTGTTCTCTTGGTGTTAATTATTAGGCCAAAATTAGCACAGGCAGCAGAGAATTGATCCACACTTTGTTGCATCTCAGTTTAAGAGGCTGCAGTGAGGGCACAGTCATTTGTAAACAGAAAATCATGCACCAACATTCTCTGCACTTTGGTCTTGGATTGCAGCCTTTTCAAATTGAAAGACTTCCCATCAGTATGGTAGCTGATTTTTGATGCCATGTTCATCGTCATTGAAAGTATTTGACAATATGGATGAAAATATCATGCTACAAAGCATGGGAGCAAGCACGCAGTCCTGTTTCACTCCATTGAGGACTGATAAGGTCCACTATCCATAACTTTCCAGGGATGTACTCATTGACAAGGCTGACGCATGCATTGCCAAAGCTAGCTTAGTGTTTGGGAGGCTCCAAAGAAAGTATAGGAGAGAAGAGTTATTAGACCAACTACCAAATTGAAGGTCTACAGAGCTGTTGTGCTGACTTCATTGTTGTATGCCTGTGAAACATGGACAGTCTGCCAGTGCCATGCCCGGAAACTGGATCGTTTCAATTTGAGCTGCCTTAGGAAGATTACCTGGCAGGATAAGTTACCAGATGCTGAGGTCTTTACTCAAACTAAACTGCCAAGCATTCAAACTATGCTTCAGAGAGCGCAACTCTGATGGACTGGCCACATTGTTCGAATGCAAAATGTATGCTTGCCAAAAAGACTATTTTATGGAGAGCTCTCATGGGTCAGGCAATCATATAGTGGTCAGAAGAAGTGATACAAGGAAACTCTCAAGGTTTCTCTCAAGAACTTTGGATTTAATTGTGTGATATGGAAGACAATGGCACAGGACTGATCAGCATGGAGTGTCCACATCGGAATGGGTGCTGTGCTCCATGAGCAAAGCAGAATTGAGACAGCACAGAGTGTAGTATGCGCAAATTTGAAGTATCCACCTCAAATGTTCATGTGGACTATCGGTGCCCAATCAGTCAGACACATTGAAACTTGAGTTTATCATGACGATGTCATTTTGGTCCTGAAGGACAAGAACCATCAATGGGTGGGGAAGATCTTTAATTCGACTTGGTATTACAGAAGCCTTTTCCAATCTCCTTGATAAAAGTGTCTCCCCCTTAGGAGGTTACCCTCAATTTATCTTACATATACTCTTTTTATATGTCACTCCATTAGACTGTGAAATCCTTGAGAGCATAGACTCCGCCCTTCCCCCTCATCAGTTTGTATCTCAAGTGCTTAACAGAAAGCTTGGTACATAGTAAGTGCTTAACATATGTTATTAACTGACTACATGGAAAAAGAATCTTAGGAAACATCCAGGTTAAGGATCCAGCAAGAAACAAAGAAACAGAGAAGAACCATCAGGAAAGAAAGGTAGGGAAGTGTTGTCATAGAACCAGTGGTCAGTAGTGTCAAGTGATGGATAGATAAGGAGTTTAGCAAACAGAAAACACCATCAAACTTAGTGATAAGGAGGTCATTGCTTACCTCACAGGAAGCTCATTGTAGTTAGGAAATAAAATAGTTAATTGTAGAAGGAACAATGCCAAACAAGGCAATGTCCTTCAGTAGCATCCTATGTACTCAGCAATAAATAGAAATCCTTAAGACTAAGCACTAGACCCAGTATTATGTAATTTGGTAACAAGTCCAGATCCAAAGGAAATAATAAGGTAGCCTTCTAGAACCATAAAACTGAGTAGAATCATAGATGTCTTCTCATGTACCTTCTTAATTAATGCATGAATTCCTTCCTTCTGCAGCCTATCTTCTGCTTGAATTCCTCCAAAAGTAGGGAACCAATTATACCAAGGCATCTTTTTATTTTAGTTAACCTAATCTGCCTTCCATCTACTTAATTTATATCTCATCTCTACCTAGTTGTTGATATGTTTTCTCACCTATTAGAATGTAAGTTTCTTGAAGGCAGGTTTTATGTTTTTGTCTCAGCTTTTAGCACAGTTCCAAGCAATAAGTTCTTGTCAACTTCCTTTGCCTTGACTTATACTTTCTGGCCTTTAGAGCTTTACTCTTACTACATTTTGCTCCTAGAATATCCCCCTTCCCTTCAGCTCAAACCCTACTTCCTCCATAAAGCATGATCAAAGTCTTCTAGCATTCAATGTGTTCATAATGCTTCTTGTCTTTAATACTAATTTGTTAATTCAAGAAGTAGTAATTTCTGGCATATGATCATAGATATAGACCTGAATGGGGTCTTCTAGGCTAGTTAGTCCAACATGATTATTTTATAGGCAAGGAAAAAGAGGCCCAAACAGATTCAGTAAATTGCCTAAGGTCATGCCAATAGTATGTAGCAGAGCTGGGTATAGGCATTCTACTTTAGATGTGCTTATGTCATCTCACCTTTAGAGAAGGGGCTATACTTTTGTACCTGTCAAAGAGCCTAGGATCGTGCTTACCATAGGTACTAGTAAAATATTTTTCAATCTGTTTCATTTGAGTCAAAGAGCTAGATGTATCAAAATAATTAAGAACTACAATAATGGTAAGCAACTAGCCTACTATGTTTATTTTTGTAGATATGATGCTTCTACCTTACCATTTACCCCTACCCAGAGTCAATTTTCCCAAGGCTAACTGGAAGCTAGTATCTGAGAGAAGAAAGAGACTTGAAAAGATGGCATCTTAAAATAACAACCTACTTTATAGATACCAACTTCTCAGTCCTTGCAGTAACTTTATGAACTGAAGAAGTCAGGGATCATGCAGGCAGAGGAAACTGTGTCTCTTATAAATAAGTATGATTGGCATGGCCCTCACCTGATTATCAGACTGTTCATTGGTTTATTTCACTAAAAGAAGCATAGGCCTATGGTACGTGGGTCTTACTAAATCATCTGGTCTGAAGTTGTCTCACTATAGACCTTATTCCTAAAGATTATGATGAAAACATCACATGAATAAGAAGAGAAGATGCTTTCTTGGAAGAAGGAGGGTCATCACCCTTTCTCTAGGAATTTATTTTCAGATGATGCATCCAGATGTTGGGATGGGTTGTATTAGAAGGCTATAACATTTTCTGCCTTTAAATTTGACTAGCCATCCCACTGTCTGGAAAGATTTACTAGGAAAGAGAAGGCTAGGGGTTGGATTATTTCAATTCTGAGGTCCCTTCCAGTTTTATTTTATTTTTACTTTATGGAAGGCCAAAGGCACATTTCTAGAGATATTTGAGCTGGATTCTTTCCATTCAGAACAAATTGAAGGCGGCTCTCAGGGCTGCATTTTCTCACCAGGGCCACTAGGGGGGCATTTGGTAAATTACTTTTTGGGTGAGGTGAACGGCACCCCCGTGGCCTGAAAGAGAGAAACCGTTTGTACAGGTGTGTGGCTTGCTTATACAGCTGGCTACATCTGATTCCATAAGCCCCAAAGTCAACGTGCTGGAATTAAGATTCACAAGTTGCCGGCTTTGCTTTGGGGACAGAATTCTCTGACTCAAGCAGCAATTGCTCAGATTGAGAAAGATCTCTCATTGACAAGTCCCAGGAACTCATAGAAGAAGGTTTAGCTCTGCTTCCATGGTGAAGCCCCCATGGAATCAGAATCAGATGGACCATGTGGAGGGGTTTGTGAAGAGTGAACAGTGCGATAGCAACACCTGCTGGGCTTTATTTGAATTACACCAGGAACCAGGCAGAGCGAAGGAAGCATTTATGTTCAGTACATCGAACAGAGAAAATGCAGATTCTTTTGCTCTCTAGGTATATCAGTGCAGACTGTCACATAGCATAAGGATGGTTTGATTGCATATTTTCAATAAAGTGTTTTTTTTTTGTCTAAGCTTTTGATTTCAACAAAGTAACCTGCTTCTTTTGAAGAAACTCCCTCAACCAAAGCAGGTCAGCCATTGCTCTACATCTCAGTCTTGAAGAATTGTCTCCAGGGCTGAAAAGCCATCTGATGTGCGTGGGATCACATAGCCATTATGTGGGACTGAGCCCAGGTCTCCTTCATATGAGGGCAATCCCTTTTCCCATACCTCTCCCCTACCTCTCCCTTAGTAAAGTGTTATCAGAGGGGAAAGCTCTTTTCTAAGCAAGAAGAAGTATAATTACGTATTATGTTGGATACCCCAACAGTGAGACACTTAGACTCCAGAGGCCTTGAATTTATCTCCATTTGGCACTTCTGCTGTGGTCAGAAAGGTGGTGTAATGGAAAGAGACTGATGACTGTTTCAAATTCTAAAAAACTTAATCTGACACTCTGAGATCATCTAGTTCTTAAACTTACACCCATTTTGCAGATGAGTGCCCAGAGAAGTGGAATAACTTACCCAAGATCAAACATCTAACCAGAACTAGAAGCTGGATTCCTTCATTCTTAAGCTAGTGTTCTTCCTACTGTATCATATTGCTTTCCCCTCCAAATCACTTTATTATTTTTTTTTTTTTTACTAAACAACTGGGTCATCAAGCTGTACACAGAAGACTAGAAGGTGATGGTTTTAGGAAATTACATACCTAAATCTGGGCAGATAGGGCTTTGATTCAGGGAGAAAAAATTTAAAGAGTACTAACAATGCTATTCCAAAGTGCCCTTTGTCCTCTGTCCACCATACTCCAGATGACTGGAGGTGGCCTCATCTTGTCATGGGCTTCTTCTTCTTTTATCAACTTAGAAAAGTTGTGATGTCCTGAGGCTTCCTTTTAATTTTATTTTTATAGCATAACTGAAACTTCAGTAAGGCAAAGCATTTTCAGCTAGGTTGTCTGCTGCCACTAGGCCTAGACACAAAAAGTGATAATTATGGCTCTCGTGAAAAGGGAAGAACCTCGTATGTGATTGCCTATTGCTCTTATGTAGATATAAAATAAATGCACACCTCAAAATCTTTTTCCCTCTTCTTTTTCCTTTTATTTTGTGATTAAAGTTAAAGAAATCAACTCTGAACTTCAAGCCAATCTGTGCTGGGTACTTCCTCCAGTACCCTGTGGTATATCATGGACCAGAGCTGAGATGCTGCTGTCTCCTTTTTCACTTCCTCTTCATTCACCAAGCCCAGTCTGCTCCTCTATCCTTGTTCTCCTCTAAATCTTGTGCAAAGGGCAGACAACCAGCAGTGATGCACAAGGCAGCATCTTGGATTTGTTATGGGCTTTTCAAATGAACTCAAACTCATATTTCACATCATTCCTGCTGTCATCTGATTCAGATTTGTCACATTTTCTAGAGACAAAGCTCCAGACATATTTTATTCATTATCTGTTCTGTCTCTGAAGCAGACACCTGCAATGCATTTCAGAACCAGGACCCATCAGAGTGGTTTCATCTTGCTTGACCTGGGCTTTTGTATTCCTGCCTGGGTCAGAAGCATCATCAGCATTTAGTAGTGGTACCTCCTCATGGGAGGACCGTGCAAGTCCCAAGTCTTCCCAGGCAAGTGAGGGCATATTAGTAGGGGAATGTATGTTCCTGGAGGATGGAAACTGTTGCTGTTCCCAGCGGTGCAAAGCATAATGTCTTACAACTGATAAACACTTAATAACTGTTTTCTGAGTTACAATGAATTGAATTTGATGAAAAAATAATTGTTTGACTTATATAGTTAGTGATTTAAAATTTACAAAGAACTTTTGTTACACCATCTCCAATAAGTAAATACAAATGTTATTAGCCTAATGTTAGATATTGAGAATTTGAGACTGGGGTGGTTAAGTTATGAGTATTGTCATAAAGCTGGTAATTTTCAGATTAACGCTTTACAATTAGAAATAGTCTTTTGAGCTTTCCCCTATGCCACCTTAAATAGCAGAAATCAAAATTTAGAATAAAGATTCTTAACTTGAGGTCTGTATTTTTGTAATTGACAACTGTATTTCAATATAATTGGCTTCCCTGGTAATTCTTTTCATTTTATTTTGTGCATTTAAAAAATGTTCCTCTAAGAAGGGATCTTATTGTCTTCACCATCCTGCTAATGGTGTTCAAGAAAAAAAGAAATGTTAAAGACCTTTGGGTTAGGAGAATTGTCACATTTTCCACTCTATATTGAATTGCTGATTTCTTCCAATCACCAGGGGACATTTATAATTTGGGAATAGCAGGTGATAATGAATAGGGAGTAGCCATTTACAGAGCTCACAATGTTGTAGTTGTTTGGTCTGTGTGGAATGATGTTCACTATAACAAATCTCTTATTTTGTAAATGGTCTTCGAGAGTTATTATTATAGTGAAAATTTAATCACGCTATGATCAACTTGACAATGACCTTCCAAATCAACTATGCTTCTCCTTAAAAGACAAACAAATAGCTCCTTCTAAGGCCTAAACTCAGAGCCTTTCAGCCTTATGGGACTTACCAAGGCTCATTTTCTTCTCCTTTGAGAGCCTAGGTTTATCTTTATGCTGTGCTGAGGCCTCCTCAGAGGGCAGAATGATATTTCTGTGAATACAGTTAAATCACAGTGAGTCAATGGCTACGGGCTTGTAGTCCAGTTCTATTACAAGCTTTCTGGATAACTTGGAGCAAGTTGTCCTACCTTTTATTGGCCTCAGTTTACCTACCTGTGAAATAGTTTAATTTGCATTAAATTAAAAAAATGTACTTTCCTTTCTTTATGTTCAAAACTATTTATGCTATATATAAATTAGAGGAGCAAGGAATAGTATATTTGTCAGATTTATGGAGAACAGAGAAATTTTTGACCAAACAAGAGACAGAACATTATGAAGTGCAAAATGGATAATTTTGATTATATTAAATTATGAAGTTTTTGTACAAACAAAGCCAATGCAAGCAAGACAAGGAGAGAAGCAAAAAGCTGGGAAAGAATTTTTACAACTAGTGTCTGTGATAAAGGCCTCATTTCTAAAATATAGAGAGAACTGAATCAAAATTATAAGAATAGAAGTCATTCTGCAATTCATAAATGGTCAAAAGATACGAAGCGGCAGTTTTCAGAGGAAGAAATTAAAGCTATCTATGGTGATATGAAAAAATGCTCTAAATTGCATTGATTAGAGAGATGCAAATGAAAACAACTCTGAGTTACCATATCACACCTATCAGATTGGCTAACATGACAAAACAGGAAGATGAAAAATACTAGAGAAGATGTGAGAGAGTTGGAACACTAATTCATTGTTGGTGGAGCTGTGAGCTGATCCAACCATTCTGGGGAGCAATTTGGAACTAGGCCCAAAGGGCTGCAAAAATGTGCATACTCTTTGACCCAGCAATACCACTTCTAGGACTGTATCCCAAAGAGATCATAAAAATGGGAAAAGGTCTCATATGTACAAAGATATTTATAGCAACTCTTTTTGTGGTGGCCAAGGACTAGAATATGAAGGAATGCCCACCAATTGGAGAATGGCTGAACAAGCTGTGGTATATGGATGTAATGGAATACTATTGTACTATAAGAAATGAGGAACAGGAAGACTTGAGAAAAGTCTGTAAAGACTTACAAGAACTGATGCTGAGTGAAGTGAGCAGAGCCAGGAGAACATTATATACAGTAATAGCCACAGAGTGCAAGGACTATTTCTGATAGACTTAGCCCTTCACAGAAATGCAAGACCTAAAACATTCCCAAAGGACTCTTGAGGCGAAATGCCATCCACATCCAGCGAAAGAGCTACGGAATCAGAATGCAGAATGAAGCAGACTATTTTCTCTTGTGTTACATTTTGTTTTGTTTGTTTTTCTCTCATGGTTTCCCCCATTCACTTTATTTCTTCTATGCAACATGTGAAATGTGTTTAATAGGAATGTAAATGTAGAATTCATATAAAATTGTGTGCCATCTCAAGGAGGGAGGGGGAGAAAATTTAAGACTTATGAAAGTGATTGTTGAAAACTGAAAACAAATAAATTAATTAAATAAAAAACTTATCTCTTTATACTTCTTGTGCATTGGAAAATGAGAAAATTATTTCCTCTTTGTAGGCTATAGAAAGTTTGATCAGGTCAGGAGTATAACTAAAAAGAGTGAAAGTAAAGCCTTCTGAGTCAAGCATTTTTCTTTTGAGTCTACAATATCATTTGGACAATCCTTTCTTCATTATTGGAGTTCACCATTTTTGAAATTATCTAAACTGTTATCTTTTCTCCGAGTTTCAGTTTTAATTGATCAGTCAATCAACAAACATTTATCAATTACCTGCAGTGTGCCAGGTTCTGTGTTAGGTTCTATAGATTCAAAGACTAATTTTTGGTGGCACTATCAGCAGAGAGACTCAGGAAGGACCTCACTTAGGACATGGCATTTGAACTAAACTTCAAAGAAAGCTAGATATGCTGAGAGGAAGAGGTGGAGATGGAGTATAGTTTAGGCATGAGGTATAGCCTGGGCAAAGGAATGGAGATGGGAGATGGAATGTTTGTGTACCTGGAACAGCAAAGCAAGTTTGACCTGTATGCCAAAGGGCAGTATGAGGGGAATAACGAAGAATGAGGCTAGAGAGGTAGGCAGAACTTAGGTTGTGAGACTGCAGTGGACCCTAGAGGTAATAGATAGCCAGTGGAGTTTATAGAGAAGAAGAGTGATATGGTCAACTTTGTGCTTTAGGAATATCACTTTGGGAACATCACAGGGATATCACTTAGAAGCATCACATATTAGGATGAATCATTAGTCAAGGCAAGAGGTGATAAGGGTCTGTCCTAGGATGCTGGAGAAGAGGGTAATAAATAATAATATAATCCAACAACGACGACGACGATGACAGTAGTAGTAGTAGTAGCACTTCAATATCTACAAAGCACTGTACCAATATTCTCTCATTTTATCCTCACAATAACACTGGGAAGTAGGTATTATTATTTTTATTCTTATTTTACCCATGAAGAAACTGAGGCAGACAGAGGGTAAGTGATTTACTATCTGAAGCAAAGTTTGAATTCAGGTCTTCCTGACTCAAGGTCTAGTGCTCTCTCCATGGTACCACAAGATGAGATATCAGATATAAGATGTTTTCCAGTAGCACTGATAACACTCAGCAAATGAGCTCCATCATCCATAAAATAAGGGGATTGGACTAGACCCTTAGAGACCCCATCAGCTCTAAATCAATGAAAATATAATCCTAAAAAAAGAGTGTAGAAAGATGGAAAAACACATGCTCTGCATTTGTTTAAAGCCTGGACACAGTGATGAACATATCCTGACAAATGTCCCCTTGGCCTCTCATCTATTTATTACATTGTGAATTATGACAGCTATTTAGCAAAGAAATGTTGGACACATTTCAGAAGCAACATGTGAATGTCCTCCTGCATTGATAAACATATTGCGTAGATACTTAGGAAAGGGAGGAGAGTAAGATGAAAAATACCCTATCCTTTCTTATTTCACAGCAAACTGTGAAGGCACTGAATCAGAAACTAACTGAACTGGTCTGTTACTATACTGGATACAACCTACACAGCATTTCAGTTGACATTGTGGTCAAATCCAAGTGGCAAGACATGCATTTCAGGGGAGGTGACCAGCAAGGACTGGCATCCAGTTGCCAAGAATTTTGTGAACGTGTGACGTCTTCCCTCTATTGCCAGAGACAATGTGGGATAGGGAGTATGTTCAGAGCAAACTCAAAGATTTAAACTTAAACCAATTCACATCAATGGCCAATAACCCCAAGTTTTTACCTCAATCTTCTCTGTCTCTATGGTTTCTCCTCTAATAATCTCAAAATATTGCCTGTAAGCAGATGACTCCCAAATGTGTACTCCAACCTTGATACATACTGGCATGCCCAATGCCATTCCGGATGCCTAAAAAACACCTCTACCTGGATCTTCTACCGGCATATCCAGCTAAACCTAACCAAAACCAAACTTTAACTCTCTTAATTCCAAGTTTGCTCTTTCTGTCTAGGACACTGATTCACTCACTCTCATGCTTGAAATTTTTTCATCATTGTTAATTCTTCCCTTTCCCCCATATGGCATATACAATTTCCCAATCAAGTAAATTCTAAATCTTATTCGTTACCATTGGCCCAATGCCAGCAAAGCTTTATAGTATTACTCCTATGACTTTCCAATAGAGATTCCTGTCCCCACTTTTTACTCCTTCCAGTTCAGACTTCACATTGCTGCCAAAAGAGTCTTTCTTTTGCCTAAACTACAAATCTTAGTTTGGAAAAAAAGACCTACAAAGTCATCCAGCACAACCTACCCCTGTATAATAATGCCCTTTACTACCTCCTAACAAATAGTCATCCAACCTTTCCTCACAGACCTTTAATGAAGAGGAAACCACCACTTCCCCAGGTAGTCCTTTCCTCTTTTGATTTTCTCTGTTCATTAGGAAGTTTTCCATTAAATTGAGCCAGTATCTGCATTTCTGCAACTGATCATGTTGCTTCTCTCTTCAGAAATCTTCAATGACTCGCCAGTATCTACTAAATCAAGTTTAGACTCTTAAATGAAGGAATAAATGTATAAAAAATGAGTACTCTCTGTCAAGCATCGTACTAAGCACTACCTCAATGATTAAAAAAATCAAGATAGCCCTCCCTCTCAAATAGTTCACATTCTAACAAGTAAAGTTCAGTAGCTAGGTGGATGGAAAGGCAAGAAAGTCCTTGGGGTTTGATTCAATGGTGGGGTGATATGATCTAGAGGTCTTTGGGTTACAGTAGGTAAGATGACTGTGTTGGGAGACTGCAGGTCACAGAGGGAAGACAGATGGTAAGACCTTAAGGATGTAGTAGCAAGTCAGGTGGTAAGGCTTACTGGTCCCCCTGACTCATCAGAAGAATGGTAGTTGTTGAATGGGAACTCATCCAAGCCCCGTGAGCATCTAAACAGCCAGGGGGAGGAGGAAGGGAAGAGGATAGAGAGCCGCAGTGGTGGCTCTTCTTCTTGAAAACCAAATCTTTCCATTAGGGAAGGGAAGCAAGGAGAGTTGGGTGCTCCTATTGGTATCAGTTCTGACATTCACGGCTCTTTATATTCTGGCACTACTTCCCCTTTTCAGACTTACTTCCTACTGTTCCCATCAAAGGGCTAGCTCAGTGGATAGAGTACTGATCTTGGATTCAGTTAAAATCCAGCCTCAGACACTTTTTGCCTCAGTTCCTTATTTGTAAAGTGATGTGGAGAAGGAAATGGTAAACCAGTATCTTTGCCAAGAAAACCATAAATGGGGTCATGAAGAATTTGATACAACTGAAAAAACAAATGAACTCTCCTCTATCATCATTGTGCTACTTTTTGAGCTCTCCATGCTTCAGTTTCCTCCTGTCAGGCATTAGGCTTATACCAGATGATCTTTAAGTTTTAGGGTTTTTGTTTTCCCCCTTCCCCCAGCTCCAAATTCTATGCTGCTGTGGTCCTGATTTCATTGGGAGGTCACAATTTGATCCAAAAGGCTGGTCATGGTTTGGAGAGTCAAAGAAAAGACAGAGAGATAACAATCCAGATGAGAGGAGCCTCATGAACCAAAATACTGTAGGTCCAGGAAGATTAGCAGACATCTCAACTTGTGTATTTTGGCATAAACAATATTGTCCAATGGTTGAAAATGTGAATTGAGCCCATGTAAGAGGGAAATAGCTTCAGACTTCCACTAGTTCGACTATTGCAAGCTGGTTTCTGGTTGGCCAGTGAAATCTATTCTCTACTCAGTCCTCTGACTGCCCCTTTTATTTATTGTTCTAATCACCGGGTATAATAGCAGCCAAGCCATCGGTGGAGGGGGATGTGACAGGATAATGGTCTCCGGCTTTAAAAATAACGTCTCAGTTTCTCCAAGGCCTCTTCTCTAGCAGCAGGATACCATTAGCTTGTCACATCGTCCAGCACTATTGACATTATCTTTTAATTGCCCCCAAAGACCCATCTCTTATGCAGTGTGTCTGAGATTTCCAGAGGACCATGCTCTTTGGGACTAACATCCCAATGTGTTTTATCATCTGCTTCAGAAAATCTAAGGGGTAAGGAAGGGGGATAGAAGATTAAAGACTTTTAGAAAATGGAGAAGAGCATTAGGGAGACAGGGGAGGAAAGCGTGCATTCATGAAAACCATTAAATGGAAAGTAACAGGGAAAGGAAGGGAAGCTATCTGGAAGAATTCTGAGGAGCAGATGTGAGGCATAGGAGTCCTGGAATATGTTAAATATGGTCCTAGGGACAAAAGTAACTGCCTAGAGTGGGCATTTTAATGGTTTTGTACTGGGCACCATTAGACCAGTGCCAGCACTCTCATAACCCTGAGGATAAGAGCCTCTAGCTAAGTTCTACTCTTCTCTGCCCACCCATTCTCAGACTGATGGGCATATCTGGGTGGTCTTTTCTGCTTGACCTATTTTTTTTTACATGTTCTCACATAATTATTACTTAGGGTGATGTTTAGCTGTTCTCTGTCTTTTAAGAGGACAGAGCAAAATAAAATAATGTCTGTCAGAAGCTGGAGGCTTTGAACTAGGCTTACCAAAGAATTTCTATGTTATGAAGGATTTGAGACCTGATTGTTGATGGAGAACATGGAAGTTTTATCCATAGGATAGTTGAAGCTTGTTTGAGAGAGGAAAGGTGGTAATTGAGAGGGCCTCTCAAGATGTCCAGGATTCTACTTTCCACCTCTGCAGCTTATCTGAAGTCCATCTACTCATAGAGAGTTAGGAAGATGACAATGTAGTGCCGGGAATCTCTCTACGTATGTGTGGAATCCTCTCTTATGATGCACTCTTCAGTAACCTTCAGCAACTATTTTGGGGATAAGTACTTGCTCTCCTCTCTCTAAGCCTGTGAGAGATGGTCCCCCACCCACATTTCCCATTCACAATCCTATCACAGCTGCCAGTTTCTGATCCCAGGCGTCCCAGGGGCCATGGCAGGCTTCTGTTTTTAACCCTTGTCTATTCCCTCCAGCCCCGCCTCTCTCCCCCCCTTTTCCTGTTTTTATCCTGTGAGGCTCTGATAAGATGACATTTGTCCCCTACAAAGAGGGATATTTTCCTGTACGTCATTGTTCTTCAAAGACATATTTGATACTAAAGTCCTTACCCAAACTTCAGTAAAGATGGAGCATGAACTAAGGGGCCTGAGTGAATAACCAAAGGTCACAGTGTATATATGCGTGTGGTGGGCAGGAATGTGGGGAAGGAATGGATTCTCCTTTAATGGCATGGGAATCACTGGAGAAATGTAGGCCCCAAGTTTTTGTTTCTGGTTTTCTAGACACAGGCTTTTTTTCTCTAATTACAGAGAAAAGGGAATACGGTAAGTGGCAACCAGTGCCTTAGACTGGACTTCTGACCTGTGATTTTCCTAACTTCTAAGTTTTAATGATCCACAGTGAATTACATGAACTTTAGCAAACAGGCCCCAAACAGAATTGTGAAGATGCCTGAGGAGTCAGTTAAATCAAATTGGGCTAAGAAAAGGTTACTTAAAACTCTCTTTGAAAATCAGGGCTATGTTCATAGCAGTTCTGGCTCAGAGGGTCTGGGCTTTTCGTTAACAGACATGCCCTTCACAGTTTGGCATGCTAGCAACAGAGTGGGGATTACGATTTACAACCCACTCATTTCCAGGCTGTTGCCACTGGTCTGCTGAGCTAGGCTGCCTTCTGATCTCTGTTCCTGTTTTGCAACTGACAGCCCTCCACAATGCTAAATTATTCCCCTCTTGGCTCTCCTGAGAGCCACCCAACTTGCTTGCTCTTGGGACAGATGGGTATGTAGCTTGAGTTGATAGAACAGCTTCTGCTGAGGATATGACTTCTCTCAGGACAATGGCAGGCCTGCAGTCACCCCAGCCAAAGCCACTGGAATCCTGAGATGTGGGGGAGGCTACAGAACAAACAGAGGGGTTCCTAAACATTATTTGTGTCATGAAAACTTTTGGAAATCTGGGGAAGTCTAGTGACCCCTCTTCAGAATTTTATTTTTCAATGCACAAAGTAAAATACATAGAATTACAAAGGAAAGAGAATATATTAAAAATTTTATGTATATATAAATATATGTGTATATTTTTCAATATACATATATATACATGTGTGTATATTTTGCAACATACATAGAATTATGAAAGAAGCCAAATATATTGAAATATATATCTATATATACATGTGCTTGTATGTGTGTATATATAAATTTTTTTCAATATGTTTGGTTTCCTTTGTAATTCTACATATTTCATTTTGTCCGTTTAAAATCCTATTCTTATGTATACATACATATGTATACACATATACAAACTATACAAACACACATATATAACATTTATTTTTATTATATGTAATATAATGCCATATAACAATATAACATCTCTGACATATACTCACATAACATAACAAAACACATGTATGTCTGTGTATAGATATACTTATATACACATATGTATCTCTATCTCAGTCTTTCACACCCCACAGATTAAGACAAATGTTGGATTTAGGAGACACCAGCTTTAAGTCTAAGCTCTGTCACTTTCTAGCCTGGGGAGCTCTTATCTCTGATCTTATCTCTGACCCTCTCATCAGCAAATGTAGAATTAAACACACAGGCACGCACACACACACACACACTCACACATACAGAGAGACATACACATACATACACACAGATACAGATACACACAGACACACACACACAGACACACACACATTCACACACACCCCATCCTGCAGTGTTATTGAGGAGAAAGCACTTTGCAAACCAGAAAACATTCTGAACTTTGTTCTCTCTGATGTAGAAGAGGTCACAATGTGCAAAGTACTTAGCTGAAGCAAGAAGGAGGAACCTTCAGAATACAGGGGCTAAAGGTCCAACAGGAAGTTACTAAGACTGGGGAAAAGCATGGTATTTTTCTGGTCACCATGGTGCTGATCATGGTGCCTACCTGGCCTAGTGCTGGAAGACCTGGGTTCAAATCCCAAAGCTGCCTCTTGTGAATGGAGTGGTTTAGTCATATCACTTCTGAAATTATTTCCTTATATGTAAAATAGAGAGTATAATACCATTTACATAGTTGTTATCAGTACTTTATAAATATTAAAAGGGCAATTTATATGTGAATGATTATCAATTGAATCTAGGTAACCCAGTTAGCATCTTTCCTTGGAAAGTATTTGAATACTGCATAGAGCTGTTCTTGTGTATGGATGTAATAGGAAATCTCTTGTATTATATTAATAGCCACATAGAGCTTTAAGATTGGTAAGCGCTTTACAAATATTATGTCAGTTATCTTCACAACAACTCTGGGAGTCAGGCCCTATTATTATTGAGGAAACTGAGGCAGGTAATGATTACATGACTTGCCCAAGGTGACATAGCTATGAAGTGCCTCAGGTTGGATTTGAACTCATCTTCCTGACTTTAGTTCCGGTGTTTTATTCTCTAGTGGCCCCAATAATAAAAGCTAGCATTTATAGATCACTTTTAGATTTTGAAAGTGTTACACATATTATTTCATTTGGTCTTCACAACAACCCTGTGAAGTGAGCAATATTTTAATTCCCATTTTATGGATAAAGAAATTGAGAAACAGAGAAGCTAAGAAGCTAAGACTTATCCAGGGTCACATGGTAAGTGTCAGAACAGGAATTGTCACTTGACATCCCTTTATACCATTCTCTTCAAACTCACCTCCTTGTTTGCTGTTTCCTGAATTCAGAATTCTACTTCCAACCTCCATGTTTTTGCATAGGTCACTTGTATATCTGGATGATCCACCTTCCTCATCTTTGCTTCTTATCATCCTTAGCTTTCTTAAAGGATTATGGCAAGTACTATCTCTTGCATAAAGCTTTTCTCTATGCCCCTAGTGGGTAGTGTGTCCTTCCTCCTCAAACTATCTTGTACTTGCTGTTTCTTCATTAGATCCCTTAGTAGAATGTAAGGTCTTTGAAGACAAGTTCTGTTTTTCCTTTTTTTTTTATCTCAGGTCTAGTATGGAACTTTGAATATAGAGGGTAATTAATAAATGCTTTTTGAATTGGAGTAAATTAGCTGATTCAAGAGGAACAAAACATTTCATCCTTAGCCTTTCACAATGCCTAAAATTCACTTTACCTCTGACCCATCCCAGTGCCAGAGATTCACAGGATCATAAATATAAAGCAAATCATTGTAGTATTAAATAGTCACTTGGAAATGTCTGTAATTCTGGAGCAATTCTGATCCTCAATATATAAAGTTACCAGATCCATTGTTCCTTCAATGGGTAGATGATTTCCAGGATCTCTAGAAGTTAAAAAAATCCCTATGCATTTCTTTTAGGGGTCTAACTGAACATCTGAACTACTCTTATCACTGGTTTTTGAATAGCTTTGAATGATAAAGTGAATTTCATCAGCAAAAATTACTTTTTTCTATCTTCAATATTCTATTCTTTGTATTGTCTTGCTCAAGATGGGGAATTTTTTCATAGCAATAATCAGCATCTCATTTTTAAAATTAGTTTTCTTTATGTTCTTTTAACTTCAAGATGACTATGCTTCAGTGTAGCAGAGTCAATAACAACCTCTCCAGCTTCCAGTTCCCTCTGACAGCCCTTCCTTTCTGAAGAGTAGATTATGTTGTAGAACTTGTTTGTTTCTTATCTTTGATTATACCTTACCACTGATTTTGTTTCATTGTCTTGAAAATTAAAAATTAATTTAGTTTTATCGTGGAGTTAACTTTAGCAAATGTTATTAATGATGATTGAAATGCTCGACTTCTCCACTGGTGGCCAATTTGCAATCTCTAATAATCATTAAAGTGTTCTTTTTTAAAAAGCAACAAATTTTACATGATTCTCTGGAATATTATTTATTCTTTAAAAAAGACAGCAAACTACTGACTTACAAACACAATAAAGGTGAACAATAATTCTCTCCCTTTTCTATTAATGGTTCTTAGTTTCTTCTCTGTGGAACATCATGACTCCTCCAGGATAAGCTGATTAACTGAGGTCTCTGATTGGTATTCAGTGTTGATGCTCAACACATTTTCAACTCCTTAAATTGCCTCTCCCCTCTGATTGGATGCCTGAAGGGTGAAGTAGTAAATGCCTCTCAAAGCCTCCTTTTATAGAAGGCTTCAGACTTTTAGAACTTTCCAGACAACTGTCCATTTTCCATCAAAAGCTCTGCTAGGTTTTGACTCCATGGATAATCTTATCTCCTGGTGACCCCTTCCCCCCTTTTCATTTTCCTTTTCTGTGTATTTCCTCCCTTAGATTATACGCTCCATGAGGGCAAAAACTCTTTTATTTTCTGATTTGTGTCTCCAACACTTCACACAATTTTTGGCTCATCGTAGGTGCTTAATAAGTGTTTACTGAATTGTGTTACATAAATTATGGTATGGAATCCAGCACTGAAGAGACAGAGTACTGGAATACTAACAAATCTTGAGAAATCAGTTCAACCAATTTCACATGGTTCTGGTCAGATGTTCTGGTTCTGACCATAATGTAAGAGGAACATGACACAAGAGTATAAACAAACAAAATGATCACTTGTCTCCTGTAATTCACCTACTATTATACTTCTGAATGTGAACTTCTTGAGGGCAAGGGATCCCTTTACTTTTCTTTGTATTCCCCAGTGCTGCTTAGTATAGTGCCTAGCACACAATAAGCACTTAGCATATGCTCATAGACTTGATCTGACTTGACTAGATCTCTCCAGTCCCATCCCTTCTCTCTAGTTACCTAGGCACCATTATCATTCAGGCAGTGTTACACTATCTTACCATTATTTGAGATGTTGTAAAAGTAGAAATGGTAAGATTTGGCAAATGTTTGGATATGCAAGGTGAGATAGAGTGAGGAAACCACAATAACATCATGGTCATGAACCTGGAAAACTGGATGGGTGGTGGTGGTGCTCTTCACAGAAATGGGGGAGCTGGGTAGAGAAAAGAGTGTTGGGGGTGGAGATAACGAGTTAAGTTTTAGATACATTGAGTTTAACATGGATCTAGGGCATCCAGTTTGACTTGACTGATTCGTTACTATTTCCTCCAAAATAAATTGTAAAATCCCCAACCTGACATTTAATGTAGGGAGGGGAAAAAGAACAACTGTTTATATAGGACCCACTATGTGCCAGGCACAGTGTTAAGTACTTTTTACTATATTACCTCATTTGACCTTCACAACCCTGTGAGATAGATGCTATTGTTCTCATTTTACAGTTGAGGAAACTAAGGTTAACAGAGATTAAGCAGCATCACACAGCTAGGCAAGTTACTTAATCTCTGTTTCCTCAACTATGAAATGGGTATAAAAATATCGCCTGCCTCCCAGGGTTGTTATAAGGATGAAATAACATTTGTAAAATTCTTAGCACAGTGCTTAGTACATAGTAGGTGCTACAAAAAATGTTCATTCCCTTCCCTTCCAGGCAACCTGGAATATTTCCATCATAAGGCTTTCACAGAAACCTAGCTTTCCCATTTCATCATTCCCATTCAACATTCCATCACCCTTCTCTGTGATTTTGTACGATACAATGTTTTGCATCTTGAATGTACATTTTTGCCTTTCTGAATCCTTATCTTTAAGACTCACCTCTTCTGTGAATTTTTCTTCCATCTTCCTAGTTATTGGTGACCCTTCTCACTGCATATTGGCTTGTTTTATACATTTTTCTATACCTGCTGGATCTTCCAATAGAATAGAAATTCCTTGAGGGTGAGGACAAAGGTATGTCTTTTTTGTCATTGTGTCTTTAGTACCTAGCACAGTGCCTTGTATATAGTAATTGGTAAATGTTCCCTGAATTGAAATGGGTCCCAATTGAGGGAGAGGGACATTGAGATGGAGACTTGAGAAATTATTTTCACCTTCTCCACAGTTTGCCTGGGTTCAAGCTGCTCAGAGCCCCTTTCCTATCTAGAAGTCAATCTATACTGAATTTTGAGTGGGTACTATGTTCCTATAGAAAAATTTAATTTGAGCATAAAATCTCATTACCTTTCTCTTCCAACCGCGTGACTACTAACTCTATTGTATTCCTGAACCTTAGATTAAGTCATATTCTAAATGTCCTTCAAACCTTTGGCTGTTTCCCCTCTTCCTGGGCTCTCACATTCCTAAACTAGCCTGTGTTTTCTGACTAGGAGGTTGGGAGAAAGAGTTTGCTGTTCCCCAAATCTGTGGCAATTTAGAGCCAAGAAAATAGATACTCTCTTTTCAGGGAGACCAACCTTGCTGCTTAAGTGCCCACCTCTCTCCTGCTTCCACCACTCTCTCATTAGCCACCTCACTTTCCAGTTAACCCAGGCATCCATCCTCCCAGGGAAAGAAGGTGAAACAGAGCTATATAGACACTATATAATACCCCCAGGAGGGTACTCAGAATTTGACAGCCTTCAGTAGGTTAATTTTTCAAAGTAGTAAGCTGATATTTCTGTATAAAATGCACATCTGCAGGGTAAATGGTATTAAGTGTTGGTGAATTATGGTCCCAGAATAGGGGTCACTTGAGCTTGATGCTACAAGCACCTTAATGCTTTTTTGAATGAAGTTTCCACTAATTGTTTCCATATGATTCTCTACCCCCTTCCTTCCCCAATTCAGCTCTGGCACACACAAGCCAAGGAATAATGAGCTATGAAATTGTACCTTATTGATTGGGGCCTGACCTAATGCACAGTCTCTGCCATTCTTCCTTGTCTTTGCCTTTGCTTTGGAATACAGACAGCTTTAGGGTCAAGTCCCAGAAGCCCATAATCCTCCCCTCCTCACTGCCAACTCCTCCATTTCTCTAAACCACTTTGACTGCTAAGGGGCAGACAGGCCATTAATTAGCTTGGCTGTTATGCTGTCTGGTAGAAGTTGAATTAAAAGACTTTTTCTAAGGTGGATATGTCAGGGATAGGGGTACAAACTGATTTTATTCCAGGCATCCCTAAAATGTCTGTGGAGGAGACTCTTGGGGTGATGCTCCTGGAGTTAGGCCTCCTCACTAGCCATTGAACAGAGAATGGCAGTTGTACTGGAAGGAGCATCAAGTGAACACTCGGGATAATCAAGACCCCCACTGCTAATAATTAAGGGAGCTAATTATGGTCAGTTTAGCTAAGAGGCACTAATAGTGTGCAGGGGCATCAGTAACAGGTTACAAAAAAAACCAGAGGAACTTGAAATACATTCTTAGAATCCTAGAGTGTAAAGAGATAAAATAAACTATCGACAGACCAAGGGTTCATAATCTGGGGTCTGTTGACATTTTTTTTAATATATATTTTGACAGCCATATTTTAATGTAATTGGCATCTTTTGAAATTTTTATTTATTTTATTGTATGCATTTAAAAACATGATTCTGAGAAGGGGTCCATGGGCTTCCTGAGGGGTCCATGACATAAGAACCCATGATTCTTACCAAACCCATAACATGAATCCCTGCCTACAACATTTTCAAAGAAGTGATCATTCATTCTTAATTTGAATGTCCATAGTGATAGGGAACTCACTACAGTATCTCTTGAAACTCCACATTCTATTTCCAATAGTTGTTTATGAGAAAGCATTTCTATATATTAAATTGCAAACTTCACCTCTGTAACTTCTATCAGTTGGTTAACCTTCTGACCCCTTCCTTCTTACATGTCCCTATTTTCCTCATCTCTATGCTAAAGATCTTACATTTTACTTTACTAATCATATTGAGGCCATCAGTCCTGAGTTCCCCTGTATCTACAACTATACTCCTCAAAAACCCTCTATATTTTCCTCTAGTCTTCCTTCCTGGCTCCAGGCTCTGAAGAAGAGGTGGCACTTTTCTTTGCCAAGACCACATCTATTTTGTCTTTAAAACCTGATTTTTTTTATCTCTTCTAGTAGATTAACCTTTGAATTATTCTCTCTCTCTCTCTCTCTCTCTCTCTCTCTCTCTCTCTCTCTCTCTCTCTCTCTCTCTCGCGCACACACACACACACACACACACACACACACACACACATTCTCCCTCTAAGTGCCTCTATCTTGCTGTATGTCTCTGTATCCCTGTCTCTGTTTCTCTTTCTATCTCTGTCTGTCTGTCTCTCTGTGTTTCTCTGTCTCTCTGTCTCTGTCTCTCCTCTCCTTTCTCTCAATCCAATCCTCTTCTATTCCCATTTTCCCTTTCTCTCTTTCTCATATTTATAGTTATCCCTTCTATGTCATGACTTTCCTCAATGAGGTTTCGATATATCATGTGTCAGCATAAGAAATTAAATGGGAAATTTGGGGGAGTTTTGCGAAAGGCACAAATGACACCTGAAGGTCAGTAGATGACATAGAAAAAGTTTGAAAACTCAAGAATGCACAAAATAAACCTATAGTATTATATAATAGCAGCCCAAATTTTATAAAAAAACACCTCATACAAGAAAAAGAAAAAAAAATCAGACTTCTCTGGTTCTAAGTGAAGACCAAAAAATTTTATGTGGATTTTCAAGACGGCAAGTGGCACCAAGCGCTCCACTCTAAGATGTGGAAGAACTTGTAGTATCTTTTTGTCTACCTTTGTTCCCTGCTGCCTATAAATGTGCCCAGATTTCCCATCTGAAAACAAAACAAAACATTTGGTCCTTCCACAGCCTCGTCTTGTCTCTTCAATTTTTTTTTCACAACTAAATTTCTAGAAAAAAGTTATCTCTACTAATTGGTCTATTCTTCCTCACCTGTTCATTCTCAACCCCTTGTAATCTGACTTGTTGACCTCCCTACCTGACTTCCATTATCCTTTCCCAGGTTACCAAATGACCTCTTACTTGATAAATCTGATGGTCCTTTTCTTTTCCTAGTTGACCTTTCTTCAGCTTTTGAAACTACTGGCTACTTCTTTCTCCTGGATATTCTTTCTTCCCTTGCTTTAGATGATACTATTTTCTCCTGGTTCTTTTGTTTCTTCTTAATCTCTTTTTTATGAATCATCACCTATCTCCCATATCCCGAGCATACATCGTCCCCAGTGATATGTACTGGGCCCTCTTCTCTTTTATCTCTACACTCTTCCTGCACATGATCTTATCTATCTCCAAGGGTTCAGTCATTTTATCTACACATCTGGCTACAAAATTTACATATCCAACCCTGATATTTCTCCCAAATTCTGGTCATTATATGGATAATTAGCTGGTTGATATCTTCATTCATATATGCTATCAGAATCTTAGCAATTTGTCCAAAACAAAACTTATTACCTTACTCCCTTTTTACCTCTGCTCCAATTTTCCCTGTTCTATAAGAGGGTACTACCATTCTGCAAAACCTTGGAACAATCTTGGACTATTTCCTGTTCCTCATTCCCATATTTCAATAGGTTGTCAAGTCATATTATTTTTGTCTCCAAAACATTTCTTGCCATTGCCCTCCCTCACTCATGTGGCCACAACTCTTCCAGGCCTTCACCATCTTTTCACTAGTCACTCCATTAGTCTCCTTCCTGTTTTCTGGCTTCCAGTTCCTCCATTCACCTATTCATCCTCCAACCTGCTTCCAAAAAAGAAAAAAAAAATCTAACCATATAGTTTCCAAGCTCAGAAATCTTTCATGGCTTCCTATCTTCTCTAGTGTAAAATATAAACTCATTGGTTTCAGCATTTTAAAGTTTCAAAAATTTAACTCCAACGTACATTTCAAGACTATTTTTTATTACCTTTCTTTGTTCCCTCTATCTTCTAGCCAAATGATGCTTTTCCCAGTTCTCAGAGTTTGACAATCCATTTTTTTCTCCATGCTTTTTCATGCACTGTTCCCATGAATGAAGAACTGTCCCTCTTTGCCTGTCTTTTAGAATTCTAAGCTTCCTTTAAGAGTACTAGACCCCCATTTCTTCTCCCCAGCCTTTCTTAATCCTATTGTGAAAGAATTTCTTTGTGAGCTATTATCTATAAAATATGGAATTTTGATCAGTTTATACCTACAGTTCCTTCTAGCTTTAAGATATTGTGAATTTATTTTACTGAGGAAAGAGTCAGTACAAATGATTAATATTTGATTAAATCTGAAATACTCAGAAAAAAAAGAATTGTTGTAGGGAAGCAAGAAAAAAAGGGTAAACTTCTTTCCCTAATACATCTGTCTAAACCCTTTAACCATCTGGTTTCCAATTATGAAACCATATGGTAACCAAAAAACTAACATTTTAATTTTAATTGTTTTAATTTTTCATTTTTAACACAGTTCATATCACATAACAAAATTCTAACTTTTGATCAGGTGATATTTCTTTTAAAGTATTTACAACATAGACCACAAACAAATTTTTTTTAACATTAACCAACTGAGACACAAATAATAACTATTTATCCTAACTTCATAAGCCTTTGTCTCTACACTATTACTAAGAATTAAAAGGTCATAACTTATTGTTGTTGGTGTAAAGTCTTAATCCTAATAGCATAATTTTAGACTTGACCTTGGATGTTCCCCTACCAACAATCTATAATTTAATAGATGTGGTATTAAGCTTACAGATCTTTTGACTGTAGGAAATTGCCACTAAGAGTAGGGACAGTGCAGGGATACAATATCTCCCAACTGCATGTCAATTCCAGATAGGAGTAGATTGTCAACTAGCATTCAGTGAGGCTTGGAGTCTGCCAGGTGTCAGTGGAGAAATTGAGACAGGAGAATCCTACCTCAGGGCAGGCTGAATAGCCACTCTCCCACCCTTCCCATGAGATCACCTTTCTCAGTTCATACCAGAATCTCACAGACTTACTGGCATCATGGATTGCAGGCTCAGACCACCTTTGTTGCTATCCATGCTTGGAGTTAGACTCAGAAGAACAATCACTTAATAGTCCAATAGCATCATAAAATAGCAAGTTCGAATAACCAGGTTTCAGATATGACTACAATTCCACATTGGCTAAGGAACATCTTTTGAGGCAAGTCTTAAGTGGCTTACATGCCTTTCTATACCTGTTCCAGTATCCGCTTAAATAACAATCATGAAGTCAAATTTACCATTAAAACCTTAACTTTTCCATCAATGCCAAATTTTACCTGAAGTTACCTACCCCTAGGAGATTTAGACTAAAATTCATTTCCCCAAACTAAAGATGTCTCTGATTTAGTCTCAGTAATTAATTCAGTCAATTGTTTTAATACTAATTGCTTTTATATCACTTTGTAACATGTGCAATTTTTTCCCCATCTCTCCTCTCCCCCACCCCCTAATACCTTGCATTCTGATTACCCCTTCCCTCAATGAGCCCTCCCTTCTATCACATCTCACCCTTCCCTTTTCCCCATCGTCTCTCTTTTCTTGTAGGGCAAGATAAATTTCTATACCCCATTACCTGTTTTTCTTATTTCCCAGTTATGCAATAATAATTCTCAACATTCGTTTCTAATACTTTGAATTCCATTTCCTTTCCCTCCCTCCCAATCCCCACTGAGAAGGCAAGCAATTCAATGCAGGCTATATATGTGTTGTTCTGCAAAAGACTTTCCTAATAATCATGTTGTGTAATACTAACTATATTGTCCTCTATCCTACTCTATTCTCCCTTATTTTTTTATTCCCTTATTTGACCTTGTCCCTTCCCAAAAATGTTTATTCTTAGTTACTCCCTTCTCCCATTTGCCCTCCCTTCTATCATTCCCCTCACTCCACTTGTCACCTCCTTCCCTACTTTCCTGTAGCATAAGATAGATTTTCATACCAAATTTAGTGAGTATGTTATTACCTCCTTAAGCCTTATGTGGAGAGAGTAGCTTCCTTTCCTCCTCTTCCCTTCTCCCTTTTCTCCTGCATTGAACAAGATTTTTCTTTAACTCTTTCATAAACTATAGCCTTCCCCATTCCATTTCTCCCTTTCTCCTCCCAGTATTTTCCTCCCTCACCCCTTAATTTTTATTTTATATCTTTTTTTGTGGATATCATCTCTTTTGATTCAACGTAGCCTATACTCTCTGTCTTTGTGTGTGTGTGTGTGTGTGTGTGTGTGTGTGTGCGTGTGTGTGTACAATTCCTTCACCTACCCAAATACTGAGAAAAGTCTCAAGAGTTATAATTATTTTCTTTCCATGTAGGAACGTAAACAGTTCAGCTTTAGAAAGTCTTTTTATTATTTTTCTTTCCTGTTTACCTTTTCAAGCTTCTCTTGATTCTTGTGTTTGAAAGTCAAATTTTCTAAACAGTTCTGGTATTTTCAATATGAATGCTTGAAAGTCATCTATATCACTGAATGACCATTTATTCCCTTGAAGTATTATACTCAGTTTTGCTGGGTAGGTGATTCTTGGTTTTAATCCCAGTTCCTTTGACTTCTGAAACATCCTATTCAAAGCCCTTTGATCCATTAATGTTGAAGCTGCTGGATCCTGTGTTATCCTGATTGTGTTTCCATAATACTTGAATTGTTTCTTTCTAGCTGCTTGCAGTATTTTCTCCTTGACCTTGGAACTCTGAAATTTGGCAACAATATTCCTTAGGAGTGTCTCTTTTCGGGTCCCTTTCAGGAGGTGATTGGTGGATTCTTTCAATATTTATTTTTCCCTCTAGTTATAGAATATCAGGACAGTTTTCCTCGATAATTTCATGGAAGATAATGTCTAGACTCTTGTTTTGATCATGGATTTGATCATGGTTTTGATCATACTGCCGTAATTTTTAAATTGCTTTTCCTGGATCTATTTTCCAGGTCAGTTGTTTTTCCAATGAGATGTTTCACATTATCTTCTATTTTTTCAAACTTTTGGTCTTGTTTTCTAATTGCTTGGTTTATATTATAGTCATTCATTTCCCTGAACTTAATTCTCTCTTTCAGAGAACTGTTTTGTTCAATGAGTTTTTGAAACTTCTCCTCCATTTGGCTAATTCTCCTTTATAATGCCTCCTTCTCTTCATTGACTTTTTGGACCTCTTTTCCCAATTGAGTTAGCCTCTTTTTTTTAAGGTGTTATTTTCCTCAGCACTTTTGTTTCTCCTTTATCAAGCTGCTAACTCGCTTTTCAAGCTCTTCTGTTGCCTGAGCACAATTTAAGTTCACTTTGGAGGCCCTGGACGCAGGGGTCTTAACTTCCTATGACAGTAAGCCTTGTTCTTCCTCATCTGCAAGGATGGGGGGAGATGCCTGTTCACCAAGAAAGTAACCTTCTATGGTCTTATCTTTTTTCCCTTTTTTGGGCATTTTCCCAGCCAGTTACTTGACTTCTGAATCCTTTGTCAAGAGATTAGACTCAATTGCTGGGTTCCCTTGGGCTTTGGGTGGGGATAGGGACTTCACTCAGGGTTGGGGTTTAGATCAGCTTCTCCCTACAGCCAGAGACTTTAAGTTGAGATGCCTGAACAATGGATCCAGGTTGCTTCCTAGTCTCAGTAGCTGCCTACAGTCTGCAGCTGTGGCCTTTGCTGTCACCTAGGGCTATTGCTAGAGAAACCCCTGGTTCCCTCTTCCTGGGAAGCCATCCCCCACTGACCTTTGGCACTTTCTTTGTTGCTTGTGGGTTGAGGTATCTGGGACCTTCCCTGCTAGGAACTCTGCCTGGAGGTCTGTTCAGGTCCTGTTCACCCCAGTGCCACATGGCCAGGGCTGGGCTCAGCTTTGCTTAGTATCCCATGAAATAGACCTTTCATGTCAGTCTTCCAGGTTACCTTTGGCTGGAAACCTCTTTTGCTCTGTTGTTCTGTGGCTTCTGCCACAGACTTTGTTGAGAGTCCTTTTTACAGGTATTTTGTGGGCTGTGGTGGAAGTGCTAGAGTATATGCATCTTTCTACTCTGCCATTTTGGCTCTGCCCCCTCCATCTTAATTTTTATCTAGATCCATTTTAAACTAAAATTTAACTTAGTATAATAAATAATTATGCCTTCTATAGACTAAATCAATAAAGTCCTGCTTATATGCATCTGTGCAGAAAAATATGTTATAGTGAGAGATGGAGTCCAAGTATCGAAGAGCTGAATTCAAATCATCTTTCCTATGATGAGAGTTGCAAAATAGAGGAATTCCTTGCATGAACCATCCTGAAAGAATTCACAGACTCAAGCATGCTTGAGATTGAGGTGGTAAAAATTTATGATGCTTTTTAGCAGGCAAAAAGTTCTTAGGGAACCTGCAACCTTAGAGAGGTACAGTTAAAGTTTATATAGGATATTATATAGTAAAACATATGCCAAATATGCTAACTAGGTGATTCAGGGCAGGATTAAGGAGTGGTTAAGGAGTGGCTAGTTCTTAAAGGAACATGCACTTTTAGTATCTACTGCACAGTTATTTTACCCAGAGGTCATTGGGAAATAGCCCAAGGCAGGGCTACATGGCAGTGTGGTATTAGGCCTTAAATGTTACTAAGTCAACTAGTAGTCAGGACTGACTAAGGGATACCAAGCTGCTCTCATCAATGTCTTGTTAGATAAGATAAATGTATGGGAGTATACACATGTCTAAGTCTAAGATACGTATGGTTGGTCAATGAGTAGTAAATGTCATTATGACCCAGTACACAGCCAGTTCATCCAGTATGCTGCTGATTCATACTAAGTAATTCTAGATATTCATTTCTTTCTCACACTCTTCCTTGCATTTGCTGTTATCTAGGCCTACTCTGAAGATACAGTTTGCTTCCCATTCCCATGAAGGCCTCACCTTCTTCTAAGAGCTATCAGTGACTGAGCCTTAATACAATAACCTCCTAACTCATCTTTCCTTAAATTATAGTTGATTATGTTGCTGTCTTCTAGTTCCTTGGTCAATAAATGCATAATGAATGATTTAATGGTATTATTTAGATTTTTTTTAATCTTTTAACTTTTCATGGATGTCTTTTACTTACAACTGAGCTCTTTGAAGGCAAGAACATAGGGCATGTATAGAGTATGGGCCAGCATAGACTCCGGGGGACATGAATTGCCTATTCCCCCAGGGCCATATTTTATGAATTTTATAATGGGAAGGAATACAGGAATAATTTGGGTGTAGGGGAAAGAAGACAAGATTTAGAGTTTAGGACATGGCTCTGAATAATAGTTTTGCTATTTACTTTCTATGTGAGCTTTGGTAAGTCGCTTTTTTGGGCTTTGGTTCCCTTATCTGTAAAATGAGGGTATTATACTAGAAGGATTCTAAGGGTACTTTCATCTCCAAATTTAAAATTTTCTCCTATCTTTTTATGTGCCCTTGCAGGACCTAAGGCACTGTCCTGGACAAAGTAGGTGCTCAGTAAATATGTATTGACTTAACCAACAGTCTCAAATTTACTTAGTTTCCCTTTGGTATAAGAGATAGATACCAGTTTGATTCCACTCATGCATGGAGGCCATGGCAATCTTCTACTTAGTGTATAAGAAGAAAGATTTTTTCCAGTAATTGGAGATTGCAAATGGGAGATTTTGCAGATTGGAGAATTGTCCTCAGAGTCAGGAAGACAGATTCAAATTCTGCCTCCAACCCATATAAGCTGGGCCATCCTGGATAAGTTAGTTGGCCTTTTAGTGCCCTCACCTGACTTCCTCCCTAAATCACACAATTATTGATAATATGTGTTGATAGAGGGATTTTCCTCATCAGGAATTCTCAGCCCCAATCAAATTCGTAAGTCCAGAAAAAACTATGTTCGACCTTCTGGTGTGTCTTCTACACTTAGAGAGATAAGTTATCATATGTTGGTACATAAATCAAGCTGACAAATTAATCCAGGTAAACTTCAAAGGAAAAGAAATAACATTTAAGCAAACCCTGCAATTTCCTTTCCTTTCTTTCCTCTTAAATTATACTTTGAGTCTCTATTTATGAAGGTATGGCTTTCATGATCTCCTGGACTGCTATGGACTCCAAGAGGAAGAATCTGAGACTACTCCCTGAGATTAACGCTGTGGCAGAAATGGGGGATTAGAATTCATAGCAAATTTTCTATATCAATTATGTCATTTATAGGAAACCTGAAATTAGTCAAAGGATAATAGAATCACAGATTTAGAGCTAGAAAGGATCCCAAAGTCCTTTGCTTCACGTCTGTCCTCCCTGCCCTCCCATTTTATAGATGAGGAAATTGAGACTGAGGGAGGTAACGATTCTTGCCAAGGATCATAATGCTAGTAAGTGTCTGAAGTCAGGGGAATACTTAGATTTCCCTTATTAGAGGCATCTGGATAGTATAATGGATGGAGCACTGTGTTTGCCATCAGTGAGATCTGAATGCAAATTCTAAATCAGACACTTAGGAGTTGTATAACCCTAGGTGAGTTACTTCTGCTTGCCTCAGTTTCCTCAAGTGAAAAATGAGGATAACAGCAGCACCTACTTCCCAGAGTTTCTGTGACGATCAAATGAAATAATATTTGTAAAGTGCTTTGCGTAGTGATTAGTATATAGGAAGGGCTATACAAATCCTACCTGTTATTACTGCAAACACTTGGACCCCTGTATTCTGTTTATTGCACCATCTATATGAAATGGAATGGAAAGGCATGTAATAATTGCTTACTATGTGCAAAGCACTTTATTAAATGCTATAGGTAGAAAGAGAAAAAGAAAACAATTCCTGTTCTTAAGGGGCTTACAATCTAAATAAGGGAGCCAAAACATAGATGAGGAGTCAGCTGCAGGGTGGATATTAAGGTCCAGTGGTCCACACTATTACTGGAAGAATTGTAATTGATGACCCCTTCTCATCCAGGTAGTATGAACAGCCAGCTAAGGTTGAAAAGAGTCTGGTGGATACTAGGATCTAGGGGAATAAGGCTTTTTGTTACCTGCATTGGAGATGATGATTAGGGGTCAGCATCCAGCCAGGAGGTGATATCAAGCACCTAATAGGAATCGAACATGGGTACCTGGGACAAAATGGACATTCAATGGATTCCCTCTTTCCTGAAGAGCCTGTTGAGATCTGAGCAGCAAACAGAGATAGGGTTTGGGGAGAGGAATCCACATTTCTCTGTTTGACATTTAAAGCCCCTTAGAGTCTGGTTCCAGCCCATCTTTCCAGGCTTACATACATGATCCTTTCAAGTACTCTGTGTTGTAGGCAAAATACCTCACTCCATGTTTCTCAAGGGCTCTGAGAAAAGAAGACCTGGGTTCACATTGTCACTATAACAGTGCCTCTACGACCATGACAAGTCACAATGTTAAATTTGGCTATATGGCCTCTCAGGTCCCTTTCCCCTTTAGAACTGTGATAAATATTTTGATCCTGTGACCATCGGGGAGGAGAGGGGAGGGAGGAGGAGAAGATCTGCAGCAGGCTTTCTATGGTGTCTGCTCCTATTTAGCAATTAAATGAACTTAAAACCAATTATGAGGAAATCTGAGAGATTTACAGGCTCTGAAGCTCTGTCCTATCTTTTTTTGCTAATGAAAACTGGGCTGGGGGAAGTTCTGTGAAAGAAGGTTGGGAGATAAGTAGAGTGAAAAATGGAGCACGTCACACTAATTTTTCTTCCATTAAACACCCACCTCTAATAAAGTCTCATTTGTATGCCTTATCATAGTATGAAGGTGACCCTAGTGCCAGATTGCAAGCTCTGGCAGGTTCATCAAGGTCAAAGTTTGACTAAAGGTCTGGTGATGAACTTGGCACATTATCCAAAGATGAGCCCAGCTAGTTAAGAGAAATATCTGGTCAGAGAATAGGCCACTCAGTGAGGAGAGGTTTGTTTGTTTTTGTAATTTGCTTTGTTTTTGCTTTTTGTTGCAAACAATCATCTAGACCTTCTACTAAGATGTGGAGGAAAGGACCATTACAGCTCTTATTCCTCTTGTTTGGTTCCCCTATTCCCTATTTCCTATTTTGGCTGCCCCCAGGAGCTCCACTGTAGAGTGTGGAGGAGCTAGAATTCTATTATTTTCTAACTGTCAAATGCTAACTTTATACTTCCTAACCATTAGGAACTGGGCATTTGAATATCCTGGTCTTTCATATGCCCATGAGATGGCTTTTAAAATGTGGGTCCTATGTATCTCCTTCCTATGTAATAACATTTCTTTCATAAATAACATAACTGAACAATTAACTTATTATGCAACTGGGAAAAGGACTGAGAAATGCCCTAGAGATGGAAAGCAGAGCGTAAATATGAAGTTCTTTTCCATTCCATTCATCCAATGGTAGATCTGGCTCATGGAACCATAAATGTGGTCTAATCTTTCAATCAATAATTCACTATTATGTTGGATTTTGAGTTGCAGTCAGGATGGGTTAGCTGTAGAGATGGTTACATAACACAGATGCTTGTAGAGTACACGATCATAGGTTCAAAGTAGCACTGGATTTAGAGAGCTAGAAAAGACATTAGAAATCATCTAGTGTCAACCCCAAACCCCACTTTACAAATGAGGAAACTGAAGCAGAGATAGGTCAGGGTCACAACTGGTAAGTAGCAGAACCAGAATTTGATCCAAAGGGGCCTCCATATTCAAATCCAATGAAAGATGGAGGAAGGGAGGGATGGAGGAAAGGGAAAAAAGAAGGAAGAAAAGGAAAGAAGAAGAAAAGGAAGAATAAAGGGAAGAAAGCAGGGAGGGAAGGAAGAAGGAAGGGGAAGAATAGAAGGGAAGGAGGAGGGAAGGAAGGTAGTAATTGAGAGAAGGGAGGGTGGAAAGAGGATAGGAAGGTGGGAAGGAAAAGGCAAGAATGAAAGGAAGGAGAAAGGAAGGAAAAGATGTTTCTTGAGTCCATCTGCTCTTTATCTGGAAGAGGGTAGTCTGTTTCTTCATCAGGCTTTTGGATGTGTTGTTAGTCATTGTGTAGACTGGAGTTTCCAAGTCTTTCAAAGTTGTTTATCTTTACAATATTGCTGTTATTGTATAAATTGTGCTCCTAAGTTCTGTTCACTTCACTTGGCAAAGCATTTTGCATACATTCAATTTGTTCCTCACAGTAATTCAGAAAGTTTTATCTACAACCCCATGTTATAAATAAAGAAATTGAGCCTCACAGAAATTAAATGACTTGTTCAGGATCACATGTCTAGAAAACATCAGAGATAGGATTTTAACTAAATCTTTTGAAGTGAGTTCATTATTCTATTTACTTCATCATATTCTATATTATATCTATAAGGAATGAATGTATGTTAGAGGACCAAGCATCAAGTGTAGGTCTCTCTGAACTGGGGAAATGGAAAAGGAAGGCTTTGCCAGTAAAACAATGGCTTGTAGCCTAATAGAGCAACTTGTTTTGATTTGCAAGAGCAGGATGCTGTCGGTACAGAGGTGGAACTGAAGATCTGTTACTGTCTTAACATTCTCTTGGTGGCAGTAAAGCCCTCATCTTTTGTTGGAGAGCCCTACCTCTCCATTTCCCTCACCTCTAATGTAATGGAGCTGACTGAACTAAGAGAAGCCATAGCCATTGGGTCTGGACAGCAAACCCGACCTGTCATTAGTATATGACTTCTTGGTCCTGCCCAGGACACTCCTGTCATTTCGTCAGTTTCTATGATTCTTCCTATTTAAAAAGACTGTTTAGTCCTCTTTGTCTATGCTTTCCAAAATCATGTCCATGCTATATGTACTAGTGTCTCTCCCATTCCACAAAATAAATTCTTCCACTTAAATTAATCCATACAGAAAATTTAGCATGTTGCACAGTTTGAAAAAGAAAAACTGTGATAGCTGCAGAGAGAAGATGGTAAGTCAGGGGAGACATCTAAACCTTGTGATTCAGAGTATGGTTATGTTAGGAAACTCTGCTCTGAGTCTTCTACCTGAACTCCCTGAATCTTTGGTATGTTGGATAAATTTCTCAGTCTTGAGGAATTTTCACTTCCAGAAATTCTGGAACCTCATTAGGCTATGACAAGAATGGGGCAAATTCTTCAGGCAGGGGGAGCTAGGATCTCCTACAGTGGCTAATGTTACTTTATTTGGAGTTTCTCATTCTTCTCATGACTCCAGATGAAGGTGAAGGAAAAAAAAAGAAGGCTTTGTTTGTTGGTTCTTATTCTGTCCACCACCATCCATGTGGGATCACTTGGTGATGAGGATATAGGACATACATTGTCAGTTCCCATCTCTGGGCTTGACAGGCACACCAGGAGAATTTTTACTAGAATGAATAGGAGGAGACAGATATTAACTGTGACTGACTGCTGAAAGCCACTGAATCCAGTGAGAAGACAGGGAAAGAAGCTTATAGATAAAACCTCCAAAACAAGCAGAAATAAAATGAACAGGAGACTCAAGCTCCAGTTCTGTGGCATATGATGCAACCTCTGATATGCTAACCTCATTTTTATCATTAGACTCCAGAGGGGTTTTAGTTGAAACCACTAGGACCCCACCATTCATAAATAGTCCTATCTGAACATTCTGTTTTAAGACAAACTAGAGGCTTTGGAGGAAGTGGGGACTGGCTGATTTCTCATTTAATTTATGCAGGTGGATGAGGAGCAGAAAGAGACCCAGCAGATGGTTTGAGTTTCTTGCCAATGCAGTCTTCTTCTGGGTCAGTCAACCAAACAAGCATTCATAGAGGGCTTACGATGTGTCGATCTGGCACAGTGCCTCTGTGAGGAATTCTAGTCTTATGTTTATCAGTATAGTGAAACTTTTCTCTTCTTAGATAACTTTCTTCTTTTAGAATGGCTCCTGAGGTTGGGAGAAGAATAAGCTCCTTTGTCAGTCAGTCAAGAAACAGTTATTAAAGGGTTTATTATAGGCTACAAATTCTGTTAAGTGCTAGGAATAAAAAAATAAGCAAAAAAACAGACCCTCCCCTCACAGAACTCACATTCTATTAGGAGAGACAAATACAAATAACTAGATTCATACAAGATCTATAAAGGGTATAGTGAAGGTAATTTCCTAGGGAAAGCCCTAGTGTGAGGTTGGCATGGAAAGGTCTCCTAGAGAGATGAAATTTATCTGAGTCTTTAAGAACACCAGGAAACCTCCAGGAGAGGAGGGAGAGCATTCCAGGTGTGGGTAACAACCAGGGAAAAGGCTTAGTTTGGGAGAAGGAATGTCCTGTGCAAAGAACAACTGGGAGGCCAGTGGAGCTCGACCTTAAAGTACATAAGGTGTAAGAAAGTTGAAAAGGTAGGAGAGAGCCAGGTTGTTAAGGGATTTAAATGACAGAGGAATTTGCATTTTATCTTAGAATTTAGCACAGTACCAGGCATTAATCAATGATTACTGAGTTATTGATTGATTTTAATCCCATTTCAAGAGGAAGCCATGCAGCATTCTAGATCAGAAGAAGGAATGAAGTTGATACTAAACTAGATAATAGCTTTATCAGGCAAAATAAGGAGATCCTCCTTGAGTTGCACCTGCTCATGACAGGAGAAGGCATCAACACCTGAAGTGGGCCAAAACCTACCAGTCAGATTAGGTAAGGCTCAGCCATAGCATGATACTGCTTGAGTTTGGGATGAGGAGGTCCTCTTGGGTGGGGTTACTCAATTAGTATTAAATAGTTACAGTAGATTTGAAAAGTAAATAAACAAAAATAAATTTGCTGGTGGAACAGCATATATTTCTTTTTTTTCCCCTGCATGGAATAAAAATTAAATTAAAAAAGGAGACTCAAAATTTGTGGATGGCCTTTGAAAGGGGACAATAAAGACAACCACAGATTGAAGTGGTTTGGAATGTAACTCCCAGTCCATCCCACTCTCCACCCCCTGTATCTTTTGAAATCCATGTCTGGAATAGAGTGGGAAAAAGGGCATGGGGCGAACCTGTGTCTCACAAAAGAAAACATTTCACTGCTTGGATCTTAGAAGACACTGGTAATGGGAATGAAAAGACAGAGGCTGTTTTCATTCAGCTTCTACACTGAGGAAAGCAAGGAGAATAAAAGGGTTCATGTGTCTGAGTCCTTTTCCTTATTTATCTGGGGACTCTTTCAAATGGAGAAGGGGGAAGTCTATATCCCTCTTGTAACTGATTACTAGCCTACTGAATTATAAATGACTACCTACATACATTGTAAACTCCTTGAGGGCAAGGATTGATATCTTACCTCCCTGATGTATTCATACTTCCCCATCCCCAACCCCAGTACAGTATTCTGTATATATCGGAAACATATTTGTTGATTGCTCATCTGTTACAATCAGGTGATATAGAGTCCCAGGAGAGGAGCAGATACTTGGGGAAAATGGGAACTGGTAATATCAACTTTGTTTACCAGGAGCAGGGGCACAGAAGGTTAAAACATTTTACAAAGCCAAGTGACCCAGCATTCCAGTGGGAAAGAACTCAGAAGGGGCTGGAATGGAAACCATCTTTAGCTTCCCCTATCAGGCAGCCCAATACAGCAGGAGAAACAGCCTGGTGGGATCGGACTAGGCAGCCAATTTTTATGTTTGATTTGGCAGCTGACACCAGGGAATAAGAAAACTGATAGGAGGCAAAGACTAAGCCCATCTTAATGTTGCTTTTCCTCATCTTAGAATAAAGAAGGGAGCTCAGTTAATTAGAAGTCCAGAAAGGCTAAATATCTCTGGCTAAGTCATTTAGTGGAGTGAAGATGAGATAGGAGTAAAGTAGTGTGGGGGTTGGGCCCTGGTTGGAAAACCAACTGCTGATATATTCAGGGATGGAGGAGTCCCAATTCCCTCTTTCTTCCAATCTTCCCTAGCTCTCTATTCCCCTTCTTCGCTATTTCTGACTTGATCTCAACACCCCCATCCATCCTCATAGGCTGTGCAGTGGTTGAATACTGCCAGACATCTCTAGATCACTGTAGGGATAGGGTGAGGGGGGAGAGTGTACCTATCCTGATGTTGGCATCTGGAAAAGCCACAAAGACTCCACTGTAGTTACTGCTGGAATTGCATACTATTTCATGCATCTCAAATAACTTGGAAATTATATTTGTTCTTTGATTTGGTGTGTGTGTATGTGTGTGTGTGTGTGTGTGTGTGTGTGAGAGAGAGAGAGAGAGAGAGACAGAGAGAGAGAGAGACAGAGAGACAGAGAGAGAGAGAGACAGAGACAGAGACAGAGAGAGAGAGAGAGAGAGAGAGAGAGAGAGAGAGAAAGAGAGAGAGCACATTTTTCATTTAAATGCCTTGTTAAGCTATACTGTATTGGAACATTCCTTATGATTCCTAGAAAGAGCCTCCAAAATTCCTCGTAGGGATCAGTTAAGACAAAAATAACCCATATGAAAACTGAGGCTAACACTGCCCATTTTTATGGAGATGATCAGTTACTACAAGTCTGGTGCTGGCAGGAGTAAGCCAAGTTTGACTTTGGATTTACCCACATCATTTTTCCAAGAAGATCAAGGCATGCCTTAATTACTCATGCCAAATCCATGAATATGCATGCATCTGCAAAAATCTATATGTAGGCAGCATTATTCTTATTTCAGATACCTAGAGGAGGGTTACTTAATGTCACACAGCAGGTCAGTGACAAAGTTAGGCTTAGATCTTTATGTTTACCGATGTTTTATCTTCAGGCATATTCACTGTCTTTTTTTTCTTGAGTCCTGCAGAAACCTGATCTATAATTAATTATTCCTACACCAAAGCCAAATGACTTAGACTCATAGATCTTTAAAAAGGCAGAAGGGGTTGTTTAGTGAATATAGAGGGATAGACCAAGAATCAGGAAGGCCTGAGTTCAAATCCTGCCTCAAACACTTTCTAGCTATATGACCCTGGACAAGTCATTTTATATAAAGTGCCTGACTCACTTTCTTCACCTGTAATGAGGATGATAGCAACATCTACCTCCCAGAGTTCTGGTGTGGACAAAATGAATTGACATTTTAAAAACGTTTTACAAATGTTGAAACATTATATTGATGATGGTGATGATGATGTTGACTGATTCTCTGTTCCAAGCAAGGGAAATAAAATTGCTGGATTAGACTCTATATTTGAGTAAAATTAGAAGCGAAATGGGAACTCTTTATTTCCTTCAAATATTGTAATTTCTTATGTATTTCTTTCCCTAGCATTTAGCACAGGTCTTGATATACATTAAGCGCTCAATAAAAAGATATTCCTTCCTTCCTTCTTTCCTACCTTATTTCCTTCCTTCCTTCCCTCCTTCCTTCCTTCCTTCCTATAATATACCATTATGTTTATAAGTTTACAATATGTGCAGATAATACACACATGCATATATATGAGCATATATACAAGATTTGCATTTGTAATTACATATGAATTTATATGTATGCACACATATAAAATATAGTACATCCCATGTGTTTTCATATGTTTACATATGTATGCATGGATAACGCCCATGTGTATATGTATGTAGGCATATATACACACCCAAGACCTCACATTCCAAATCCATCACCCTTTCTACGGGTTCACACTGTTTCTCCTGGATGTCACAGACTCATTTGTATAACTTTGAATAAGTCTCTTAACCATTTTGCTGTTCATCTTGTCAGTCTAAACTAACTCCTGAGATCCTGGCTCCAGTGACACTCCATGCAGCTGTTTCCAGTGGGGTGCCCTTTGTCTTCCAAGAACCTGGTTTTAGTCTATAAGCTGCTCACAGACAGCCATGGAGATATTGAATAACGTTCTGTTTTAGAATCTCCGGTTGCTGCCCCTGAGCTTCAGAAGTCTTCCAGCCCCCTTCCTGAAAACAGAGTGAGGGCATTGGGGTGGGGATTTCAGGGGAGGCAGGCAAATACACAAAAGTCACTGGATTCAGTCATTCCTGGCCATACATAGCTGCCCATGGATTACAGAGAAGGGAGAAGAACCTGCTAGGTTTCCTATAATGTTGTAATCTTTGTAGTCTACTTACAATACAAACAAGTTGCCAGTCAAGCTTATCTGCCTCTCTCCATCTTTGTCCAGCATCAGGTATTAAGAGACCAACGAGTGCTACAAGAACTCTGTTCTGGAGTTACTAAGGACAAAGGGACCATTAAATAAATTTACAATCATAGGGATAACTTGGAACATAGTTTGCAGCACAGGGCCTGATTAATTGGGCTGTCGCTCTGAACAGTTCTCAGCGCAGGCCTCTTGGTTTGCCAAGAATAAAAGGAAAAATACAAAACAAAGCACAGCACCACAACATTCACAATCTTGGGCCAAGGGAATGTGCCCAAGGCTGGGGACTGGTCAGTTTTTCCCCATCTAGTTCTCTAGATTCTGGGAGCCTCCTTGTTTCTCAAATTGTGGGAACTTAAAAATAAAAAATAAAGAAAATTGAATGAAGTAGCAGTCAAACTCTTTTAACACTCCCTCTCCTCAAACCACCTCCACCCAACCAGCTTCAGGCCTGTGAACTCCCATATTGTGCACACCCTGAGAGAAAGGTGAAGCCTAGCAGACTTGCCGTCTGCATCTTTCCTTGAGACATTTGGACATTTTTATTGGAACAGAGAGATTGTTTGCACTAGGATTTCCACCATATTTGCTGCCTTAAACTTTTCTTGATTACTTAGGAAATTGATGCATCATTACAACTGAAATTTCTACGTATCCAATAGCTTAACCAATGGAATCAATAAACTGCAAGTATTAAACGTCCATCATTGTCCTTGGGACTGTAAGATTGCTCAAGAAGGATAAACATAAGAACAGGACCTGGACAATGCATTGCCTGGGAGAGGTCTTCGAGATTATTTAATGATTCAACTTTCTTATTTTACAGATTAGGAAACAGAAGATCAGGTAAGGAAAGTGATTTGTCCAAGGATACATAACTAATAATTAGGGGAACTGGGGTTTGAACCCAGGTCCTTTGACTTTAAGGTCTGACCCTTTCTACATCCTGCTGTCAGTAGGGCAGTGATAGGATGTAGTAGTTACACTGTCTTGGCTTTGTATGTGTGTGTGTGTGTGTGTGTGTGTGCACGCGTGCATGTGCACACAACAGACACAGACAGACACAGACACATCTATTTTGGAGAGGGTGGAGTTAAGTGTAGATGCAAAAGATATCTTATAATGAAACTCATAAAGGGACAATTTGTTTTAACCATTGAACATTTCTATTTGTTTTTCTTTCTTAAAAATCAGTTTCAGAACTCCTCTGGTACATTCAGCTTTGATGTCAATTACACTGACATTTGCATGACTTTGACAGCTCATTCCTGTATATCCTTCATTCTTGCTTACATCTTATATTCATTGTTTTATCCCCCTGTCTCTACTCGTACCTTTCCTGGACATTTTCCTGAAGATATGCTTTGGGGGAATACTGCTTACTTATCCCTAGGGCTAACATTATTCCAGCTAAGATCCTGTCTCAGCTCAAATTCTGTGGTATGCTCTGCTGGCTCAAGGTAACCTGTCCCTTATCTAATCCTTGTACTTGAATTCTGACTTGAGAGCATCAACATAGGAACATCTCAGTCCATAATGAGTCTATAATCTTTTTTGTTGAGACATGATATATGTAGAGGAAACGATTATAGAAAAAAGATAGTATTATAGTATCAGTAGCCAAGGGGACTGGGGAACTCTCCTATGTAAATTCTTGAGCAAGAGATGTGGCTTGGATGGTAGGATGTTAAAAAATGGGGGAGAAAGTGACAATAGTTTGGAGAGCCTCCATTCTCTTTTAGGTTATATGCTTTTGGAAGAATTCTAGCAAGGAGCCACTGCCTTTCCATGAAGAGAAACCCAAGAACCTTTGAGAGCTAAATGTTAGAGACATAGGGAGAAAACAGATACAAAGTGAGGTAACTGAGGCCCAGGGTTTCAAGCCTCACCAGGCTGCATTTCATCATTGCATGATAGAAGCCACAAGACAGTTAGGTGGTGCCTAGATAGAGTGCTGGACCCATAGTCAGGAAGATTTGAGTTCAAGTTTGGTCTCAGGGATTTATTAACTACATGACCCTGAACAATTTATTTACTCTTTGAACCTAAGTTTTTCTCATCTGTAAAATGGAAATATTAATAGCACCCAGCACCTATCTCCCAGGATTGTTGTGAGAATCAAATGAGATAATGTTTGTAAATCATTTTGTAAATCTTGAAGTTCAATACAAATTCTAGCTAGTATTATTAAATACTATCATGGAAATGAAGGTTTATTGCTGTTTGAACATTAAAAAAAATAGCTCTACTACTATTCAGTTCACAAGCAGTCATAACCAAGAACTGAACTTCTGACTTAACTCTTGTCCCTATGTTGGGAAATAACTATGGAAAAGAAGAATGTTAGCCCCCAACAGGTCATAAAAGCTTGGAGAACTTTGAGATTATGGAGACTAGCTTCTTGATTTTACAGAAAAATAACTGAGGTCTAGAGACATGAAATGACTTGCCTAGTCCACATACTAGTAAATGGTTATTAGCTTGGAAAGTGGCCATCTGTAGATTGAATGTTGTGTGCATCTCTCTCTGGACTATATGTGGATGATTCTTTTGTGATCATTGATTTGGGGATAGCAATTTGATTTATGATTTCATTGGTATAGCAGATTCCAGGGGAAAGAAATTCCTCAGCATCTTCATTGAAAGTTGTGGTCTTAGAAGGCTTCCTGAGGGCCTGAAAGGTTTCCGTTTCTGACCAGGGGCATGTCAGGAGCAGGACTTGGACATCTGGCTCCTTAGTTCTGAGGCCAGCTCAGGCTTTCTATCTACCATGCAATGTTGCCTCTCCCCTTTGACTTACTCCTATTAATTTCTAATACATTAAAGACTTGGAGAGAGGTCAGTCAGTGAGGCATGAATTAGGGATGGACTGAACAGAAGAATTTCCAAAAGTAGGATGAGGATGAGCCATGGGGTTTGACTGGATAATCAAGACCAATTTAAGACTAATGAGAGAAGAGAACAGGCATACCACCTATGAAAGTATGATCTCAGATCCAAAGGAAACTTGATGGTTACCCCAGAATGCTTTAAACATTAGACAGTACACAACGGGAAGAGATGCATACTAAACTGACAACACATACCCCAGTTTTTATTTTGGAATAGGGTCAGTCACAGGCCATGGTGGTCCTCTAGGTCTACAAAATATATAGGGCAGAAAATAAATGGTATTTTGGCTAGTTTAGTAGACATAGCCCTGGACATGGATTAGAGACTTGACTCTACCACTAATTAGCCATACTGGCACTTGTTTAAGCGAATTGATTTCTCCATATCTCAGTTTCCTTAGCTATAAAGTGGGAGTAAATATTTGAATTACCTACCTCTTAAGGTTGTTATTGTGGGGATCAAATGAGACCAGCTTTCCCAATGCTTTGTAAACTTTAAAGAAAAATAAGCTATAATAATCCAAGAAGGATAGGTTAGGATATCAATATTACTTCATTGATCTGGGATGGCACTGAGGAATCATACTACACTCCATCCTCTGAGGTAGGCAGCAGCAATTCTGCAAATTAGCATATTATCTTGAGCATTACTGTAAACCCCAAAAAACCATTACACACCATTCAATCTGCTGATGATCCTGTGTGAACTCAGTGAGGCTAGTTCTTGGGTGACCCTGGACAACCTCAAGAGGGTCTGTACTCAAAGCCTTTCCAGACTGATAGGCACTATCGTACGCTGTGCTTTGCTGCCACAAATAATTTCAACAATCCAGGGTCTTCAACCCTTCAAGATGAGACATTGGAAAATTTTAGTAGGAAAATAATTAGTGCTATTAATAATACTATAATTATATTAATTTAGAGAACAGAGAAATCAGTATGAGCTGATATGGATAAGGGACACTATGATGTAAGAGGAGTTTGGACTGAGCCTTGACAGATGAGTGGGAGGAGTTGGATAAATAGAATACCAGGATGCTAATTAAGAGCTATATTTCAGGAAATAAATTCTAGCAAGAAATAATTTGAATAGTTTTTCAGAGTTTGTGCAATAGTTCTTGACTTTTAATAACATAATAATAGCTAACATTTATATAGCATTTACTATGTGCTAAGTACTGTGTAAAGCACTTTACAATTATTGTCTAATTTACTCCTCACAATAACCCTGTAAGGAAGGTGCTATTATTTCAATTTTATGAAACTGAGTCAAAAAGGGGTTAAGCGACTTGCCCAGGGTCATAGCTCATATCTGAAGCCACATTTGAACTCAGATCTTCCTGACTCCATGTCTTGCTCTCTATATTAAAGAAAAGTGATTTGGAGGATTCAAAACCACCTAACATTTTGAACTCATTAAAATAGATTCCACTGATTAAGTTAATTGATTAATATATAATTATTGATTACCTTTTGTGTACTTAGAACTGTGTTGAGTATCATGAGTGATGTAGGAAAATAAATCTCTGTTTTCAAGAAAATTACAATCTTACCAAACCAAAATGCCTAGTTGAAATCAGGTGTGTTTCACGTAGTATTTTTTTCAGTCCCTATGCAGCCCCTACATACAGTCCTTCTGTAGTTTATAGAGGGACTGCACTTCAATTTGTTGTTTAAGAAAGAATTCAGGGCATGGCACTAGGGATGCTGGATTAATTCAGTTTAAGCTATAAACATCTAGAGAGTTCCAATTACGTGTCAGACATTGTACTAATTTCAGGAGACACAGAAAATAGTGTATTAGTTCCTGCTCTCAAGGAGTCTCCATTCTACTCAATGTATGCATTATATACATTAAGAAGTAAATAAAAAGTAATCATTTTAAGAGAGAGAGCACACAGTATCAGCCAAGGCCTGATGTAGGAGGTAGCTCCTGAGCTGGGCTTTGAAGGAAGCTGAGCATCCATGAAGCAGAGGCTGGGATGCTGTGAGGTTCGAGCACTTTGCAGACTTTAAAGCATTGTTTAAGTATTTATATAAATATATTTTGTTGTGGTTGTTAGTCGATTTTGAGTCGTGTCCAATACTCTGTGACCCCTTTTGGGGTTTTCTTGGCAAAGATACTAGAGCAGTTTGCCATTTCCTTCTCCAGTTCATTTTACAGATGAGAAAGTAAGGTAAACTGGGTTAAATGACTTGTCCAGGGTCACACAGCTATTAAATGTCTGAAGCCAGATTTGAACTTGGGAAGATGAGTCTTCCTGACTCTAGACCTGGTGCTGTATCCATTGTGCCATCATATATATATATATATATATATATATATATATATATATATATATATATATATATATTTATATATAAATTATATAAATGCTTGCATATGTTATATAAATAGTTATATAAATGCTTTTTAATTATTGTTATTCAGATTATGATTATAAGCTTCCAATAATCAGGCCTCCAGTCTGATGATGACTTCCTTCCTTGATCCTGTTACTGTCATTCTACTGAGCTTATACAAAGTTTAGAGCAATACAGGGGAGAGCTGGTAAATGTTTAACACCTGGCTCCCTGGAAAACAAAAAATGTATGAACTCATACTTTTTAGTTTAGCCTACATTAATAATATGACATTAAACTAAAAAATAAATCAAATTCTGGTTTGTAGAGATTTCAGATTTCTTAGGTAAAAATGCTCATACTGAAAATTTAGCAATTGGCTCTTACAAGCTACCATGTTGGTGCAGGCTCAAGAAAGTCCTAGGCAGAAGTAAGCAGGAATACATTCAGATATAGAAAACCAATGATGCAAAGGGAAAGAGCTACCAGATATGATGGAATGCATAGAGAGCAGCAGAATATAGTGTGCCAGATGGGGCAGCTAAGTGGTGCTGTGGATAGAGTACCATACCTGAACACTCGTTTTCCTGAGTTCAAATCTGACCTCAGACATTTACTAGCTGTGTGACCCTGGGCAAGTTACTTAACCTTGTTTGCCTGAGTATCTCTGCCAAGAAAGTCCCAAATGGGGACACAGAGTCAGACACAGTGGATTAATAATAAGTGAGCCAATTTGACTGTAATGGAAAGTAAATGCAGGAGAGTAATAAAAAACAATATTTGAAAGATAAGTAGGTGGGAACCATATTGTGAAGAGCTTTCATTGCCAGGCTGAGGACTTTGTGTCTTATACTAGAGGTATTAGGCAGCTTCTAAGAAAGGGAGGGTTGGGGGAGGGTCTAACGTGCTCAGATCTGTGTTTTAGGGTGACCAGGCGAACATTATGTGGAGAAGAGTTTTGAGAAGAAAAGGAAGAGAGCAAAGAATGTTAATTAGAGGCAATTACAATGGTCCAGGACCAAAGGCAGTAATGAGGTCCTGAGTTAGGGGTGGGGGAACAAGCGATGATTTCTGTTTCTGACATGTTAAGATTAGAACAACATATTTAGTATTGGAAGGGATCTAGCCCAACTTTCTCATTTTATCCTTGAGAAACTGAGACCTAGGGAGGGTAAGCAAATGCCCAAGTTCACATAGGTTTTACATGGCAGAGTTGGGAAATTAATAATATAGATTGGAATCTGTTCAAGCACTTACTATTCCCTTATTGTCCCATATAAGCATTCCTTGCCTCCTCAACTAGATTGTGAGTTCCATTAGGGTAGGGGTACTGTGTTTTATTCTTCTTTTATATGCCTAGCAAACAGTGTTGGATGCATGGCAGGCACAATAAATATTTGAAATTTAGTTGATTCAAAATGGATTGAACTAAATTGACAAAGACTTGGAAAATATTTTTGTTTTGAAAATGTTTTCAGTGGAAAAGAATCCTTGTAATTCATCTTACAATCATGAAATGATTGCCCCCAACTACTTAAACACACCCCAGTGGCCATAAACAGCTAAGAAACCACTAGGTATGCTTGACCTAAACCCAAAGAACAATTCTCAAACTGGTCAGCTCAGTTCTAAAGTGGCCCTTGAGACCAGAAGGCAGCATGTACTATGTCTTCATTTTATAAAACAAGAGACTTAGCCTTTTAGAAGAAGTATACTTTGCTTTTTTGTTTTTGGTGGAGAGTTCTATTTTTCAATCTTTAAAAATATTATGCTCTTTGGAATTGGTATATTTCTCTTCCTTGCAAAAAGCTCAAGCCACATTACAAGCAGGAGTTTTGATAGGTACTTATAATCTCACAGCTAGTCAGTGGTTAACCTGGAAAAAGTCAGATGTATCAGCCTCCAGGATCATTGGATTTAGACCTGGAAGGGACTCTGGAGAGTATTTAATTTATCTCTACTTTCCTTTTCAGGGTGAGAAAACTGGATCCAGATATGACAAGTGATTTGGCCAGACCACATGAACTGGGACTTGAAACACACGTGACATTTCATGGCAGCCCCATTAGATGATCATCTATATTTATGTCCATCTCAATGAAGAAATCAAGACATGACTTCAATCCAGAGCATAGAGAGGTAGTATGACTTTTATTTTAAGAATAATTTACTATATGAAAGAATCTGTGCCCTCATGATATCCTAATGGGGCACCAAGCAAAATTCAAAAAAGGCACTAGATTGGGAGTCAAGTCTACCCCTTGTTCATCAACCACCTCTCAGTGTGACTTGAGATATGTAATTTTAATCCTCTGCCTACATTTTGTTTTCTCACTGTAAAAATTTATGATTGCTAAGGTCTGTTCCAACTCTGAAAGTGTGTGAATCTATATTCTGGTTCAGTTTCTTTCTCAGCATTGGAAAATGCCCAGACTCATCCTGAAGGGGGCTATATTGGTCCAGCTGCATGTTAGATGGGAGATGGACCTACAGTTCTTTGTCAAATAGTCTGAGTCTAAGGCATCACATGCTGGCTGAGGGCAGAGGTGGCCAACCTCATCGCCTCCTCCTCTTCTGAGAAATCTGCTTTGTCTATGGATCATAGGCTCACCAATCACTATGGGGTAGGACTTCAATGACAACCAAAAAAATGAAAGCAGAGCCAAGAGTGACAGGTAAACGAGAGTAGGGCTACTCCAGGCTCTGTCTGCCCTTTCAGAGAGTAATCAAGTCAAATTATCCAAGAGAAGAAGCTAAGATCATGGCTGAGCAAATGCAAACCAGATTGAGACATGGGCGGGCTTGAGAGATCTCATGTGTGCTAATAAAAGAGGGGGAAAAAAGAATCCATGTCTTTCCCACACTCATGGGGTCTGCTTTCTTTTAAACCCCTTTTCTTTCTCTCTTTTCCTTCGACCTTTTACTGTTTTCCTTATCCCTGTCCTCCCAGTCCCTGCACAAAGTAATCCCACAAAGAAAAAAGCAGCAGGGCCGTAAGTTCCCTGAATGGGTCTAGGTACATAATTGACAGGGGCTGGGAGAGTTTGGTCAGTGCCACTGGGGTGAAGGGTACATGGGGCAGAGAGAGGGTGTTCTGACATGAAAGGCCCCCGAGGGAGAGGTGGGGGCACAGACTTGAGGCAGGGATGGTGGGAGGCAGCAGGAATATGGTTTTGATCAGCAGTCTCACAAGACTGCAGGTCCTTTGTGGGAGCTTGTAAAAGGCAGCAGAACCCTTTTAGGGGATGCCAAGTGACCAAATAAAAAACAAGGATGGTGGGGGGAGGGAGAGTGGCCATTCCCCCTGCCAGTCGTCACTACCACCTCTGTCCTCACCCTGCTGGTAGTTTTGGAGGCAGGATTGCTGTGTCTGCAATTTGCAGACCAGAGGTTGAGACAGCTGCCAAGCTGGCCTGGTGTCTTTTTCAAAGGCACACTTTATTTTTTACCTTTTGAAGTAGCAGAGACTCAGATTTACATAAAGTGGTCAAATTCACCTAGACCGCACATTTCTCCAAGAGGAAGTCACATTTCTCTTGGAGAAGGCCAGTGGTGATGATGGTGACCTGCTCAGTTGCTAGCACCCTCCCTTTCACAACTCCCTTGTTTTCATTTTGTATATATTCTCTCTATGTATAGTATATGATTATACCCTTCATTATGAAGGGATCAGAGTGTGAACTAGATTTAGTGCATAAAGGGTGACATGACTTTTATGTTAAGAATAGTTTAGAGTTATATATGTGTGTGCTGTCTTCTCCAATGGAATGTCAGTTTCTTAAGGCCAGAGACTATATCACTCTTGTATTAGCTACTTAATAAATGCTGATTGATTGATGGCATTAATAAAAAGAGATTTTTATTGATGATGGTGGTGGTGGTGTTGGTGGTGGTAATTTCTTCAACTTCACAAGGCCTATGATTTCATGAGTTTAGGTTCCCTTCTGACCTTTATTGCAGTAACTGGAAATTCTCTGGAATCAGAGAATCTGGGTTCAAGTCTCACTTCTGATAGTACCTGTTTGACCTTGGGCAATTCGCTTAAATTCCCCAGACTTCAGCTACTTATTGGTAAAATAAGTGGAATGGACTAGATGGTCACCAAAGCCCTTTCTGGTTTAAAATCCATCATCCTAAGAACTCACAGATCTGTAGTCATTTCATATGTTACTGTGATCTAACTACCTAAGAGCCTAGTGACCAGCTTCTGGAACTGAGCCTCTCTAGGCTTAGGCAGGTTGTTCCTGGGTAGGAATCTCACCTTGGGTCCATTTTTCATCATTTCTAATTTGGTTGGACTCACAAGAACTTTTTGCTTCCCTAGCATATCTTCAAAAATCTTCTATACCATGTAGTAGCGCATGAGTAGGAGACCAATAATAGCTTTTGCAACTTACAAACCCTCACCACACAGTGATCTCATGAGGTCAATACTGCATATGTGATTGTGCCTATTTTACAGATGGTTGGACTGAAGTTCAGATTAGTTAATGGACTTGCCTAGGATCACACAGCTATTAGTGGCCAGCCAAGAGATTCTGACCTCTGTGCTTCCTGGTATCCTGCTATCAAGTAAGGATCAAATGAGATGATGTTGGCAAAGAAGTTAACATAATGCCTGGCATGTGAAAGGTGCTATATAAATGCTTATTCCATCCCCTTCCTTCTACCTCCCTTTGTCAGGGATATGTCTAAGGCCATATTTAAGGTTCTGGGCAAATCCCACTTTGTGCCTTCCTCTCTTCTCCCCTTCACCAAATCTTCCTATTCAGGTGAGTTAAGGGCAGCTATGAAGGGAAAAGGAGTTTTTTTCAGTTTTTTGGCAGTCAGAGTCTTATAAAATCATAGAATTGGAGTTGAAAAAAGACTTTAGAGGCCGCTCAATCCAACCCTGTTCATTTTACAGATTAGTAACTATAGTCCAGGGAAGTTAAATTATATCCCCCAAGGTACTGAGCTCATAGTTGCAGAGAGAGACTGTGCCTCCTAATCCTATTCACTATACTATGAAGCTTCCAAATGGGATATAACAACTTCAGGTAGCATGAACTGGTAAAGTTATCTCCTTCTCTATACTCTGGCTGCAAGGTATAGCCATGGCAATAACCTTGGGATGTCTGTGTCTCTAAGAACAAAGTTCTTTTGTATTTGCCCCTCCACATCCTTGGAATAAATCTACCAGGGAAAGACAAGTAAAGCTGCATATATGTTTATGTGTGTGTATACCTACCTACCTACCTACATACATACATACCTATACATACACATATATACAAACCCATTGCATTGTATAAGTTTATATTTATATATAAACACACAATGTGTACACAATGTGTATATGTATATGTGTATATATGTGTGAATGTACATATATATTCTTAAAGTTGGAATATTTTAATTAAAAAATTACAGAAAGAAAGAAAAGAAGGAAGGAAAGAGAAAGGGTGTGAGAGAGAAGTGAAAAAGGAAGGAAGAAGGAATGTAGGAAGAAAGAGGAAAGCAAAGGAACACAAGGAAGGAAGGAAAGATAAACTCATTTTTTCACTCTAGCAACTTCAACTAAGTATTATTGTTTTTTCATTGGAGTGTTATTCATGGTTAATGGTATATGTCATTTTTACCCTAGGGGCTTTATCTTTTCTCATTAGTGAGAGCTCTTCACTCCTTTAAAGAATACTAAGATAAACAGATTCATAGGAGGCAGAATAATATGCAAAACACAGCAAAAGGACCAAGATTGTTATTGGTGGATTTTTGTCTTGTTTTGTTTTGTTTTTGTTGCCAGTGCATCTATGTAAGAAACTTATCTCTTGTTGGAAGATTTGATTATTTTTTTATGATTCAACACTTAAAACAGTGCTTCTACTGTTTAGCACAGAGTGTGGTATATAGTAGTCACTTTATAAATGATTACTGACTGACTGATCTAAGGATGACAGTCAGGGATGCTGGGCAACCAAAGTGATGGCATGAGTCCTGTGCTTAAGGAACATGTTGCAAAAGTCATATACTGGGCATCAGTTGACAGTTTTAAGACATTCCAGTCTTCCCATTGTCACTGCAGGACATTCCTGTAATGGCGCACCAAGGCCCTTCAGCTGCAAAGTGAAACAAGAAGGCTCTGGAAATAGACATCCAGATACAATATCAATTTTCCATTATTCAACTTTAAAAGACTATCAAATGAACTGGCAATCTTTTCTTCAAATTAGCCAGATTTATTAGTATAGCAGAGCATGAGGAGGAGGGAAACATACCTCTACTTGACAAATAAGGAGTATCTTAGCTGATCATTGTCCATCTCCTAAGGCGCTGCTCTGATGATGTTTTCCAGTGGCCCATTATCTCCACAATCAAATACAAAATCTTATTTAACTTTTAAGTCTCTTTATCACCAATCCCCTTGCTATCTTTCCTGTTTATGACTGGACTCCCCTCCTTATAATCTTTGATGCAGTGACATTGGCCTCCTTGTTCTTCCTTGGACAGGACACATCACCTATCTCTATCTCTTTGGATGTCACCCATATCTTGACTTCTCTCCCTCCTCAGCTCTGATTTTTGACTTCCTTCAAGACACAAATTCCACCTTCTTCAGGAGACTTTTTCTGGGACCCTACCCTGTCCTTTCCCCTTCAGAAACACATTTCTAGTGTCTTCCTTCAGAAATTACTTTTATTTAGTCTGTACAAATATTATGAGAACATTTTTTTTTGCATTTTATCTCCATCATTAGAATGTGAATTTCTTGAAAGCAACAACTATTATGTTTTTTCCTTCTTGTATTCCTGCTCTTATAATAAGCACAAACTTCAGTTGTTTGTTCTTCCGTCGTTTTCCAATTGTGTCTGACTCTTCATGACCCCATTTGAGGTTTTCTTGGTAGAGACTTGGAGTGGTTTGCCATTTGCTTCTCCAGTTCATTTTACAAATGAAGAAACTGAGGCAAGCAGAGTTGTGTCACACAGGTCACACAGCTAGCAAACCTCTGAAGTCAAATTTGAACTCAGGTCTTCCTGACCCCAGAACAAACACTCCATCCACTGCACCACATTTTGTCATGAAAGCACCGTCTCAAAGTTATTTTACTTTTCCCTAACAAAAGCCTCCTTTCTAATTTTTTTAAACTTGTAAATGCCTCTAGAGACACTTGGGGATCTAGCTTGTTTAAAGAAATTTTTGAAAGTTCTTAATGAAAATCAATAAGAGTCTCATAAGTCAGGCAAGAGGTGAATTTTAATAGCTGAAAAGCATTTTGGACCTAACATCAGAAGACGCTAAGGTTTAAACTTGTTAGACCCTTCACAGACTGTGTGACCATGGCTGATTCTCTTAGGCTTGGTTTCTTCATCTTTGATATAGGGGTTCCCTCACAGGGTTGTTGAGTGCTCCACATGAGATAGTATGTGAAAGCACTTTATAAATGTGATCATCATCATGTTTTTGATAACACAGTGTATAGAGTGTTGGAGTGAGGAAGACCTGAGTTCAAATCCAGCCACAGAGGCTTAGCTATGTGACCCTGGGTAAATCACTTCTCTTAACTTCAATTTTCTTATCTGTTGAGTGGGGATAGCAACCACTTGCTAAGGTTATTGTGTAAATCAAATTAGTTTAACTTGAAGAACTATCCACATGTTAGTCAACAACAGCAACAATAAAGAAGCATTTGGACAATTCACTTAATTCCTCTAAGTCTCAGTTTCCTCATCTGTAAATTAAGAAGATAATATTTGTATTGCCTACTCCACAGGATTGGTGTGAGAGCAGCACTTCTCATACCTTTAATCACTACATAAATGTGAGTTTTTCTTATTTCCTCTTTAGCAAAATGAAGGGGTTTGACTAACTGATCACTCAGGCTTTTCCTAATTCATTCCCTATATGATCTGTGAGCTACACCAAAGGTATGAAATTGACCAGTATTTTCCAAACTTTTACCTGAACCAGATGCATATATAATTGGAAAATGTTTCATAAGTAAGGAAAAATATAATCCAGTATAGATAATGTTAATTTGTCATTTTTTAATTCAATATTCAGTTTGGGGGGATCCATTTCTCTGAGTTTGGCACCACTGACTGAGGTGAACCACTAGCAGGCACTACCACAGAGTATAATAAAAAAGAGTCAGGTAATCCTGGGAAAATGACTTCATTCTTTTTGCCTGTGTAAGGAAGCAGGGTATTATAGTGCAAAAAGGGGCTAGACATGGAATCATATAAGACTTGAATTTGAATCACAGTTCTAGAACTTAGTAGTAGTGCAAACAACAGTTACCTCCTGTAGCTTCAGTTTCCACTTCACAAAATAGTCATTATAATCGAGTTGAAGAGAAAGTACTTTTCAAACCTTAATGTGTTATATATGCCATGATTCACCTTTCTGAATTTCAATTTCCTCATTTGCAAAATAGAGTTACTGTAGTAACTACAGTAGTTCTATACTTTCATTACTTCACAGGTTACTGTGGGAGACAAATGAAGTAATGTATGTGAAGTACTTTTAATCCATAAAATGCATGTCAATGTAAGCTTTCATTAGAAGTCCTGTTATGGTTGGAGATCATCAGTGCGGTCAAGGCTTATAATTACAAACTTGTCTGATATATACTTTCTATCAACTGTCACTCACCACTAACTTACAAAGACAAAAAAGAGGAATCTATGAATATTCAAGTCATTTCTACCAAAATCACTTGTTCCTCCTCTTTTATAGAGGGAGGGGGAAAGTACTGATGAGGTGCTTCTAAGCTGCATCCCCGGATTCTGATAGAACATCAGGAAATTGCATTGTTTAAAGGGCTGAATGATGCCTTAGTTTTATGAAAGGCAAGCGGAGATGAGGAATTTATCCTGCATGCCGCACTGTAGCCTTTTGTCTGCTAGATTGTTAGCAGGGAGCTATGGCATGAGTGATTGCAAACAGATGCAGGAAGAAAAACAGTGTGATCCGAATAAAAAGGGCAGCTGAAATATGAAACTACACTTTTATGGAGCAGGCTTGTATGGCCTTAAGAGATTATGGATTTCCACTTTTCCTCAGCCACCCTGGCCTGGAGTAGCAGATGTTGCTACACCCACGTAGGCCCTGCTGCTAAAACAACCGTAAAAGCAGTTTAGGTGGAATAAAAGACAAAACGATCTTGTTTCTGCCACTTATTAGGTACGAGCAAGCCACAACCTCCCTGGACCTCAGTTTCCTCATTTGTCAAAGGTGGGGATTGGAACCAAGAGATCCTTGTGGTCTTTTCCTGATCCACAAAGTGATGTGGCAGTTGTGTGAATTCCAGATGTCTTCTCTCCCTATTTTGAGACATGTTTCACTAGTTCCCTTCCTTTTAGCAAAATAGACCAGTCATATAACCTTACCCCTGTGTTCATTATATATGATTTCCTGGATAAGCCTATATACTTGCTATTTCGTTCTCCAGTCCTCCTTTATCCTCCAGGAGAAGCAATGTGGTTTTGTGGAAAAAGCTGTAGACTTGAAATTAAAGCTCTGGGCTAGAGTCCCAGTTCCTCTACTCATTAACAACATGAACCTGGGTCAGTCATCCAATATCCCTGACCCTGTTTTCTTATCTGTAAGATAAGGACTACCTGCCTGGTATACGTCAGGGTTGCTGTGAGGTTTGAATGTGATAATACCTCTGAAAACGCTACAAAAATTCTCAAGTGATATACAAATGTAAAAAGTAATTATAAATGTAGCTACTTTGGGTCACAGGATCCTGGATTGAGAGCTGTAAGGGACCTGAGAAGTCTCTTAATTCAGTCAAGGGCAGTAATGTCCTCCAGTTCTTAGGAAGCAATAGATGTAGGACTCAAAACAGGATTCAGTAACCACAAATCTATTTCCCTTACATCATACTCCCTTAGTGTTCCAGGACACCTGACTGGTGGGAGGGGATGAGGCTGAGGCCTTGGCATGACTCACTGTGAGCTATAGGGTTGTTCTTTACATATAATAGATAGGCTAGGTGGATTATTGGTGAAAGTTCCTTAACAGGGGCTAAGAAGGCCCAACTGTTCAAAACTATCTCCTCTGCCCACCTGTTATAATATCTGATATGGAATTTCATACCACTATCAGCTAATTTCATATCAACCTGAATTGACTTACAAGAATGGTATTTATAGGGCCTTTGGGAGGTAAGAGAATGAGAAAATGCAAATATGTCTGGAAAGTGTGTGTGTGTGTGTGTGTGTGTGTGTGTGTGTGTGTGTGTGTGTGTTTGTGTGTGTGTAAACAGAGAAGCAGCAGAGACAGTGACAGAGACAGAGAAACACACACATATACATACACACACACACACAGACAAAGAGAGAGAGAGAGAGAGAGAGATGTTCAGAGTACTGAGCATTCCATTGGAGAGCAGATGAGAGTGGGTTGTAGCAAAGGAAGGTCCTAGACAACCAGGAGCAGCATGATTCATTTCAATATTTATTGACTATCTATTATGTGTAAGACACTGGAATGAGGATAACTAGATGCTAAGAGTATTAATAAAGATGTGTGTGTTTTTGTGTCTTTGGGTGTAAATGTGGATTTACTTATTGATACTGATCACATAGAGGAAGAAAATGTGAGTAGGGATATTATCAACTCTGAATTATTCATAATGTGTATTATACACAAGTCTCATTTCTCCTTGCTAATTAACAAGTTTATGATTTGCTTCCTTATATATTAAGTTTGCATGTTCTTAAGGAATGCACTCACTTTAAGCTAAGTCAAAAGAAAAGAATAACTGAGAAAGACCCTTACTGAGTAAAGCATTTTGATGGTTTGATGAATGATTTTAGGGGATATTATCAGTTCTCCTGCACCATTGTTCTTATCCAGTAGTATAGAAAATTAGAGACTGGAAGACCCTTTCTTTACATGTATTTGAATTTACATATATAACATCTGGACTATTCCCTCAACCATGATCTCTCAGTTAACTACATCAGGTTCTTGGTAGTTAGTGGGCCAAAATTCCTTTCAAATCATAGTTCATCAGTTCTCATTGATGTGTTGACTTTTAGTAGAGTTTTAGCTATCCAAAGGAAATAGAGTTCAAAACAAAGCAATTTAATGAAATGGCCACGTAATAAAATGTGAGTGGAACATTCTTTTCTGAATATTCTATCTTTAACTTGCTTTTTCACAAATATTCACACTTGGTGGGATGAGTGGGTGTGCATAAGAATCACCTTTAGGGCACACATATGGGAAACAGACATAGACAGGATATTCATGTAAAAGAGCAGACATAGAGTAAACACATGTGATCATGAAACACGCACAGAAGGGTAACTCACACTTTTGACTCTGTGAAGCTTCTGATGTATTCTATTAATATCACATTGCTTTCTACTGGACCTGATCCCCATGAAGCATTCTATCTCAGCTGCTCCCTGACAGATGTTATATTCTCTGTTCCATCTGGTGACTTAATATCTTTTTCAATACCCACTGGAGATACTATGGTTAGTAAAGCTTCTTCCTTGCAGATCTGGACATAGCCCCCTTTCCAAGATTTCAGTCACCTCTACCATTTGCTATGAAATGTCATGGTAATGTCTCCTAAAGGGAGTTCTACAGGCCTTTGAGTATCCTGTTTAGCTTCACTTCTTAGCCCTCGGCTCAGGTGTTACCTTCAGAACCATCTGTATTCTATCCTCTATCTCCCTGAAGTGCTGTGATTAGTAAGCCTCTTCCCTTAGGAGAAGGTCTCCATTTTTCTCCACTTCAGTGGCTACAACACTGTTCAGTTTTCCTTACTTAATCATTTCAGGTCATAGTTAAGAAGCTTTCCTTTTCAGTCCATCAGAATGCAGCAAAAGTGTAAGATAAGATCATGCCTGTCCTATGAATTTTTCTGTTCTTTATTATATTTGATTCTTTTAAACTTTTCTATCAAATGCTTTCTCTACTTTCTCTCCAGAGTTTCTCATTTCAGTTGTTATTTAGCTTAGAGCTGGAAATCTATTTTAGTTCTTAGGTCTTCCCATCTTTCCTGGCTAGGCAAATATGCCTAGGCTCTACCTCTTCAAGAGTAAAAGGATCTGAATAATAGAGATATTAAGAATGTTTTTAATTTTCCCTCTTCTCCTAACAAAGTTCTCCATTCTAATAATAATAGATTACCTTTAAAGTGCTCATGTTTTAAAAGTTTTTTATCTAATTGGAGCCCTATCAAGTATAAGTGAAGAAACTGAAGTTGATTAGTGACTTTATCAAGTAGGTCACAAACTGTAAGATTCAATTGCAATGTTTGGGAAAGGTCCCTAGAAGTGTCCTATTGTAGATGACACTAAAAAAATTGTTGTAACAAGACAATCATGGTATCTTTAGGAGAACAGTGAGTGCACATAGGGTTAGATTAGGGTAAAACTGTGGTATTATTAGCTTTGGAGAAGGATTTATTGGAATAAATTTCTGTGTACATAAGAATCATTTCAATTTTATTCTGTCGCCTTTCTTTCCTAAATTTTATTTCTCCTCATTAGTTTTCTTCCTCTCTTCTTCCTCTCTAGGCTGTACTCTGGATTATCTCTACCATGATCCAGAAACCTTCATCATCCTGAAGCCTTAATCCAACCCTGGAATTCCTACATCAGAAGTACCCCTCCTCTCTTTGGTCTCTCCCTCTGAGAGCATCCATTTATGGAGCCATATCTCCTTCCTCTCTAGGCTGTACTATGAATTTTCTCTACCATGACCCACTAAGGAGCACTGTGCACCTCTCACTCCCCTACATGCACCTTTCAGCTTCTTTTGATATGTTATCTTCCTCTATTAGAATATAAGCTCCTTGAGAGCAGGGTTTCTCTTTCTTTCTGTTTATATTTATATTCCCATCACTTGCACAATGTCTGGTGCAGAGTAAGTGCCTAATAAATGCTTGTTGACTGACTGACTCCTCAGAAAGAAGATTTCCTCTGTTGGAAGAGAATCAGCTTGACTTATCTCCCATTCCCTAATTTAAACTCCAGTAGTACATGGTATTAAATCAGCCTCCACAAACCATTGGCTCAATGGCTACTCACTACTCATGTTTATAAGTGTTGTTAAATTTAAAATCCATTGCAATAACAGTTCATTCAATCAACAAGCATTTATTAATCACTTACTATATACCTGGCACTGAGGTAGGTGCTTGGGGATACAAAATCAAAATTGAAACTACTCTTTCTCTCCTGGAGAGGCTTCTATCATTTACTCATTCAACAAATATTTGAGAGCCTATGTACACTACCTTCTGTTAGGTGCGGGGATGGTTAGGCACCTGTCCTCAAGGAGTTTAAAAATCTTCCATTTATTCAATTCCTGGAATTCAAATTTGTGAGTCTCTCAGAGCATGAAGCCTGCCTGTTTTCCTTCATTAATAAAGACCAGCAGTTATAACTACCTCTGACTTCATTCTTGGCCCAGGAAATGGAGAGAATTCATCTGGGTCTCACTTCTCCCATGACAAATGTTTTGCCAACTTAATGAAACGTTTATTCTCCTTGATGCTGAAGTATCTTTTTTTTATTCTTTTCCCTTTGGGAGAGAGAAGTGTGTGTGTATCAGGAGGAAGGGCCTGAAATGGTTACTTGGAAATGTTGAGAGCTGATTTCATCAGTCATCCTTCAGGCTGGAATTAGAAGGTAATTGCACCAAGAGTAAAAGGTCAGAATGTGTCCCCTGAAGCTACTGGGAACCAAACCATTCACCCATCCACAGAGAAACAAATGGCTTCAGTCACATAGCTCAGAGGTTAAACATCGCCCTGGAAAATATGACTGTAAAATCCCAGGAGACCTCAATGCAGATGAGTCTTTTTTTTTTCTTTTCCTCAACCCACCAACCCAAAGCAGAGGGCTCCTTTTTTCACTCAAGCTATTAACAGAAATGTTAATGTCACATGTTCTCAGGCAACTTCGAGAGATTCAGGAGCTTCAGCATAGGCTGTGGGCAAATGGAAAAACATGCCAAAACCCTTTACCATGTCTGCTGCTCACATGTCACCATAGGGTTAGGGAGACAGACTCCCAGCAGGGAGACTGAATGAGGCCTGCTCAGTGGGAGCTAGAATTTCTGTTGTTAATAAGAAGTCAAGGGCCTAGCAAGACCCTGTAGCTGTCCAGAAGGGAAACATGATGAAGACATCCCAGCTGAGAACAGTGGCCTGTTGGAGATCAGAGGTTAGACATGGAGCCAGACTCAGACTTGGAGATTAATTTCACAACAGTTTAGGATAAGGAAGAGATGCTCTATAAAGTCAGTTACCATGGATTCCTTGTAGAGACAGTATGATCTGATGGATAATCTGCTAGACCTAGAGTCAGGAGAAGTCCATGTTTACATTCTTGCTCTGACACTTCCTAGCTCCATGTCCCTGGACTTAGCCTCTCTGAGGTTTCCTCATATGGAAAATGAGACTAATGATACCTGTAGTACCTACCTTATGGGCTTATGAATCTCAAATGAGACCATATATGTAAAGTGCTGTGAATGCAAATATGAACCATAATCATCACTATTTTCATCTTTGGATTAATCAGCTGTGTGCTCTCTTAAAATGTTCCCTAAAGCAGATAGGGTTCAGTGGCCCACTGTAAGTCACAGGGGTGACAGGCATGGAGATTTTTCCAAGACTCATTCCATCAAGGTAGAGCTTACAGTTTTGAACTGTTTTTACTAGGGATCATGGAATCTAAAATATCCTATTTTGCTTTGTTGCATTATACCAAATACTCAGTGACTCAAATAAATTTTTCAAATCTAGATTAATGGCTTGGGAAGAACAGAATGTGATTTAGCTCAGCAACACATCTGCTTAACAGGAAATGAAGGATTTATATTCATTATAAGAAAGTGGCAGAGCTCAAGCACAAACCAGACCACCATGAGACAGGGAGTTCAAATTCTGCTTCTGTCATAAATCTGTGCATGACCTTTAAGAAAGGCCACAAGTGCCCTCTCCAACCTCCAACATGGAGGGAATATGGAGGGAAGGGGGGTTTGGGTTTTCATTCAGTGGCCTACACCTCAGTAAAGTGCTGTACAAGACTCATAAAATGCAAGTTCTTATAAAGTTACTCAGAAACCTTGTAGAAATCATTTTGTTTTTCTGAACCTCAGTTTCTTCCTTTCTAAAATGTCTTACAGTGTTGTGACTGATAATCAAATGCGATGATACATGTAAAATGCTTTACAGACTATGAAGTCATAAATAATTGTGAACCGTTTTCTAGCATTCCTATAATCACACATACTGTCCCAATCTCAGGGGAAGGAAAGTCAAGGGTTAATGGTTCAAGAATCTGGCCAGAGAAGGTAGAGCAGGACCACACTGGGTGGTCCAGAATGGTTGTTGCTTAGTTCTTGGAGCCAGCCAGGAGTCAAGACAGGGAGCAAAGACTCCTCAGAGATAAAGGAAGTCTCTTAGCTTTGGTAATACTCAGGAGGATAGAAAATCTAGACCAAGTAGAAGATGAAAAGAAGTAGACCTTAAGCAACATAAAGGTCAGGCTGGAACCCTGGAGTAAACAGACAGGAACAGGACTGGGAAGATATGGGCAGTTCTTTAGGGGTGAGGCCTCAGCTCTGTCATTATCTCATTCCCAGTACTCTCTTTATCACAGAGGCCTTTTAACTGTTGGCCCAAGTGTTCTGGCCAGGTTGATTTTGCTTCTTTAAAGGGGGCAGACCTGTCATGAGCCCAGATTGCTTGAGGATCTTGGATGCTCCATCACTAACACCTGCTACCACACCTGGCAAAGAGGAGAAGGTGGCATACATCTTGCTTTTTATTGCCTTTTCCCAACTCTCTAGCCACCACCACCAAACTCCCTTTCTTCCTTTGTAGAAGAGGTCTGTTCACTGAATGGAGATTACCTCACTTAAAGTAAGAACTTGAAAAGATCTTAGTTTGAAAGGGCCAAGGTCTCTCACTGCATCCTGGGCCATCTCCAGTCATCCTGGTCAATATCTGACCACTGGAACCTGATGCCTCTGGAAGCGAAAGTGAGGCTGGTGACTACACAGCTCTCCCTCACTCAAGTTCAAGTGCAAGTCATGCCATCATCTCCCTGATGTCATGGTTCTCTTTGAGAATGAAGGACAAACCACAGTCTTTGAGTAAGTACTATGAGCTGCCTGAATGGGGATCCAGTAGGCTAGTTCATTGGGCAGTTCACCTCATTTTCCCCTCCCCTACCCTCTCCTCTCCTTTCCTCTCCTCTCCTCTAGATAGCTTTTTCCATCATGAGCTTTTTGGAGTTGTCTTAGCTCCTTGCATTGCTGAGAAGAGATGTCTATCAAAGTTAGTCATCACACAATGTGACTGTAACTGTGTAAAATGTCCTTCTGGTTCTGTTTCCCTCACTTAGCATCAGTTTATATAAATCTTTCCAGGTTTTTCTGACATCTACCTGCTCATCATTTCTTATATATATATTGTGTATATATACATATATACATATATATATATATATATAATAGTATTCCATTATATTCATATACTACAACTTGCTTGGACATTCCCCAACTGACGGACATCTCCTCAATTTCCAATTTTTTCCATCACAAAAAAGAGCTGCTAGAAATATTTTTGTATGATCTCTTTGGGATACAGCTCTAGAAACTTTATTAAAGTTAGTCAGTCTTGATGATAAGTACACAATTGTTGTATTGTGGACTTAGAAGAATCCTTAGCCTGGGACTATAGAACTAGGAACTAGGGATGGAATTTGTGAAGATTTATGCTCAATATAGAGAAATACTTCTTAATCTCTTCTTTGGTTTTTGGTCTTTCTAATTTGATATTTACTTGGGGACTTTCAATTTGTTCTTTTTTCTAGCTTTTTAAGCTGCATACCCAGGTCATTGATCTCCTCTTTCTTTATTTAATTCATGTAGGCATTCAAAGATATTAAACTTCCTCTAAGAACTGCTTTTGCAGGGTCCCATAAGATTTGGTAGGTTGTCTCATTACTGTCATTCTCTTGAATGAAGTTGTTGATTGTTTCTATGATTTCTTATTTAGCCCACTTCTTTAAGATTAGATTATTTAGTTTCCAATTAATTTTTGGTTCATCTTTCCATGGCCTTTTATTACATAGAATTTTGATTGCATTATGATCTGAGAAGGATGCATTGACTATCTCTGCCTTTCTGCACTGGATTGGGGGAACATGGTCAATTTTTGCATATGTGCCATGTGCTTCTGAGAAAAAAGGTATATTCCTTTCTATTCCCGTTCAAATTTCTCCAGAGATCTATCATATCTACCTTATCCAGAGTTTTATTTACCTCCTTAACCTTTCTTGTTTATTTTGAGGTTAGATTTATCAAGTTCAGAGAAGGGGAGGTTGAGTTCCCCCACTAGTATAATTTTGCTGTCTATTTCTTCCTGCAACTCCTCCAACCTCTCCTCTAAGAATTTGGATGCTATACTACTTGGAGGATACATGTTTAGTAATGATATTGCTTCATTGTCTATAGTGCCTTTTAGCAGGATGTGGTTTCCTTCCTTATCTCTTTTGATTAGATCTAATTCTGCTTTTGCTTTGTCTGAGATTAGAATTGGTACTCCTGCTTTTCTTACATCAGCTGAAGCACAATATATTCTGCTCCAACCTTTGACTTTTACCCTGTGTGTATCCCTTCATTTCAAATGTGTTTCTTGTAAACAACATATTGTTGGATTATGGCTTTTAATCCATTCTGTCATTTATCTCCATTTTATGGGAAAGTTCATTCCATTCACATTCAGTTATGATTACAATCTGTGTATTTCCCTCCATCCCCTGTCCCACTGTTTGTGCTTTTAGCTCTCCCATCTCCCTTCCCCTCCTCAATAGTTTTCACTTTTCACCACCACCTCCTGTAGTCTTCCCTTCCTTCTTTTAACCCTCCTCCCTTTTACTCACCTTTACTCTTACTGCTTCTTCCCTCCCTTTTAGCTTCCCCTCACCTTTCTTCCCCCTTCCCCTCCTACTGCCTATAGAGCTAGTTAGGATTATATACTTAAGTTTATTGTTCCCTCCTTGAACCAAATCAGATGAGAGTACCTCTCAAACAAAGCTCATCTCTCTCCCCTCTTTCCCTCTACTATAATTTTGTACTTCTTCCTGTGATGTAATTTACCATTTTCTGCTTCTTCTTTCTCATACCTCTTGTTACAATCCCTTTACATGCTTAAATCTTATTTTTAACATGACATCATTTACTTTATACCTGTTCCCTCTATGTATATCTGTTTTATATTTCATAATAGATATACAATTCTCAAGATTAACAGGTATCATTTTCCCTTGTAGGGAGGTAAACAGTGTGCCCAAATTGAGTAAGAAGTTTTTTTTTCCCTCCTGTTTAACTTTTTATGCCTCTTTTGAGACCTGCCTTTGAAGATCGAATTTTCTATTAAGTTCTGGTGTTTTTGTCAGGAAGGTCTGGAAATCCTTTATTTCAATGAATGAAATGTTATGCTGAACTTTGCTGGGTAGTTGATCCTTGGTTGTAGTCCCAGTTCCTTTGCCTTATGGAATATTGGATTCCAATTCCTTTGATCTTTTAATGTAGAAGCTGCAAGGTCTTGTGTTATCCTGACTGTAGCTCCTGGATTTTTGAATGGTTTCTTTCTGGCTGCCTATAGTATTTTCTCCTTCACTTGATAGTTCTGGAATTTGGCAACGATGTTTCTTGGAGTTTTGAGTTTGGGATCCCTTTCGGGAGGTAAACGGTGGATTCTTTCGATGACTATTTTGCCCTCTGGGTCTAGCACTTCTGGGTAGTTTTCCTTGATGATTTCCTGGAAGATATTGTCCAGACTCTTTTTTTTTTCATCATGGCTTTCTAGCAGGCCAATAATGCTTAAATTTTCTCTCCTGGATCTGTTTTCCAGGTCAGTTTTTCCAATTAGATATTTTACATTTTCTTCTATCTTTTCATTCTTTAGATTTTGTTTGACTGATTCTTGCTGTCTCATAGTCATTAGTTTCTACTTGCCCAGTTCTAATTTTTATCAAATTGTTTTTCTCAGTTAACTTTTGCATCTCCTTTTTTATCTGTCCAATTTTTCCTTTTGAGGAGTTATTTTCTCCAGTTCTTCCTTTTCCATTTGTTGAATTTTCCTTTTTAAAGAGATGTTCTCATCAGTGAATTCTTTTTTTATACTTTAAAAATCATTGGCAAATTTTTCTTCTATTTCCTTCTTCAGTTGTTCCAGGAGAGCTGTTCGTGAATACAAGCAGTTCGTAGTCCCTTCTGAAGTTTCAAATGGGAGTACAGTCTCAATACTGACCTCTTTGGTATTTGTGTTTTGGTCCTTGTCCCCATAGAAAGATTCTATGGTTTTCTCACACTTGTTTTGCTTTTTCTCGTTCATGATGGTGATTGTGTGTTGTGGTTTCTGGTTCTTTCAGTTAGAAGCTACAGAACTTGGTGTTGAGCTGACCTGTGTGAAAAAGCTAAAAGCAAGTGTCGTTTTATCTTTTTGTTTTGAGTTTTCCGGATCTATCCTGGGGTTAGCTTGTTAAGTGGGGGAGGGGTGGTCTGGTCATGGGAGGTCTCCTCAGCTGAACTGAGGCAAAGGAAAGCTCAGTGGATGGTGATCCCAGCTTCCCTATTGTCTTCCCATTTCCCCTGGAGTGCTGAGGCACACCTAGATCCTAGGGTGAGTTTTCACCCCTCCTGGGCTCTTATTTTAGCACTCAGGCTTGCCTGGGTCCTAGTGCAAGTTTCCATCCCTTTTGGGGCTCCTCTCCTGTTGTTGAGACTTGCCTGGATCCTAGTGCTAGTTTACACTGCCCTGGGACCCCTCTCCTTCTGGTTCGCCTCTGCCATAGTAGGAGGAATCCCCCTTAGCTATTTTCCTAGCCTCAGGTGTTATGAGACTATTTGCTTCCTCTGCTGGTTCTACTGATCCAGGATTTTTCTGGGAAAATATTTTATGGTTCTTTCAAGGTCATCAAGGGGGAAGGAGAGACTATTTACTGATCACTCTGCCATCTTGGCTCCCAGAAGTTCAAGTAGGTGACTTACAGATCTTTAATCTGCTGGCTGAAAGTCTCAGGAGCTGCTGCAGCTGATATCTGGTACTCAGCATCTTTCACTTGCTGGGCTCTGCTGGTCTCTCATCTTGCCTCTCTGCTGGTTCCAGCTGCTGCTGTCTCCCTCCCACTCTGCTGTGCTGAACATGCTGTGCTGTGTGCTGTGGGATCACCCCTGTGGAACAGATCCTTCCCATAGACCTTCCAGCCTGTCCTGGGCTTTGAATCTGCCACAGTCTGTCCCTATTGGATTCTACACTTCCAAAATTTAGTCAGATTCTCTTTTTAGAGAACTTTTAGAGAGCTCTGAAGGAGTTTGTCTAAGAGCTTAGGTCAGTTGTTGCTCTCACTTCGCCATCTTGACTCTGCCCCTAAGGAAACACTTCTTAAAAATTAGATCTTTCCAAAAATGGACTGAGCTATCTCCCAACAGGTGCTGAAAGAGCACTTTCCTTTCTGTCCTTCCCCTCTCTTTTGGTCTCTCTTTTCCCTCCCCTTCCCTTACTTATTGATAATCATTTCGTATTTATCATGTGCCCAGTACTATGCAAGGCACTGTGGTGAGCATGAGGGGAAAAAAGGAAACTTATGATATTTTCTAAAAGGAGCTTGTAAACTTGTCTGTGAAAAAAATCTGTTCATGCAAAACAATTAGGGAACACTGTAAGACAAAAGGGTTCAATTGACAGTAATTAAATAAAACGAATGTACATGATCCCTGATCTCTCTGATCTCTCTCCCTAAAGCACTCAGGACACTTATTGTTCCACACAATTTAACAGTCTTATAGTGCCCTTTAAATGTTGTCTGGTGTAAGCAGTTTGAGGGCAGGCCTCAAGGTTTCCTTCTACTTCTTCCTGAATACCTCAGCATTAAAATCCAGGGCATGCTCAAAAATTTTTGTTGAACTGAATTGAATTTCACACTGAGCTAATCCCTCTATCCCCCTCTTGGGCATTCCTCTGAGAGCTCATTTGTCTTTTTCCAGTAAGCACAGCCCAATTTTCTTTCTTGTACTAGAGAACCTCCCAGAGCCAGCGTTCACAAAGCCTGCATATCCACACTAGCTGCATTGCTTCCCAAGCAGTATTTCTACTTTATTTTCCTTTGACTTCACAAAGCCCAGCCAAGTTCTTTGTCCCTTACCCTTCTCAGACTTAGACCTCTTCCTCCATTAGCCTGCCCTCTTATACCTGAACTCTCTTCTACTGCAAACCAAACTCTAAAGGAAATAAAATGCCAGAAGGGAACATGCAGGTGCCTACAGTATAACAGGATATTCACTTACATTGCAGCCAAGAGAACTATTTTTTAAATTGTGAGAATGAAGTTGTTAGAGCTGTGAGTGCCAGTCTGTCCTGATGACACTTGGTACATATGCTGGAGGTTTGAGGACTGTAGCTATTGTGAGCATTCTGATATGGTCTTGCTACAGATTGAAGGCTAAGATTTTCACTTTTCATCTCCACCCAAGGACTCTGGCCTTAAGTTACAGAGAATATTAAGGATAGGTAACCTCTTGGTATTCCTATAGGCTACTGTTGTGTGACTTTTGTTCTTCAATATGTAGGAAGGGTAAGCCAAATATATTTAGGAATATCTGACTATACTAAAGTGAACTTGGGTCTTAAATAATGAATTTGTTTAGAGCCTTGTGGCTTTAAGCCAGAGACTATTTGTTATTTTTTCTGAGATTTTTGGTTGGTGGTTTTGGTGGGAGGATGATCTCCAGTATGCTGTCACATAGGAGGTCCCTGGAAAAACTGATCCAGTTTTGATACTTTGTTTTCATGTACTCAAAATCTGTTCATGAACTCCAGTATGTTTAATTGTTTCTAGTCAACCAGAAGAAACAACTAGTTCAAAGTAAGTGGATTTGATTAAATAGCACAGGAAAAAAAAAGACATAATAGGACATCTACTCTCTGTGTACTTGGGATATATTCTCCCATAAATATATTCAACATTAGAGGGAAAATTTGTATTTATAGGGATTATGTATGAAGGACCTATCTACAGGGAACAAATGCCTACAGTCGTGATTCTGATTCTTCAAGACCATTATTGCCTTCTGATGATATCCTTGTGCTGCTCTCATTGCTTTCTTCCCTTCTGGGTATGGAATCTACACAGAACATGTGTTTTTCTGGTCGTTACTAGTTTTGTGAACTTGATAATCACTGCTGGGCAATGTTCCCTGCTACCACTTTCTGGGATTCATATCTTCAGGGACATCTACTGGCCACCTCAGCTCTGGACAATTTGAGTATAGTGACTGGAGCCTCTCCCCAAGTATGGCTCTTTAGTCAGAGCCATAATACCCATCTAACAAGAACAAAAAGTTGAAAAAATACCCTCAGACTAAAATCAAATTCTTTATTTGTAAATTCAATCTGGGTAGAGTCCATAGGCTTCTGCTCCAGGGTATTCATTTACAGTAGACATTTCCAAGCTTTTCTGGCTTATCCTGCAGAGGAATTTGAGTCAGAACAAAAGGCAACATAGGAATTCAAGGTCAGTGTTCCCTGCTCCCTTAATGAGAAAATGTCAACCTCTCCTTCCATTTGTATTTTCAAGAACTGGTGCAGTATTCTGTGCATAATAAGTGCTCAGTAGAGATTGTTGAATTGAATTATAATTTAATTCAATACCTTGACTCCAGTGAGGGTCCTAATTAGACCTATGTATGACTAACATTTGAGTTCTAGACTTTCTAGCTTGTTCATTCTTCAAATTCTGTCCCAGAGTATGAGGAAATGTCCATTTGTTTCTGGAAGCCAAATATCAATGATAAGTAATGAGCACTTAAAAGACATTCATCATCATCTAATCTAACACCCATCATTTTTACAGATGAAGAAACTGAGGCCCAGGAACAGGAAGTGACTTCCTCAAGTAATGTCTGAGCATCTAGTTGGCTGAGCTCAGAAATAGGGACTGGAATGGAGGACTTTGGGTTCCTAGGTAGGATTCCTTTCACTATATCATCCTGAATCAGCTAATCTTTGCCTCCCAATCTCTGCAAGGATAACCATGAGAAAAGGGGCCTGTGTGTAAGCCATAGTTATGTTTTCTTAAGTGTTCCAGGGGCCTTAACATATCAACATGTCACTTTCATTATATCATTGCCCTCCCTCTCTCTCTGAGTCTCTCTCTGTCTGTCTCTCTGTCTCTGTCTGTCTGTCTGTCTCTCTCACTTACTGGGTAGGATCTTTTTCCTACCTGAAATGTGATCTTGATATTATTCCCTGATAGGATCATCAAGTCTCCCACAAAACACACCAGAATATTTAGAAGAGTCCTGACTTTTGACCTGCTTGTAATCCTTCCTCCATTGACATATACCTAACAAAAAGTTCCCTCTTACCTCACCATTCATTCCATTCTACTCCTACTTCCAGTGCTTATAATCCCTGTGACAATAAAGACATTTATGGCTAAGTAAACAGTCATAAACACTGCAGGCAAGGCCTTAAATAATATTCTTTCTGTGGTTTATCCTCTCCTGCTTCTTCATGAATACTTTCTAAAAAATGCAATCTATAATTCATCCATCAACACATTAAAAAAGCACCTAATATGTGTCAGGAACCGTGCTAGTCTTTAGGAATACAAAAGCAAAAGTGATTGAGTCCCTGTCCTCAAGGTGACATTCTAATAGGAGAGGCATCATTTGCATATCTAAATATAAAAAGAGTGTATACAAAAGGAACATGAGTTTTAGCAGATAAAGTACTAGTAGCAAGGGGGATCCAGAAGTGTTTTACATAAAAATTGGAATATGATCTGAGTTTTGAAGGAAAATAGGGATTATAAAAGGCAGAAGGGGAAAGGGAAAAATTGTAGGCATGAAGAAAAATTAGGGCCAGGGCAAGGAGACAGGAGATTGAATATCACATGTGCAAAAAAAGCATGTAAACCAGCGTTGCTCTATCATGGAGTTCATGGAAAGGAACAATGCATATGGAGGCCAGAGAGTTAGGAAGGGAAATGGTTGTAAAGCACTTTGAATGACAGGATTTCATATTTGTCCTTAGAAGCTATAGATTACCAATGGAATTTATTGATTTATTAGTTGGTCTCGGTAACATACTGAAACTTATAGTTTAGCAAAATTACTTTGGATATTAAGAAAATGGTTTGCAATGGAGAGGGACTTTAGGTAGGGACACAAAATTAAAAAAAAATCTATTAATGTCGATGAAAAGCTGATTAGGACAGTGGCTATATGAAGGGAGAGAAGAAGTTTGATGATTGAGTTATTGTGGCTATAGAGGCAATAAAATTTAGCAACTGATTGAATAAGTTGAGTTGAGGAGAGGGAGGGGTTGGGTATGACATCAAAATTGTGAACTTGGTTGGCTGGAAAGATGACTTTCTATACCAATAAAGTGATAAGAAAAGAGGACAGGAAGCAAAGATTGACTTCAAACTTTACTACAAATTTGGTGGTGTAGGAAGTCTGATTAAACTATCTGTGTCTATCTCATCTATATGTTTATCTATTACCTGTATCTATCATCTATATCTGTGCATCTGTATTTGAATCTCTTTGTACCTTTATCTCTAACTCACCCTGTAGATCTCTCAAAAAAACTTTTCATTCTACCAAATTGGGGCACAGAAACTTTACTTATGGGAAGGTGATAGAATATCTAATCAATTATAAACTTCCTATTTGCATATGGTTACATATGCACATATATAATGTCTATATGCATGTATCACACATGTCCATAATTTTACATAGTTGCATGTATTTACATTATACATATTTACATTACGCATGTATATTTATATTCAGGTTCACTGAGGAGAGGGAGTTGATAGTTGTGTAGTGTTGAATTTTGATTCATAGTTTGACTTTGGGGTTCGCTATTTACTACCTGCATGAAGGTAAGCAAATCCCTTAACTTATTTAGGCCCACTTTCTCTTCTCCAAAACATAGGACTTGAACTTGATGATCTCTAAGGTCCCTTCCAGCTCTGGAGTAATGACTCTATAATCTTATGGTCATATATAAACTCATAAATATTATTTTTATTATTATGTATTTTTATTTATTTAGTATTAATTAATTATTAATAATTTATGGTTATTATTTTACTTCCGTTCCCTTTGGAGATCTCCAGTGATAATCACTTTCTTAACCTTGAATTAAGAGCTTATTGGCCCCTAATCTAGTGTAAAGATACAGAATAGGAACTAGAAGATAACGGTCAGAATCTCCCCTGCAATTCTGCCATGGCACATGGCTCACTTTCAATTATTTCACTACTTACTGCCTCAGTTCCTACATTTGTTGAATAGGGATAATTTTACATATATCTATTATCCCTTATAAAGACAGATTGAAGATGAGAGAAAATACCTTTAAAAGACATTGGATATTAGAAATACCACCATACAAACCACAGATTCTCATAATTCCAGAGTTTGAAAGACAATCAGATGTCATTTACCTAATCCTCACCCAAACAATGAGTTTCATTTACAACATGCTTAATCCATACTTAAAGACCTCTAGTGATGGGAAGCTTATAAACCACCAAAGCAGCAAAAGGCTCACTGAAGATCTAAATCTAATTTGGATATGTTGCTTCATCTTCAAATTGGGGATGACGTTGCGTCCTCACAAGGATTTCATGAGGATAGGGTCAATTTACTTTGAAAAACGAATAGTGCTATACTCATGACTTAGTGGTAAATATTGAAAGGTATTAATGAGAAATTTGGAATTTGTGTGATAGATGTTCCATGAAGCCAAAGGTTTCTGAGTAATGTATGGTCAGACCTGGCTATTCTAATTATTAGGAAGTTCTTTATGTTAAGCCAAATTTGCCTCCATATAGGTTCTATATAGTAAGCAATTTGCAGTACTTATGAGGACACTGAGGATATTAAATTTGACCTCATGAATCCTATGATGGCATTAGTTTTTTTTTTTTCCACTACCATGACACATGGCGCTCTCTTCTCAAATATGCAGTACAGTAAAACCCCTAGGTCTTTTGCAGGTAGACTATGAGACACATACCATTTTATATTTGCCTCCTTTTCTCTGTACTTATCTAAATACTTGAATAAATTGAAATATCTGTGATTTCTCTACTGTGGGAACTTTGCCTCCTCATTCTGATAGCATTTTTTCAGACCTTTTCATATCTTTATCCATTTCATGAGTTGTCATGACTGAAAAATGGTCACCCTCTTCCAGGGTAAATTAGGTTGGTTCTTAAACTATAAGCACATAGAATTCTGTGGGTTCAGACTTGAAATTCTTCCAGGTAGGGAGAACTTGTGAAAACTTGAGCTCTACTGGCATAGCCATTAAGACATCAAGGTCTCTTCTACACTGTGCTAGGGTCCCAGAGTAGGATGTCACTTTTAAGTTAAATAGAATTTAATAAATGAAATAGAATCTTTTTGCTGTTGTTGCTGTCATAAATGGTGATTTTCTAGGAAGGGCAGGTATAAGGATAGAGAAAGAAGTTTAGATGATGTAAAAATGAATGATATCAATAATTTTTTTTTAAAAATTGAACATTTTTGCTATCTTGATATTTTCAACACCAAGGCCTCCAAAAGATCACTCTACAATGAGTTAATAAACATTTACTTACCACCTAGTTAGAAGCAGCTTGGCAATACAATGGATAGGCTCTTGGTGCTGGAGTAAGAAAGACTGGAGCTCAAGCCTGACCTCAATCACTTACTAACTGTGTGACCTGTGGTATTTAACTTTTGACTGCCTTAGTTCATCATCTGTAAAACAGGGGTAATAACAGCATCTCCCTCTCATGGGTGTTGTAGAGAAAAAAAGAAAGTGATATTTGTAAAGTCTTTTACAAACTTTAGAGTGCTATATAAATGCCGGCTACTATTAGCTATGATTCTTTTGCCAAGTGTTTTTCTTGACATCATAGAAGATAGAGACTATGCCTTCAAATGAAACTGACAGTCACAGAATGGCCATCACTGTAAGATTCCCACAAATAGTTAACATCTGTTTTGTCTCTCACCTTTGCTAGAGCTTCATAGGCATTAAGTAGAACATAAAGATTATCTGGGTCAAAACCTATGTCTTCATATTTTTTTTTAGGTGAAGAAACTGAGGCCCAGAGAGAGAAAATGACTGATGCCCAGATAGATAGTTATGTGTGACCAAAGGCCAAGTATAGTAATTAACAATGGCGGTATTCAAACTCTGGCTCTTTGAGTCCAAAATTTAGTGCCCTGAATATTATATTATTCCACTTATAGTTGGAGGATCTGCCTATTGTTAATGTCCATAAGACCTTGGTAAATGTGAAATATTCAGTAATTTCTTTGTTCCTTGCATGATACAGCTGACACATGTCAATCTTACCAAATTCCTCCTAGGCATCATTTTTCTCTCCTTGCTCAGGAATTCCTTATGGTGAAGTTAAATAATTCACTTAACATCACAGAGGAAGCCAGGAGTGGAACTGAAAATGAACTTCGAAGTTGAGCTGGAGATAACGTTGCTTTTTTATTAACTTCCAATACCCCTTATAGGAGGAACATCAGGATACAGGTGTTTCCTCCAGCGGCTGTGAAGCCTGTTGACTACCACAATTTGAGTATACCAGTCTTTTAACTGTGTACTCACCTTATTTTTAACCTCTCTATTCTTTTTAGTTATTGACAGTGACATGTGGGATGGAAACAAAAGCCTCCCTAAAGATTGTGTGAATTTTAGATATATTACTTCATCTGAAAATTGGGGATAATTGCCACAGATCTTTTATTAATATCTTAGGTAAAGGGTGCTGAGAGGCAATGCAATCTCCTTAGACTCAAGAAAATCTGGGTTTATGTCTTGCCTTTGACACATACTGGCTGTATGACCCTGGGAAAAGTCATAACCTGCCAGAGCTATAGGAAATTCTCTAAGATTGTAAATTACAGTGCCAACTTAATTTGGAGGGAGTTTTCTTATCAAGGAGTTCTTTGGATATCAAAGAAATCCTTTGTTTAATCTCTAACCCTAGCCCTGATCTGAGATATAGAACATTTAAAAGTTATTTACGAGAAGTTCTAAATTTTTTTTCAGTTCTAGGAAGTCAGAGACTTCTGGGTGATTGAATTACAGAAAAAAGGCTGAAGATTGCACTTTTGAGGAAATAAGGAGGTGAACATACATCAAGGAAGATCTACTGAGTTATTTTAGCCTGGGACCTTTTGTCCCAGAAAAAAAACCCATATATTATTAGGGTCAACCTCTCTGGAGTCATCAAAATTTAGCTTTCCCACCTTCCCTAACTCTCTTCTCCCCTTCCTTCTTGTACTCCTCCTCTCATTTTATCTTCCTTTCTGCTTTCCCTTCTCCTATATAACAATAACAAAATCATGTTAGGGCCAATCCCTCTGAAGTCATCAAAGTTTACCATAGTAGATGCTCTTTCCTTTCCTCTTCCTCCTCCCTTTTCAGAACGTATTTGTCAGTTTCAAAATATACCTGTGACATTTCCCAGAGATAGACTGCTACCTAAGGGCCAGGCTAATTAATTTACAATATGCTTATAAACAAAAGGTTTACTAAAAGAATATATACTTCACACATACTTTGTATACATGAATACATGTGTGTACATATGTACACATATGCACATATATGTAAGCACATGTGTCTATATATGTCTGTGTGTACATATGTATTTAACAATCAGCTCTCTGAAAAAAATGTTACCAATTCCTTTTAGAGTTTAATCTGCATTCTTGACATTTTCTCTATTAATCTATCAAGTCTAGAAATCAATAAAATAATCAATCAAGCCCTTATTTGTAGTACTTACCAGTTTCTGAGAGATAAATACTCAGGATGAAAATTTAACAATCCTTTCTTCTGAGCTTGTACAAGTTGTCTCCAGCATGACTCTGCATGGAGGGTTTTGGGGATATACATCAATGCAAGAAGTGTCCACACTAAAGTCACAAGTAATTGAATCAACCTCTCAATAAGTGTTTAAGTGTTTTCTATGTGCCTGACATTAAATTAAAGTCTGCACTTCATAAGCTTTAATTGAACCATGATCCAATATATAGAGGGGTATAATAACAGAATGATGGATTCTATAGCTTGTATATTTCATATCCAAACCCCAGCATTCGGAGAGAAATAAATATGCTTTTACTTAGAAGGTTATTGTGGCATAGGGAAGAGAGGATTAGATTTAAAGTCAGAGGAAGGGGGTTCATGGCCCATCTTAGACACTTACCAGCCATATGACCATAGAAATCATCTCATCTCTCTGAGCTGTAGATTCTTCTTAGATTCTGTAAAATGAAGGTAACGTTTATACTGCCTATCTCATAGAGTTACTGTAAGGAGACCATTGTGTACTTGGAAAACATGATACAAATATTATAAATCACAGCAACTCTCTTAACTTTATTTGGTTGAGAACTCCTTGGAAGTGGTGTGTGTGTGTGTGTGTGTGTGTGTGTGTGTGTGTGTATGTATGTGTGTGTGTGTGTGTGTGTGTGTGTGTGTGTGCAAACTATTTGTTTTGCAAGCCTCATATAGTTATGTTTCTTTCAGTTCGGAATTACATTGAAAATCTATGATCAAATTTATAGCATTAACCAATGTATTTTTATTACATGCAAAAGTCTTCACAGATAGAAAACTAGTCAGTTACCTAATTTTAACTTTTCTCTGCACCAAAAGATTTTTTTTTTATCAAAACTAAGTAGTGACCTTACTTTACTTTTATGGACATTGGCAAATATACAGTTTCCTAGGTAAAGAAGTTGAAACAAGTGATCTATTTTCCAGATCTGTCCTTTTCCTCATTTTAAAATATGAATGATAAATTTTCTCATGAGATCTCCTTCATCATATGAAGTCCTCAAGTCACTCTTCCCTTTAGGAATCTGCTGCCAGAAATGGGTGATTCTTCTTTCCTATCCTCCTTTTGTTCAATGAGTCAGGGGAAAGGTGATGCTCTGCTGTTTGTCTAGGGTGTTCCAGATCTCCCATTCAGATTTTCCCTTGTTTCCGTTCAGGACAGATGGGGTGAGGGGCATAGAAAGAACAACAAAGAAGGGAGTGACTTGCCCAAGTTTTGTCCCATTGTAATGGCCAATCCATTGCAAATGGGGATTTTTTACTCTTATCACATCCTCACAGATTTGAACTGTTCTGAGTAGGGGAATGTTTAGGATCAGATATCATGTGTCACTAGAGAAGGTGATAAACACTAATATGCAATCATATTCATGGAGGAAAAGGTCATCGAAATAGTAAGCAATGAAAGGCAATGAGAGAAATGCAAAAGCTGTGGGGGGAAATTGCTGGTTATTTCTCTTCAAGGATGCAGTAACTATCTGCAAATTTCTATAGAAAATTAAAACTTTCCTCTTGCTCCACCAAAAACAAAGTGACAAGACATTAGGAGATGCAGCATGGTAAAATGGAAAATACTATGAACTTGGTGGCAGAGGGCATAGGTTCTAATATTATTCCTGCTACGTTTTAGTGATTTGATTTTGAACAAATCTTTTAATACCCCTTAACCTCAATTCCATCCCCTGTAAAAATGAGGATTACAATACTTGTCTTCCCTGCTGCTATTAAGAAATCATTTTGTAAATTGTAAAACATGCCATAAATGTGGGCTAACAATACCTCAAAGCATGCTCATGGGTAGAGTCCCCTAAAAATAATAGAGGATGCTGGCATAATCAGCCCTGCTGGATTATTTTGATTTCAAGGCCAATACTATATTCAAGTGAAAAATAGATTCTGAAATTGGTGCAATCAAAAGTTATCCCTAGGGGAAGGAGTCTTCAAGAGGAAACAGTGGGTTTCTTAATATGCCTCTCTACATGGGTATTATCATATTATTGAAAGAGTTTTTAGATCCTGCAGAGGTGACACAAACACCCAGAGAACTGAAGAATAGCATGGGGAAATGCAACTGGGTAGAAACGCCCCCCCCCCCCCGCCTGTGCTTTTTTTTCCTCCAGGATTCTTTCTACTTCTTCAGGTATTTATCTTCATAGATCTCCTGTCACTGGGCCAGGTATCATTTAAAAGAGTTCTTAACTTACAATCCATGGATAGATTTCAGGGTATCTGTGAATTTGAATGGGGAAAAATAACATTTTTCTTTTCATTAAATTAAATCTTTAATGTATCTTCAACTCTTTAAAAACTGGTCCATAGGCTTCACCATACTTCCAGAGGGGTCCATAACACACAAAAAAGGTTAAGAATCTCTGATCTAGAAGGTGGAGAAATAGTCCTTGAATAGATAAGTGAAATGACCAAGATTGCACAACAAACCTACAAGAAAATCTTCTAAGTCAGTTCAATTCTCCAAGCATTTATTAAGGACCAATTGTTTTCCAGAAAACATGTTAGTCTCTAGGGATATAAAAACAAAATGAATTGTAAATTTTATCCTTTAGGAACTAACATTGTAGTTAGAGTGTGTGTGTGGGAGGGTTCTATTGGGTGGGGTAGGATAGCACATAAACCAGATTTGAGGAGGAGAGAGAGATGATTAACACCATAAGAGGTGAACATCCTAACTCCAACATCTTAGGGGTTTATCCATTCACTTGTGTTCTCAAACCCCAAAACTTTCAAATAAAGAGCACTGATTAACTCAAAAAGATTCTAATATGACATTTGAGACTCTTTACCTTTAATCTGGATAAAACAGATTGGTTTTTCTTGAATCAATCTCTTCATGACTATTAGAAAAAGACAAAGGTTTTCTTTGAAAAAAAATTGGGCGAGTTATTGTCCAGTGGGATATAAGATCCTTGAATGTAGCGTTTAGTTTTGTTTGTGTTATTTTGGCTTTATTCCCAGCACCAATCAAAATGAGGTAGAAATTTGGTAAATCCTTATTGGTTTGTTCACTTGCTGATAGAACAATCAAGCTTCAACATTTTGGAGTCTATCGAAATTAGAAAGGTTTTCAGTTCTGAAAGGAGAGAAAAAGAGTGACCCTAAGTTCAGTATGTTTTCTCTCCAGATCATCTCCAAGTTTTTCTCCATCTGTACCAGGATGAGACACCTTGCTTAAACCATGATGATTTTTCCAAGTGTCATATACCCTTCCCTTGGAACCTTCTCTTTCTTCTTCCCCCACCTTAGAAACCTGAGGATGTGAAGATATATTCTGCTTGTTTCTGAGTTTGTGAATCATAAGTGAGTTGAGTCCTTCTCTTCTTCCACCTCATCCCTCATTGGTTGCTTGCTTGCTAAAACTTCTTAGATATATCTAAGGTGTGAACATCCCCTCAGTCTTCCTCTTCCTTTTAGTTTTGAAATCTGAGGACAACTTTGAATTGTCTAGAAGATTAAGGGGAATTAATATTTTCCTAGAGGAAAACTTTGAGTATATGACCTGCTTAAATATGCTTGTGCCTAGACTTCTTTTTGTGTGTGTGCCTTTTCCCCCTTTAGTAAAGGGCTTTGTGAATGCCTATGTAGTTTGGAGACTTGTGGTCATGACAGCAGCATTTTCCATTGGAAAAGCAGAGGCAGTGGTGACTCCTGGAGCAGTCATGGCTGATGTGGTCTGGGGGCTGGGGGTGGGAAGGAAAAGAAGCACAGTTGTTATTGACTATTTGACTCCCACTATGGGAGAGAATTACAGTATTTCAGTAGTAGGAGGAACAGGATAGTGGCAAGCGAAAAACTGGGCATCACACAGACAGACAGACAGATAGAGCCAGAGAAAGAGAGAGAGAGACAGAGAGAGAGAGAGACAAAGTGAGACAGAGACACACACACCGAAGACATCTGAAAGATTACATTTGACATTTAATCAGATTGTATATAGTAGTGGTGAAATGGAAACTGGCCAAGTAGTAGCATTGTAAATTTTTTATGACCTCAAATTAATTGAATTTTACTGTCTAAATTGATTGTATTATTGGTAAAGTTACTGGATTCTGTTCTAATCACTTTGTGTTTTGTTTTGTTTTGTTATTGTTTGATGGTACATTTTCTGTTTAGGAGCAGGATCAGGCTGATGGCAACCTGTTCCATATCTGAGTCATGTTTGTACAATGGATAGCTTTTATTTGTAATCCCACACTACAATGAAAAGTAACATTAATTACGAAATTTCCTCAGAAAGCCAAGGTGAAGGTGGTGATGAACCAATGAATGTGAAAATCAGGATGCCAATTCACGATTGGAAGGTTAAAGTCAAAGATTGGTTCAGGTCACTAATTGCTATGATCTCAGCTCAGTGGTGTCTATCTAGCCACTGTAACTGATGCTTAACCTTTCAACATAGTCCCCTGACTACACTATGCCTATTTACTCTCCACCATCCTGAAGATAAGAACAATGAATAGAGCACTGGGCTTGTATTCAGGAAGATCTGAGTTGAAATGTGGCCTCAGATACTTACTAGATGTTTGTTCATGGGCAAGTCACTTACCCTCTGTCTGCCTCAGTTTCCTTATATGTAAAATGAGAAAAACAGAATCACTTACCTGCCAGGGCTGTTGTAAAGATACAATGAGATAACAGTTGTAAAGCACCTGACATGTATTAATGTTATTTATTCTTATTAATTTTTCTTATTTTCTCCCACATTTCATCTCATCTCTACTCCCCGTAATCCATGATTCAAATTCTACCTTGTTATGAATTCTGCCTTAACCATCTGGGAATCGTAGTGTTGGACTTGGCATAAGAAAGACCTAAGTTGAAAGATTGCTTTGGACACTTATTAGCTATGTGACCTTGAAAAGATCATTTAACATCTCTTAGTTTCCATTTCCTTGTTTATAAAAATGTGAATAATAATCTAGTTCCACCTTTTGCAGTTGTTGTAAAGATCAAAGGAGAGAATATATATATATATATATATATATATATATATATATATATACACACACACATGAATACATATATAAAGCTCTTAAAATATATATAATAGCTAACAATAACATCTAACATGTAGTATATTTGAATCTATAATGATATCTAACAAGATTTATATATCTGTAATATTATATATTACATCTTAGATATTCTTGCTATCATTATCAGTGATTTGGTCTTCTATCATACCATCTATCACCCTTACAGGATTATAGATTAGACAAAATCTTGGGGGTCATATAGAATAACCTTCTATTTTGCAATGAAGACATTTAGGCTCAAAGAGTGTAAATGACTTAATGCAAGATCAAACAGGTACATGTGTCAGAAGTGGGATTTGAACATGGGTCCTCTGACTCTAGAGGTACCACTCTTTCCAATCTACAATATTCCTCTCTTGTGACTACTTTTTAAAATTTACCTAAATTATTTAAATTTTCCCTTATGTACGTCTTCTCTCACTAGTGATAGTGACTTATGAGAGCAGAGGCTATTTTTATACTTGCTTCTATTTCTGAATGCATTACTATACATATAGTATGAAAGATTTGTCAAATAAATTCATTTTGTAAAACACTTCTCATATTTTATTTCCATCTAGTTTCCTGGTATTCCCTTTCTCATGGCCATACATCAGTGGACTAGCAAGGACTACATACCAAGCCAGGGAGTCCTATTTTCCAACCCTTCATTGTCATAACTAGTTCCCCCAACTATTGTATATCAGTTGACTAAACCACTATATGTAGCCCCTTACTTAGCTTCTCTATACGGGCCAACATCATATCCTCCAGAATCACATTAGAGGGCTGAATGAGTCTAAGTTTCTCTGGCACTGAACATAAGCTGAAATAATCTGTCTTTCCCAGTAAGAAAGTAGGAGCATAAAACCTTACCATTAGTGCTGCAAATACTCCCCTTAATTGCCCAACTACCTCATCAGTCCTAGGCCCCACAGGGCTAAATTTCCATTTTTCTCCCCTACCTTGCCCACCCCTTCCTAGTCTTTCCATTGAATTTTCTCATCTCCACTAAAACCAGATATTTAAGGCTGGCATTATATTTCTTCACAGCTAATAGCCAGACTATGAAATCATCCAGTGAGCAGCCCCCAAGCCATGTGAATAAGTCGTGACAAATTTCCTTCATATTTATAACCCTAGAGATGGGTGAGGGGTCTGGGAGGGGGCCAAGACAGGGGGAAGCTGAAGAAGGGAGAAACTGCTTGACTATGTTAACGTTTTCCCTGAGTAATTGAAGTGAGAGAGGCCCAGCTCAGGTTAGAAGTGGGATCCCTATGGAAAGACTGGGACTAACTCAGTCCTAGTAGTCCCATATTGAATTGATTATGAGGCAGGAAGTGAAACCTGACATTGCTGACACTTAACACCCTCACCACATCCTGTCTCCTAGACGATGAGAATAAAGATATTGTATTTTCAGTGGCACTGACATTTTTATACCTTTTAATGAAAGGGGAAACAACTTTCGAGGGCTGGTTGAAAGGATGAGGAAGCAAAGAACGCCTTCACGGTCTTTGGGGAAGATAGGGGATTTGAGTAGGAAGTTGTATAAGGAAGGAAACATCAAACCCAATACTTTGGATGAATAAAATAAAAATAAATGGCTTTGACTAGGGTCCCAATTTTTAGAATGGTTTGAGAAAGGGGAACAAAAAATAGACAAGCAGTTGAAAGCAGTGAGCTCCGGTTTTGTTTTCTTTAATCCTTGATGTAGATGAGAATTTCAGTGTTTATTCAGATTTTTCCCAGGACAAAAATGATTTCCAGATTTTGGAGTGCACCTTGAAAAGCTGTGCTAGCTGCTGTAGCCACTAGAGGTCCCAACGAGCAAGTGAGTGAACTGAAAGACAGTCACAGTGTAAGTAAGGCCTCTTTGGATACTGTATTCCATAGAACATCTCGGCTTAATAAGCAGTTGGCCCTCTTCAGGATCTTGCAATCCAAGGCCTTGAAGGGGTCTCTAAGGGGCCGTCATTCTAGATTCTTCTTCCTCCTCCCTCTGATCTTTTGGGAAATACTTCACCTAAACTTCTGGAAAAAGGTGACTTCTATCTTTTTTTAAAATTTCAACCAAAATTTAAAGCCAGGAGCTCCTGTGCCCAAGCTGTCCATGGTAACCTATTCTTTTGCCTAATTAGCAGAAGAGGTTTCCTTATTCAGCATCTAAACGAAAGCTTTCCTGCTATGATTTATTGTCATTTCCTCTTATTCCGTTCTTAGTGGAACTGGAGAAGAGCCAGATCCTGTCTTAGCCATACATGTTAGTGCTTCGTTTACCCAAAGGCCATTGTTGATCTCTAATCTACTGTCTCCAGAGGGCACAACGGGGGCAGGTCAGGAGACAATTCAGTGTTTTAGGTCCACGGACAGAATGAGATAAGAATAGAAATATCTCTAAGGTAATTTAAATTTCATTGAGTGCTCTCCCCAGAGCATTTCTGTGAGGTAGGTCACATAAGAATGATTATCTTTTCTTTACAGATGAGGAAAATGAAGTTGAAAGAGGGTTAATGATTTGTCCAAAGCCATACAGCCAAGAACGGTTAGATACAGAATTCAAACTCATCTGCCGATCCCAGCTTTGATGACACATTGTCTCTTTGGCACTGGGCTACGCTTTGGGGGTGTCCAGCCATAGCTGATGCTTGGAATGATTAAGAAAATAATAACTTCACAATAATGAAGACAATAGCCATAATAAATAATGCCTTACATTCATGATAGAAAATGCCCTCTACATCCTAGGAAAAAACTGGTCGTCTCTGATTGCAAATTGAAGCGTACTATTTCACTTTCTCTTTTTTTTCTTCTCCATTTCTTCTTACACAGAATGACTAATGTGGAAATATGTTTCACATGATTGCACATGTGTAACCTATGTCAGATTACTTGCCATTTGGGGGAGAGGAAGGAGAGGAAAGGAGGAAGAAAAATTTGGAACACAAAAATCTTATAAAAAAATGTTGAAAAATGTCTTTAAATATAATTAGAAAAAATAAAATATTGTCTCCATTAAAAATAACATAATAATACCTTAAGTTTGAGAAACATATTCTACTTTTGAGAGCACTCATATAATTTATCGCATTTGATCTTGGCTTGTTTCCATTACAAAAGGAATTTCTGTATTTTACATTTTTGTAGCCCCTACACTTATCAAAGCACCCAGCACATAGTAGATGCTTAATAAATGCCTATTGATTGGTATATACTTACATAAAGTATTAGATTAAACTAATTGGAGGTGTTTTAACTCTTTAATTTTGTTGGTGTGAAAATTCCCTCCACTAATATATCTGGGCAACTCCTGGGTAACTAATATAGTATTAAAGTACTGACTGCAGAAATAAAAAGTAAGTGACCTATCCATGGTCCCAGATCTTTTTGACTCTAAGATTAGTTTTTCTTTCTTTTTTTTTTTTAAATAAATTTATTTATTTAACTTTTTACATTTATTTTCACAAGATTTTGGGTTCCAAAATTTTCTCCCCATTTGTCCCCTCCCGCCTCCCCAGTACACTGAGCATTCTAATTACCTCTATCACCAATCTGCCCTCTCTTCTTTCATCCCTCCCTTCCATTATCCCATCTTCTCCTGCAGGGCCAGATAACTTTCTATTCCCCATTACCTGTATTTCTTATTTCCTAGTAGCAAGAACAATACTCAACAGTTGTTCCTAAAACTTTGAGTTCCAACTTCTCCCCATCCCTCCCTCCTCACCCATTCCCTTTGGGAAGGCAGGCAATTCAATATAGGCCACATCTGTGTAGTTTTGCAAGTGAATTCCATAATACTCATGTTATGTAAGACTAACGGTATTTCTTTCCATCCTATCCTGCCCCCCATTGTTTCTGTTCTCTCTTTTGATCCTGTCCCTCCCCAAGAGTGTTAACTTCAATTGCTCCTCCTCCCATTGCCCTCCCTTCTATCATCCATCACACCCTGCTTATCTCCTTCTCCCCCACTTTCCTCTATTGTAAGATAGGTTTTCATACCAAAGTGAGTGAGCATTTTATTCCTTCCTTTAGTCAAATGTGATGAAAGTAAACTTCATGTTTTTCTCTCAGCTCTCCTCTTTTTCCCTTCACTAAAATGTCTCCTGCTTGCCTCTTCTATGAGAGATAATTTACCTCAATCCATTTCACCCTCTCTCCTCCCACTACATTTCTCTCTCACTGTTTACCTTGATTTCT